>CM067500.1:11049949-11218073 GCA_034552555.1 Semaprochilodus insignis | reverse complement strand
TTTCAAAGCCTTTCATAATGTCCGTGGGGATGTATAAATAAACAAATATAGTGCAGATAAGATTTAGTGTTTGTTATGTGTTTACTAAATCAAAGAAAAACTGCAGGTGTAGTGTAGGTTAGTATAATTTGGTTTGTCATGATCATGAAACTTTAGCTGATGAATAAGTGTCATACATTAATTCCAATTAACAGTTTAATTGTCTTTTAATTGTTTTTTGTTGTTTTTGTTCATTGTGTATCATGTAATAGTAGCTTAGTTCATTTCTACTTCACTGTTTGAGCACGAGGGCTGAGTATTTCCTGGTGATTGACATCATCAGTAATTAAACTAATAGACCTACTGATGCCTTGAACATTGCAAAAGAGGAGGTGATTCTTGTCAACGAGTTGATTTAGTAGGGAATATGGGAAAAACTCAGCTTAAACTGACCACTGGGTTTATTGCTCTCCCAATCGTAACATCTGGTGAGTAAGTCTTATAATGACTTTAATTCATATCACTACAGAATATTGTAATAACTTGAGCAGACACTTCTTTTGATTAGAGTGTCCTTTCTCAGAAATAATATGTGTGTGTTACATTTTACACAATTTGATGTTGTTTTCCATTTGGGGACCTCTTTGTCCTTGTGAAACACTGTGGTCTCAATGTGATGAAGAACAGAATATGAACTGCCACGAATACTTAATTATAATCAGTTGCTTGTTGATCAAATTGTGCTGATACATTTGCAGCATTTGAAAGGAAGGCATTGTATATGTTGGGCCTTATCAAGCTGTGTTCAGTGGTTTCATCATTCCCCACAAGAGGGTGCTATTAGGTTAGGCTATTATGTTTGCCTTGCAGTAGCATTCAGAAATCCCTTTTATCAGATTTGGAGACTGAGATTTCAGGCGGAATTGTTGCCAACATAGACAGCAGCAGTGATATGGAAGTAGGTTCAACATGCAAATCCTTTTAACTCTTATTTACAGATGTGTTTTCATATGACTCTGAACACATAGACGAGTTAATGTTCCAGCACACATGACCCAGGTCAGTATCAGTGCCTAAGTTTGATATAATAATGAATGGGCTCCGTTTGCAAAACACATGTCCGTATCGACTTACACGGACCAGCGCTTGGCAGAATGTATGACCTGCCTGGCTGAGTCATGTTTCCATGGTCACTTTCCATAAGATATTTAGACAAACAGACTCAAAGGGCATGGAAATAGTTACTGATCTCACTTAACCACATTACCCAGCACAGGCAGTGTTGGAGTTCACTGGAGAAGATGGAGAAAATTCTGGTTGGCTTTAGCATGTGATTAGAAGGGATGGAAAAGAGGGAGACTGGAATCCTGCATCAGTCAAACCGTCAAACAATCAGTCAAATAAAACTTCAGATTCACTAAAAATGTACTTAAATTAATAAAAATAATAATAATAAATAATAAAATATCAACAGTAGACTAAACTATTACTACTTCTACTAATAATAATAATATAAATATAATAACCATAGTAAACTAAATTACTACTACTAATAATAATAATAATAATAAAATATCAACTGTAAACTAAATTATTATTACTACTATTAATAATAATATAACAACAACAGTAAACTAAATTACTACTACTACTAATAATATAACAACAGTAAACTAAATTATTGCTACTACTACTACTACTACTAATAATAATAATAATATAATAACAACAGTAAACTAAATTACTACTACTACTACTAATAATAATAATAATAATAACGACAATATAACAACAATAGTGAACTAAATTGTTATTACTACTACTAATAAAAATCTAATTACAACAGTAAACTAAATTATTATTACTACTACTACTACTAATAATAATAGTAACAATAATATAACAACAATAGTGAACTAAATTGTTATTACTACTACTACTAATAATAATAATATAAAAACAATAGTAAACTAAATTACTACTACTAATAATAATAACAAGAATATAATAACAATAGTGAACTAAATTGTTATTATTAGTACTACTAATAATAATAGAAAAATAATAGTAAATTAAATTACTACTACTACTAATAAAAACAATAGTAAACTATATTACTATTACTACTAACAACAACAACAACAACAATAATAATATAACAATAGTAGACTAAATTATTACTACTAATAATAATAATAACATCACAACAATAACAAACTAACTTATTACTCATAATAATAATAATAATAATAATAATAGTAACTAAAAGTTTTCTAAAACTAAGACTTTTCTCGATCTAGGCTGGGTATCTGCATGAATTACAGTGAAACAGCAATGAAAGAGTCTGATTTTCCCTCAATACTTTGCTTTATTCTACAGTTTCCTTCAGGATCTATAAAGTGTTATCTTAACAACATTGCTTATGGTATTAGTTTCAGGACTGGTCTCCATGACTGCTAGGCCTGACACAGTCCTAAACTTTTATCTAATATGTAATTTGTATTACATGATGTAATGCTGTAATGCTGAATCCCTATGGCTCAGTTAAGAATGTGATTCCGTATGGGAAAAGAAACAGGCTGAAATGCCAGTACTGCGTAAGGAGTAATACCAACAGAGGAGGATAGTCACCTGTATCGTAGAGTAGGTATGACATGAAACCTTCTCACTTTTGTTGATTAGCTGTTGGTGTGTGCTTTTAGCTCTTCATTCTGCACATTGACCTGCACATACGTCCTGCCCGTTACAGTGTTTTCGTTCGTATGTTTTCGCAACTTAACTTTGGCTTTTTATAAACAGGATACAGGCCACAGTGCTCAGCAGGGTACAGTACATTTATTGATGGAAGGTTTATTGTTTATGTCCAGTTCTTTTCTGTAGTGTACAAGGAGAACATAAGAATGTGGACACAGAAACAATGAAACACAATGTACTCAGTAGTAGAAACATTTGATCACCTTCTTGCACTATTCAGCTTAAAAGCAGCTCGCTCATCTGGGACAATAAAAGGGAATGACATCACAATAGTCTGGTATTGATGGAGGGGAAATCTGTACTTCCACTGGGAACTGAGGGATGCCACCATGAGTTAATGGCTTTCAGGTATGCCTGTAGTGAAACCGAAGATCAGCAGATAGAAATAATTGATGTTTACAGTTCACAAATTCTGTTGGTGTCGTTTTCCACGTTGACACCGTTATTAATCATTTCCTCGTAGAACACTGTTGAATCTGGGCTCTCCCTCCATCTCAGTGTGGTGCTTTCTGCCATCCCCTTCTCCTTTAGCTTCTGCTGGATCTAAGAATCAGAACAGGGCGTCTGTTACTGATGGGTCACTATATGCCAGCTTACCTGGGATCTGACTGGTCACGTCATATAACCCTGTTTCCAAAGAAGTTGAGGGACGCCGTGCCACATGTCAGTTAGAACAGAATGCAGTGTTATGCTAGTCATTGACTAACTCACTGAATCATTAAAGCTGCAGTTCTGAAGGAGAAGTGTTTTCCTATTCTTGCTTGATATAGGATTTCAGCTGATCAGCAGTTTGGGGTCTTACTGTCTGCACAGAGAAGCCGTCATCACAGTGTTTACGTGGTGTTAAAAACCATTTCAGCTCATGCAGAATGTCAAAAATGTGTTTCAATTAGATTAAGGTTTATGGACTTATCGTATAAAGATAGGATTGAGTGGATTTGGAGTTTGAAGTTTGAGTTAGGGAATGCGATCTCACTCTGGTTAGTTCTGCTGATTGGTTTGATGCCATGCCCACACCCTGTGTACATGGGAAATGGTTTGGCCTGTTTTAATCTGTTTTATTTAACCCTGCCTATAGGGAAGGTTTGCACTTATCAGCTTCCTCAAATACCTTTAAAATATATTAAAATGGGCACGCCATCTTCAAATTGAAGCCCACTTACTGCATAGCTTTATTTTTTTAATTTATTGGTTTGAATTTCGTCAAACATTTTGCTTTTTGGCTCTTTATCTTAGGTTAGTTCAACAAAACAGTCAGTGCGGTTCCCTCCCCAACAAAGTTGTGTACAGTCTGGAGTTTTTCCTAATTTCTCCACCAAGTCATTGGCAATTCCCACCTACAGGCTACAGCTTTAGCTATCATAGCCTAGGGGTTGAGGGCCTCCTGTTGTCAGACTTCTGGAGCGGTGTGGCGTTTCTGCGATTAAACTCTCAATGATTTATTCATTTTGAGATTTGCACCACTCAGAAGTCATGACATAAACTTCCAAGAAAGTCCAAGAACGAATGAAAAGGTGAACTAACGTGGGCTGTGCTTAAAACGGTTGTTCTCAGACAGAGAGTCCTGTCCTTAGGTTTTACAAATGTGTTTTTTAAACGTCATAAAACATTTTGATCTCGTTACGTTGTTCGCTTCTGTACTTTCAGAGCTGCAGAATGGTGCGACTGTTCTCACTGCTTGATCGTCAAGAGACAAGCGATCACGTGTTTGAATTCTGGCGAGGCCTTGGGCCTTACTGCTCCAGGATAAAGGCCCTCTGTGACAGGGGAGCCATAGCTTGTGGGTGGGAACTGGCAATGATCCTCAAATGGGAGGACTAAAAATCTAACCATCGTAAGCAGGAGGGAACCACATTCAGTGTTTTGCCCGAGTAAGCTCAAGTTGAACTGCATTTTGTAGACCTAAAGTTTGCCCAAAGGCAGCAGATTGTCAGGAGATTAAAGAGTTAAAAACAGTCAAATTTTAACTTAAAAGTTGAAATGTGTTAGGCTGTGCCCCACTCTCTCCTAGTATTACTTCCAAAAGCACTGCTTTTAATAATACTTCTAGAGGTACCAGTAATAGTATGGTCCAAGAGTGGTCACTTTAGACACTCACCTTTTCCAAGATGGCTGCCTTCACTGCAGGATCATTCACATCTTGATTGGACTGAACCACCAATCTCACTATTTGTCTTTTCTTCTGCGTTAATTCTTAAAAAAAACAGATACAGACACACACCCATAAACACATGCCATTATTTGGAGAAAGAGTATAAATGCCAGTTGAAGTCTGCTAAACGAACACTCACCAGAATGGCAGAAGAAAGCACGTCGGACAGAGCAGTTGTCATCTTCAAACCAACCATCAGACGAATTGTTAGTTGGCGGACTAGTTGTAACACCAACAGAACGACCAAACCGAGTGCCAAAGGAACCAGACAAACCACTGATAACCCCACTGAGCCAACCACTTGGCCAACCACCGAACTGAAAACCAGGCATACCACCAGACGTACCACCGGACAAACCACCAGACCAACCTCCCAAGGCACCACTAAACCAACCACCAGCTGAAGCATTAACCAGATAAGCACAATTGTCATGGCCCCCAGCATTATCAGGCTGCTTTGACATCCACTTGATGTCAGAAGCGCTGGTGTTGTCCGACCACTTCCAGGAGTCTCTGTATAAGCCAATCCAGGGTGTCCCGCTTGGCACTACTGACTGAATGTCGGTATTCTCGGCTTCATCTCTTGGGCAGGCGAGGTCTGTGTGTTGATGTCTGCAGTAATCTAGAGCCTCCTGCCATGTTCTTTCAGTGTCAGACATGTAAATGAACCTGGAGGCTCCAGTGTTCCCTGCTGGAGGAATGCAGAAAGATTCATTGAAGTGCAGTCACTGAATCTGGGAAATGGGAAAATACCTGTATAATGTAGATGCCTTTTGTGAGTATGAGCTAATAGGGCTGGGCGATATGGCCAAACATGTTGATATCAATAATTGAAATTGAAGTTTTGTTACTGAGTGAAAGTTGAGGAAATCAGTTGGTTAATGGTGGCCTTAAACTCTTATATATGGTCGAAACGTGACAAACGCTCGCCAACCAGCAGAGCATTTCACAAATCTTTCTTGGAAGACTGGGAGGTCGCTAGATTCCCAGGTTGACTGTTTTTACCAGCTGACCAGTGGTGACCGGTGCTACAAGTGCTGAGCTATCCGGCTTCTGGACAAACAGCAAACACACATTAGCTGGCTCGGTATGTCTGTATGATGGATCGCAGCGACTTAGTCTTATCACTCCTATAACATCCACGTCACAACAGATTACAGAATTCAAACACAAGCTAGCAGACATCTGGAGTTCTCCGTTCTGTCCTGGTAGCCGTAGGGGCCGAAGAACTGCAATATATCCGACGCTGTCTGTGCATTAACTGCAGTGTAATTCTCCCAGACCAGACATACAGCGTCCTCCTTTTAGCCCTGTTTAAACTGAAACCAGAGCTTTCTGTCTTGTTTCATGGCAGTAGTTCACTGCAATAACGTCAGTTTGGCTGTGCAGTGCGTTTGATAGCGATGCGTCATGTTAGCCAGCTGCTAAAAACAGTTAGCCTGTTAAGCTAGCTTTCTCTAGCCACACGTACAGCACTATGTTCACTATGTTCACGTTGAAGTCCAGTGTAGTTACATGCCTCTTAAGCTCACTAGACAACCAATGAGCCACCCTGTGTGTTTAAGGTGGTAGTAACTTCAGACTCCTGCAGATGGCACTTAACGAAGATGATGGGGCTGTAAATACTGCGGGGTGTGAGTGACGGGATCCACAGATTGAGAGGAGGTGCTACAGTGCAGTGAATGTCTCGTTCCGTGTGTGGTAAATGGCTCCAAAGCAGATGTTAATGATTGGCTAAAAGGAGTGACTGCATTTGGGTATGCCAAAGACTGCATTTGGGTCTGGCCCAACTGCACAATTCTTTGATGCAAGAGTGTCTGAACATTGACGTGGCCTACATCCAGCCCTATGAGCAGACTGTACAAATCATGCAGCTACAGATTATGGTAACACTTTGCATTAAATATTGACTAACTAATGTGAAGTAATGCATTAGCAACGGTTAACTAGTGTTATGTAAAAACTTAGTAATTCTTTAGGTGACGTAAAGTAATACATTAACAATGGTTAACTAGTGTTAAGTATACATGTAACAACTGTAGGTATGTATGCGTGTAGATGTTTGTGTGTGGATGTATGTGTAGGTGTATGTGTGTAGCTATATGGGTGTAGATGTATGTGTATAGGTGTATGTGGTTAGGTGTGTGTGTGTGTGTGTGTGTGTGTGTGTGTGTGTGTGTGTGTGTGTGTGTGGATGTATGTGTGTAGATGTATGTGTGTAGGTGTATGTGTGTGGATATACGTGTGTAGGTGTATGTGGTTAGGTGTATGTGTGTGGTTGTGTGTGGCTTTATGTGTGTAGGTGTAGATGTTTGTATGTAGATGTACGTGTGTAGATGTTTGTGTGTAGGTGTATGTGTGTAGATGTATGTGTGTAGGTGTATGTGTGTAGATGTATGTGTGTAGGTGCGTGTGTGTGGATGTATATGTATGTAGGTGTATGTGTGTAGGTGTATGCGTGTGGATGTATGCGTGTAGATGTTTGCGTGTAGTTGTTTGTGTGTAGGTGTATGGGTGTGGATGTATGTGTGTAGGTGTATGTGTGTACGTGTAGGTGTGTAGATGTATGTGTGTAGGTATTTGGATGTAGATGTATGTGTGTGGATGTGTGTGTGTAGGTGTATGTGTGCAGGTATATGTGTGTGTGTAGGTGTGTGTGTGTGTGTGTGTGTGTAGATGTATGTGTGTAGGTGTGTGTGTGTGTGTGTGTGTGTGGATGTAGGTGTGTGTGTGTAGGTGTATGTGTGCAGGTATATGTGTGTAGGTGTGTGTGTGTGTGTGTGTGTGTGTGTGTAGATGTATGTGTGTAGGTGTGTGTGTGTGTGTGTGTGTGTGTGTGTGTGGATGTATGTGTGTAGGTGTGTGTGTGTGTGTGTGTGTGTGTGTGGATGTATGTGTGTAGGTGTGTGTGTGTGTGTAGATGTATGTGTGTAGGTGAGTGTGTGTGTGTGTGTGTGTGTGTGTAGGTGTGTGTGTGTGTGTGTGTGTGTGTGGATGTATGTGTGTAGGTGTGTGTGGATGTATGTGTGTGGATGTATGTGTGTAGGTGTGTGTGTGTGTGTGGATGTATGTGTGTAGGTGTATGTGTGTGGATGTATGTGTGTAGGTGTATGTGTGTGGATGTATGTGAATATAGGTTCTGAACTTCTTTTCCCTGTCTTTTGAGAAGAGTGGAGAGTGCTATAGTATTTCTTACCATCATAGCATATGCAGAACCTTTTCTGGGAGCAGGTGTCATCCAGCCACAATCCTCCTTGAGTCATTGTGGCGCAGTCCTCATATCCGGAGCGGTTGTCAGGCACTGCAGAATCCCACTTCTGGAAATTTTCTATTGGTGTTTCGTTGAAGGAGCAGCGCCAGCTGTTAACGTCGTCGTATAGGCCCACCCAGGCTTCAGCGGTGAAGTTGAACTTCTGTACTTCTTTCAGCAACATTGCCAGGTCGGTGGCATTTTCGACCGTGGCCAGGTCCACAAAGTTGAGTCTGCAGAAGTCTTGTGCCTCAGCCCAAGTCTTCGCCTCTTGGATCAGGTGGTACTGACGTTGGACCGATTGAATGAATGGAAGAATTCCTGTGGACAGAACTGAGTGTTTGAAGAGGACACACAGACTTTGCCTATGACATTGTGTTGTTGTATCTCCGCCTGACATCCCAGAGGCAGGCGGACATTTTCTTCAGACGTCAGGAGTGTAATGATACAATTCCTGATCCCTGAGTTCGCTATGATCAGCGTACTCAACTTACACACAGCACCCTGAGCTGGGAGGCAGCAGTAGACGGTATAATCACATCTCTACTCTGCACATCGTCATATATTTGCTGTGTCATTGTCACAGTGCGTTGGGATGCCCTATGTTAAGCAGCAGTAGGAGCCTATTGCTGTTGTAAGAGAACCATTTAAGTATGAAACAGTCATTTGTTATATATATATATATATATGCCAACATGTTGTTCTTGTATTAATTTTGGATGTTATTTTGGACCAGTATTTTAAGCCATTAATTTACATAGTCTACACTATCTAAAGGCCTGCTGGCATATTTTGATGTAATACAGCAAAAAAAAAAATATATATATAATATCTATATATACACATATATAGACCTCTCCTGGATGTCCCAAGTCATCGTATGGATTCATTCAATCCTTTCACCACTTGATTTGACAATATGACGCCCTGATTAGCCTGACCACATATTAGCACTAGACTTTCTTGAGCAGAGGTTGGAAATGGTTGAGCGAACAAACCAGTAATTGCTTTCCTGAGCTAATCAGTGTCTACAGGCCAAATAAATAGCTTCTAAAGCCTGAATTGTTTGCACGACCCTTCATTCAGATCTATATATTTGTGTTCTTTAACGTATTGTGTGTGTGCTTTCAAAATCACACACTTTGGCATCAACATAACTAAATACATATACGTAATTCAAAGACAACATACCTGCGACAAACAAGAGCTGAAACAGACCCGGCTCCATTCATGTGCCGTTGGAGGACTTCAACACGAGACAAGAAAGTAAAAGCATCGTTTCAGTTAGTCAAGTGCTTATAAGGATGTTTCCGTTGTATTCTGGACATGTTTTAAACTTTATCATAGGACTATATGATAAAATATTTCATTGTAAATGAGAAACTTCTGTATGATCAAAACAATAGAACTTTAAAATTAAAGTTACCTGCAGTTCAGAGAAGACAACGACCAGTTCAGTGGCTCTAGGACCTCTGGTTTACAAGAGAGCTCACCTCAGGATCTCCCTTAATTAAAAGCGCCTCCAAAGTAAGATCATAATTAGAAGCTTTCGGTCAGGTTGTACACGCACGAAAGGATGCCTTCGGAGGCAGGAGGAGATAATAGCTTCTATTATTTGCTTGCAAGAAAAAGAAACTAACGTCACTAGCTCGCTGACTTGCCTTTATCATGTATACACCTGTATGGCCCTCCAACTGTCTCAGAGCTGCAATGGCAGGGTTTAAAGGTACCTGTAATTACGAGGAGACGGACGCCGCTTCTCGTAAGACTCCTGTGCACTCCAGAGGCTACCTCGCGTCACCCCTTTTTAGCTATTTATCCTCCCTCAGGCGTTTGCAAAACATCCGGCTGTCTCAGATTACCGTGTTGGATGCTTGGGCGAAATTTCCATTGTCACTTTCCATAAGACTGAGACTCCGTAATCAAATAAAATCAAAGAGCATGGAAATCGTTACTGATCTCTCTCAAGCACATCACCACCACTCAGTGGGCGGGGCCAGACGAAGAAAAGAAAAGTGAGGATAGTAAATATTGTGTGCTAATAAAAACTTGAGCAGGAAATCTTACTGATGGTAACGGCTTCATAGTGAAACAGTAGGGTTTTCTATTTAGCAGTGTACCTAGAACGGTACTACCTACAGAACGTACTGGTAGAAAGTGCCTTCTGGTGTCTTTGTTTGGTGCAGGTCATGTGAGGTCCAGGTTCAGACTAGTTCATCATATCTGGAAGTGACACACAGTTTATTAACCTGTCCACAGAGTTCTGGCTTGGAGAGATGGGGTGTATACGTTTACCAGAGGTTGGCCAGGTCTGTGACGGAGCTTTCCCAACTCAACTAGAACCTGCCTGTTTCTCAGGTATTAGCTCAAGCGTTCTATAATCCTGCCTGAGGGGTCCAATCGGGTTTCAAATCTGGACCAGGATCTCTTGATCAGCTATATCAAATACTGCACTGAGATCCCACAGGACCTAAATTGCTGCGCTGAGCCACAGATTATTCGCAACTGGCCACACGTCCGCTTTTAGGCCAGACAGTCCGTTTTTTTAACTCCCAGTGCTACGTCGGGCACTATACGTCCTGGGCCGACGACTGTTACTCCTCTTTTCGGGATGAACTATTTAAAATCTTCATTCGCAAACAATATTATGTGTGCCATTGGCTCACGTCCATGTCAAAAGACATGCCTTGCGTTTCATTGGTTTAACAGGGTCATGTGCTTACCGGCTAACCGCAGGTCAGCCCTCTAAATGCTAGTCAGTTGGTGAGCTCCCGTCTGAGTCACGAATGTCATCCATTCCACCCAATTAGGTGAGTACAGTAATCATTTCTGTGTTATATAGGTTCGGTTATGATTTTAATTCTGTTCTAGTATCATGCCCGAGCCCCCACGTTATGATGTCCTCCTTTTGGGGGTAGGATGTCCTCCTCTTTGGGGTTATGAAAGTGGCCACCCTATTCGCAACACAGACCAGTGCTGGTAGTTGTTGTTGTTGCTGTAGCAGACTAGGTGGCTAACAGTTTGAGCTAGGCCTTACTCTGCACTGCTTGACAGTTGCATTATGGACCACAACCATTACCCTCCCAAGTTTCATGGGGGAACAAGTGGTCTGTAATCTTTGAAAAAGATCCACCAATCAAATATCTAATGTCCCACCACTGGTTCATAGTAAGGTGGGGGCAAGGTAGAGGGACATGTCCCCTCCTCTGTTTGAACACATACTTGTCAGAGTGACAACTTTTCCATGCAGTCGAAGTAAATTGGTATTGTTTCATATAGGTCATTTAGGTGAGGCCAGTCATTCTCTGAGTAGAGAGTTTAGAGCCATCCACGTTTAACCCCTCCGTGCAGTGAAGCACCCACATACACACATGCACTCTAGGGGGCAGTGAGCACACTTGCCAGAGCAGTGTGCAGCCCTATCCACATTGCCCGGGGTGGAGCGATTGGGGGCACTTCAGTCGTTAGGGCAATCCTCCAGTTACCAGGCTGGTTCCCTAAGCTCCAGCCCACAACTGCCCCCGTGTAATCAGCAGTGTAGTGTACTTCAGTGTGTATGCTGCCAGTTATCTTGGGAGGGGCTGCAAAGCCCGAACTATACTTTTGGAGGCTCATGAGGTTTAGGAACTGTGTAGCAGTACTCCCTACTGTTTGGATGTTTACTTGGAGTTGGAGTTCCAAGTGAATGAGGAGTTCCATTTCTGTATGAACATCATGGCTGGCAACTCTGTTCATCTCTTTTTTCTTTTGTCACATTTATCATTTTCAAATTTATTTCTCAAAAATATTCATCTTATATAGTTTATTTTAATTGCAATTCAGTGACAAACAATGGAACCAAGCCTGCCACTGTAAAGAGGAAGGAAAGACATTAGATATATGACTATATGGCCATTCTCACTGCAGGTGTACTGCTTTATTTCATGTATTATTGGTCTTATCTGTTAACGTAACTGAACATAAGTCTTATCCCCTGTGAGAAAACCATATTGACGTCTGTTCCAGCTGATTAAATCTTACAGGACATTGCGATGCATGTGGTATATTGTGAACATGTATTGGGGTATCGGGGTGGGGGGTAACAAGTAAAGCTGGAGCTGTGCTAATGTGACTGTTGCTGGACAATGTATTCTAATACAGCGTATAAACAGCTCCCAGATATGGCAACACTTCCTGAAGGACTGTATTCATAAGACCTGCAGAAGCCTTTTTAGAACTGACATATACGGTAAAGTTTTATGCTACAAGGTGTCAGCAGTCATGAAGGCTTCTGTGCTGATGTTCATGTTGCAATAAGCTTTTATGAATACCTACCCTGGTAGGTTGACCTGTGCACTGTCGTTATATGGTGTAACTGCTCAATGTGGCCACCAGGTGGTGACATTTTACCCTCCTTTCTCTAGTATTTGAATGGAGATTAACTGTGACCTACTGAAAACAAACTGTGTAACATGTGAATGAATGAAACTTGGTGGGTAGGTTTAACATTGTGAGACATCAGAATAATTCATGTTCAAGTTCAAGTTTCACACCGGCCCTGCATGTGACGTAAGCAAGGACGGGCCTTATCGCTGTACCTGACTGACCCAACAGCCACGATTGCGGACAGTTAGTGAGCAGTGATGCCCTCCATGAGTCATCCTGTTAGTGCCAGCACTATTGGCAGACGACTGCAGGACGCAGGCCTTAACACCACGTCAGTGTGCATATATCACATGTGGTTTTAACTTGACGCTTAGCCCACTTTGTAGAAAATGCTGATGTGTGTATGCATATACACAGCTCTGGAAATAAATAAGAGACCACTCCAGGTTCTTCTTAAATCAGCATCTCCACATGTACAGCAGGTTCTTAGTGAGGAACAGAAGGTTTGGTTCTAGCTTTACTGGCAGATACAGTGAGCGTCTGGTTCATAAAACAAGGTCAAGCAGCAAACACTCTCTACTGACCGTGATGAGCACCACCTCATTCCAATGTCACTTAACCACCATAAGATGACCTCAAGTGACCTACAGAAAGACTGGTGAGCAGAGGCTGGGGTGAAATGCACAGCGAGCATGGTTCAAAAAACAGGCTTCTGGAGGCGTCATTAGTGATTTTCTAAATAATCAGATCTAAAATACGATATTTGATCTGGAATTTGGGAGACACGTTTCCAGTAGTGTATAGAATAAAACAGAACTGCTCATTCTGGTCCAGCACAAACCCAGAAACTGTACAGCTAGAGGAACTGATCATTTTCAGGTTAACTTTTTCCAGAGCTATATATATAGCCATTCATATAGAGCCATGTAGAGTAACTCTGCTTTTGAGGAAGTGTAGGTTCTGTGGCTGTAGATCTTCTCCAGGCTTTCACACTACTAAGCTTACATACTAGCAGCTTTCTGAACTGGCTTTTTATCCTGGATCTTGCAGTTTTCCTTCTCAGATTACATGCACAGATGATTTGCGCCCCATTCCCAATCTAGGTGACAAAGACTGATTACCATTGTGACATCTGTGTGATATATCAGGCTCTGTAATCAGATAAACCCAAACTACATGGAATAGTTACTGATCTCACCTAACTCACTAATCCCTAAGCTGAGGGTTGGTTGAGGTTAAATGGGGTAAAGAGGGAAGATCTTCAGCTTCAGCTTGGAAATAGAAAGAATAAACCAGACCTAGATTTAGGCCCTAGTAAATGTTGACCTCACGCTGACTTCTGAATATAACCTCTTTAATGATGTACATTTCTTTGCCTCAGCCCAACTCTCCCAGTTCACATTTAGCTCGTTGTGGCTTAGTACTAATGTGGAGAATGATCCCAGTCATCTTAAATAATTGTGTTCATTTCAAATAATTGGGATGAAGATATTATATTAGAACTGTGAACCACGATTACTTGGTACAGGGTGGGTGTACGTGTGGCTAACGTTACTGTTGTGGCCAAACTGAACCTGTATGGTGGGAGACATGCTGAAGTGCACACCCATGAGCCCCTGTGGACGCATGATATTCTGTGAGTTAATGCTTTAGTTTTCTAAGGCCCAATCCCATTTCTTATGTTTACCCTTACCCCTTGTTTCCTAGTGTAACCCTCCCCATTGAAACTGAGTTAGCAGGGCTAGTGGTTGAAATCTTCCCCCTATGAAATGGGACAACCCTTCAAGAAGCGGATACGTCATGAGTTGTCGTCAGCGGCATTTAAGTAAACAGACGAAAAGCACGGACTTCAGTTTTACACATCAATCAATCGAACGAGTCACCCAATAAAGAAGAGCACAAACAAAAAACTACATGACTTCATTAACAGGCTACTAGCGGAGCTCTGTAGGCGATAGGTAGCGACAGAGACATCAGCGTATTACATCAGCGTGTGTTATGAAGAAAATGACCATAAAACACTTTTACAATGGTTATCTTACAGTACAGTGGCTTTTTAACAGAGACAGTACTCATATTTATGGGTCTCATTGGTCGCTTGTGCAGCTACCTTGCCGATGATTTGCAGGGCATTCTGGGAATTTTCTCATAACACTCCGTTTGGAGTGTGCCCCTGAAAAATCTCTGTTTGAAGGGCCATGTAGCCCTAGCACTTCGTCCTACCCCTCCATCTCAACAGCAATCGGGACAACCCTACCCCTCCATCTCAACAGCGATCAGGACAACCCTACCTCTTCGTCTCAACAGCGATCAGGAGAACCCTACCCCTAGACGTGAACAAGCAAAACGGAGGGGTAGGACTAAGTGTTAGAGGCAAGGTGTGAAATGGGATTGGGCCTTAGAATACATGTTCTCTGTTTTAATAGGAAGGTGAAAATCTTTTGATTGGCCAAATACGGGAATTTGTCTGAATCCCATTGGATAAGCTCACCGAACAAAAAACTAGTGACTGAAACGTACCTAATAGCAAGTACTATCTCCATATACCACCAATAACAGCTGTGATTGAATTTGTCATGGACTGGACAAGTTTCTGCATGTAGGCCACATAAATGTTCAGACATTCAAACAATTGTGCAGTTGGGCCAGATTTGGTGGACGCCTTTCCTGGTGTTCCCTGGCATTCCTGAACTCCAAAACAGTGTCTTTGTTTCGTGTTTCTTTATTTGAATGCTGTTTGTAGTAACCTCATCACACAATGTAAAACTGCTTGCATTTCTTTTATTTCAGGTTAGCATTGGGTTGAATGAAACACCTGGACGTTGAATGTGGTATCTACATTTTCTGTAGCTACACAGTCTAACAAACAAAGATTTTTAGTTCTGTGTCGTGTCCTCTAGGACAAGGTGTCTGAAAAGCATTCTTCAAGGAAAGAAAAAAAAAACATAAGAAATGATTTGAATAAATTGAATGTCATGTGCTTCCTTGGTCTTATGTTCTACTTAATAACTGCTTTCTTCATTGTAAAGACCCATCTGGCAGCTCTCGCCATTGCACTGCCGTGTTGCCTGCCATCCCGTGCTCTTGTAGCTGCGCATTGATCTGCAAAGAAAAATTAGATGTTTGAAAATGTATAAGGCAGGTTATGGGTATAGGTCCCTTTTCAGAGTCATGAATATGCTACAGAAACATAACACGCAGACTGTGATCATAATACCGCCTATACACCTCACAGTAAAGTCATAGTTCAACGAAGTGTCAGATTTACACCAATTTTTCTTTAGTCAAATGTATTCGGTATCTGACAGTTTGTTCTATGGCTTTGTATTAGGGCTAATGCGGCCAACAAGCAATCTAGGCCTATTATCTTCAGGCACCGCTGTGCAAACTCCACACCAAAACCAATACACTTGCTCTAACATCTGTTAATGAGTAGGTAGGTAATCTCAGGTAGATTTGCTAGAGTGATTAGTGACGCTGTATGTCATCCTACTGATGGCTACTTCTACCGTTTTTGGCATTGTGATATAGAACACTAGGCAAAAGTCAGAAACCACCCTCCATTAATTTCATTTCCAGCCAGAATGACCAACAAGAACAAGCTATTAATTTCCGAGAAAGTATTTCTGAGTAGACTAGATGTAAGACAATCCACCTGCACAAGAAAGAGGAAGGTCAAATGACAATAAGTAAAGAAACAGTTTTCAAAAGAAACAGTTTTCAGTTTTTCAAAGACATTATTGGAAGTTGGGGAGAAAATTCCTAACAACCACCTGCAAGACCTGGCAGACCACAAAAACCATCCCCATCGCTTTCAGTTGTATTAGATTTCTGCTAATTAGTGTGATATGTGGATCATGTGTTGAGAATCCCCGTCGTATTAGTGTTCCCCTACTATTACTCGCAGTATTAATGCTTTCCACAGTATTCATAGAAGCGATATTGGTAGTGTGGTCCAAGAGTGGTGGTCACGTCGGACACTCACCTTGTCCAAGATGGCCGTCTTCACTGCAGGATCGTTCACGTTTTGAATGGACTGAACCACCAATCTCACGATTTGTCTTTTTTTCCTCGGTGGCTTTATTGCTAAAAACAGATATTAGACACATAACCATAAGCACGTGCTAATCTGTGCATGAAGAACATAGCGCCAAGTTTCAGCCTGCTAAAGTGAACTCACCAGACTGACAGAAGAAAGCACGTCGGACTAAGCAGTTGTCATCTTCAAACCAACCATCAGCTGAACCACCAGAAGGACCATCAGTGAAAGCCTCAGACAAAGCAGCAGACGAAACAGCAGGCAAGACCTCAGGAGCTGAAGTGACCGTCAGACTTGCAGATGAAGCAGAGGAACCATTAAACACGCTCTTAACCAGATAAGCACAGTTGTCCTGGCCCCCAGCATTATCAGGCTCTTTTAACGTCCACTTGAGGTCAGTAGCTCTAGCGTTGTCCGACCACTTCCAGGAGTTTCTGAACAAGCCAATCCAAGTCGTCCCAGTTGGCACAAGTGACCTAATGTCCGTATTCTCAATGTCATCTATTGGGCAGGCGAGGTCCGTGTAGGTCTGTCTGCAAAAGGCTCGAGCCTCGTACCATGTCCTTTTAGTGTCGTTCACGTAAACAAACATGGAAGTTTCGTTGTTCCAGGCTAGAAGAGTTCAGAAAAGGTCAAGGTCAATGAAGTGTGGCCATGGAATCTTTTTTTTTGGGAATATGTGAAAGGAATGCACAGGGAAATCATAACATAGTTACCATGTGTAAATATGAGCCATTTTAAATAAGCTTAACACTGAATGGGATGTCAACATGTAAACTGATTATGAACTGGTGTTACCTCAGGGGACGGCTTGGGAACGCCCACACCTCTTATAAGTTGGTGTTATCTTGTTGATTGAGGTTGAACATTGGCTACCGTGATCATGGCAAGGCGACGTGAATTTTCGGAGTTTGATTGAGGTATGATAGTGGAGTGCCTTGATTCAGCTCATGTAGGACAAACCAGCAGGCCATACCATTCTTCAGAAGTCTCTGAACGATCTGGCCATTGGTAGCATGGTGCATTCTCCTTCTGGAATATCCCATCATTGTGGGGGTACCTGAAGTCCATGAAGTCACCAAGCAGTGAAGCAGGCACAGGTTAATGACGTGTTTCGGTGGACCAGTGGACCCAACCCGTGCCATGAGAATTAACCCACACCAGTATGGAACCACCACCAGCCTGTACATTGCCTTATTGACAACTGGGGTCCATGACCTCATTGGGTCTGCACCACCTACGAGCTCTACCATCAGCCCAGAACGATTGGTTTGATTGACTTATCGGACCACGCCACATTGGCAGTTGACTAAGGTCCAGTTAGCAACCCCACAAGCTCAGGTTAGGTGCTGTGTTCGGTGTTGTGGTCTTAACAGAGACACTCTGGTGGGTCTTCTGCTCCCATATCCCAAGGAAGCCTGCATCCCAGGGTCTCCTGCCTTGAATGTGGGTGTGATTTCTGCCAGCTGGTCTGCTTGCATGTACACTTCTAGCCAAACACTGCTGGTCACAATCCTTAGCACCTTGGCTGACCACTACACTGTCCACTGTGGATGGTAATGCTTTCTATGACATATTCCCAGTGGATTGAGCAATGCCTGCACATCTTGGGAATGTCTCATCCATCTGGCACCCACTATCATGCCTCGATCAGACTCCGATAATAAAGATAGAGATATAAGTCTTGTCTTTTATCTGGCTCTACAGTGGGCCCTACCGTGGACCCTGGAGTCTAAATGTCCTCTAGTGGCGAGAGGGCTGTTCCTGAGATTGTCTGGGCTGCCCTGACCACCCACTGCAGACACTTGTGGTGGGAGTTTGCATCTTGTGTTCTTGGCATGTTCTGTATATGGACCAAGATGAGTCTTTTCCAAGCAGGCCATTTTACCGACCTCTTTTACAAATGCAGGATTTGTGTTTGAAGGAGGAATGACTGTGTGCGATGTTCAGAGCATGTCAGTCCCATGTACCCAACTCTCGTTTTTCAACTATGCAAATATTAAAACAGTTTTCTATGCTATGGCACCTTTAAATGTCAGTGAATATGAAGTTTGTGTGAATTTCATTGTTGCAGCTGCTCCAATTCGTTGTACAAGCCTTTTGGTACCATGAAGAGAGGAGAGTAATATAACGTTTCTCACCATCATAGCATACGAAGAAATTTTCCTTAGAGCAGGCCATATCCTGCCACAATCCACCTTCACCCATTACGTGCATTCCTCGTGTCCGTAACGGTTGTTAGGCTCTCCAGTGTCCCACTTCCGAAAAGATCCAATTGATGTTCCATTGAAGGAGCAACGCCAACTGTTAACATTGTTGTACAGGCCCACCCAGGCGTCAGATGTGAAGCTGTAGTTCTGTGCTTCTTTCAGTAGCTTTTCCATGTCGGGGGCATTTTCGACCCTAGCCAGGTCATCAAAGTTGAGTCTACAGAAAGCATGTGCTTCGGTCCAAGTCTTGGCCTCTTGGATCAGATGGTACTGGCGTAAGGCACATAGGGTTTGAAGAATTCCTGTGGGTAAGAGTAGGATTTAGAAGAGGGTCCATAGACCTAGACTATCAGGCAGGCAGCTACTTCTGAGTCTCAGTGAAGTCTCAGTAGAAAAATGATCAACATAACAACTAACTGTCGCAAGGTACCTCAGACAAAGGGGTAGGAATCATTTATTAAGGAAGACAGCAAGGTAACAACTAGGCAAGATCTGGAAAGACTCAAAGAACTAAACATAGGGAAGGGAATTCCATAGTCGTAGACAAAGAATCTGCAGCAAATGTCAAAAAGCAGGCAAAACATCCGTAGGATTTACGCTCGTCATCAAAAGAAGAGTTGCACAAATAGTTGCACCCAGAAGGAATCAACCCACAGAAATGAAAATGACTCAAATTTCACGCTCGGCCGCACATGTGACCTAAGCAAGAACGGGCCTTATCGCTGTACCTGATTGACCCAACAGCCACAATTGCAGACATTCAGTGAGCAGTGATGTCCTCCATGAGTCATCCTGTTAGTGCAGCACCATTGGCAGATGGCTGCACCGCGCAGGACTACATGGACACAGACCGTTATGACGACTGTCCTTAACACCACATAAACGTCACCAAAGACTGCAATGGTGTCGTGCCAGACTGTCATGAAGTGTCTCTTCATCTTCAGTGACGAGTCCCGCTTTTTTCTTGGTGGAGACGACCAACGAATCCGTGTGTGGAGGCACCGTGATCAGCACCAAGATGAACGGTTTGTTCGTCACCTGTCACACGTCCAGAAGGCCTGGTGTCACTCCACCTCCACCCCTACCGCACCATCTGCAGGAACTGAGTGAGAATATTCAAGCTGCTTCGGATGGATTATCACAGGACACCATTAGGAACCTCTACAACTCCATGCCGAGACGTCTGGCGTGTTGGGTTAGCGAACATGGCGGACCGACTCCATACTGATAGACACTACTTCTGTATGTGTAGCTCAATAAATATTGATAACCTTTATCTTCCTTCCCAATAGCACTGTTATCCCACACCTCCTTTCTGGGTGCAGCTGTTCTTTTGATGATGAGTGTATACACACTACCAAATGGTTGCTGACAACAAGCAGATGAGAAACACGCCAGTACTCTGGTGACCACTGGTGGCGCGGAGGGGAATGATCCACGGCAGAAGTGACAGAACCCTCTCGTCCAGGGGTCTACAAATCTGGACTTTGAATCCAGTTTCCAGTCCTGGACTTTGTAATCCTTGGTAGGTGTGACACTATGTGACCAATCAGTTACATTAACTGTTCCCTTAACTCGGAGTGGGAACAAAATCCAGGACTGGACACTGGATTTAAAGTGTCCACCCACATGTAGATGGAGAGTCTGATATCTTTAGTGCGTTAATCTGGCCACCCAGTCTGGATTCTTCCAGTTGCCTTCCGATCGACCATCCATACGTCCATGTAGCGTTTTCCGGCGGTCCAACGGGAATCAAAGTTTTGTTGTTTCAGCCAAGTTAAGTCGCTCTGGCCAGTGTATTATGTGTTTTCGAAGGACTGTTAGTGTCGTGACTCCGTTTTCAGGATTGCCTCCTGTTATGCGACATTCCTGTCAGCAGTCTTTGATGTGTCAGCCGAATTTCTTTTTGCTATAGTAGTAGGCAGTTGTTAGGCACATCATGTGGAGGAATGTACCAGGTTACCCCTAGAAAGAAAAGAGTTAGAATTAGTATAAATACTCCAAGTTCAATTTTTAAAACAGGAAATTTGTAACTTAATAATAAGTAATAACATATCATCATTCCAGTCTCTAGATTTCATGACACATTGTTGTAAATGCTGTTTGTTTGTTGATTGGACTTAACATTGTGTTACACAGTAAGCTGTTCGGTTAAACCTGAGGATACTTATTAAGGCTGTACCATCTGAGAATAAGGTCTCCTGTGAAAGGCACAGAGAGAAGACAGTTAAAGTTGTAAATAAATGTGAATAAAAACAGAATGCAATGATTTGCAAATTTCGTAGACCCACATTTTATTCACAATAGAACATAGAACACGTATGAGACGTTGATTTAACTCATTAGGAGCTTGATGGCGGCAACGCATCTCAAAAAAGTTGGGACAGGGGAAACACAAGGCTGGAAAAGTAATACTACTAATGATTACTAATAAAAAACAGCTGGAGGAGCAAGTTGCAACTAAGTCACTTGGAAGAATTCATAGTAAGAGCGTTTTAGAGAGGCGGAAGTCTTTCAGAAGCTAAGACAGGTAGACGTTCACCAATCTGCAAAAAACTGGCTATAAAAATTATGGAACAATTTCAGAAAAATGTTCTTTAACGTAAAACTGCGAAGACTTTGAATATCCCACCATCTACAGGACACAACATCATCAAACGATTCCGAGAATCTGTAGAAATCCCTGTGAGCGCGGGACAAGGCCGACGGTCAATATCGGATGCTCGTGATCTTCGGGCCCTCAGCCGGCACTGCATTTAAAAACAGGCCTTCTAATGTTAATTGTTCAGAAACATTAGATGTTTGAGGTCTTGGTAATGCCAAATTATGACAGATGTCAAGTTGGATTTACGTTAAAGTTCCAGGAATTACGTTCTGGCTGTTCAGACTGAGTCCCGTTGCTGCTTATTGGATGCGTGTTGGATTTCAGTACCACGTATGAAAGGCTACAATTACATAGTAGGTACACGTGTGAACATAGCCTTAGACACATTCTGATAGAGTGAACTGTCTAAGACAAACGTTGAAGAGTGGTCTGAAATGGTCTCCTGGTAAAGGGGCCATAGAATGGACCGCTCTATTTCCATTCTCATAGTTGAATAACAGTCAGTTCATCCAGCACATAACATGAACCTTAAACACTGTTGTTTGTCTTTCAGATGCAAATCCCACGTTTGCAAACGGAAGAACGGGCCGATTCCGAAATCCTAAACTGTTACATAGCAGTCTTGACACCGCACAAAATGACAGCCCCAAGATTTCTATGTGCTAGCTCACGTTCCAGCCCAACAGGAAACAGTGACAATGGAACACCAGGAATGGCTGTGATGGGAATGTTGGTACCTTTCATACCCTTTCCGAGGAACTGAACTGTCAACTTTGGCATGTTTGTCTTTAAATGAGACTGAAGTTGGCTTCCTGTTCGCCAGCTAATGTTCAGGCTTAAATGCTACAGCTAACAGCTATGTGGTTGGTGGATCATTCTCAGCACCGCAGTGACGCTGACATGGTGGTGTTGTGTGTGGTGTTAAAGAAGGTGTTAGCCTAGAGCGTTGAAGCTAGCCCTGGAGCTAAGGAATAAAAATCCTGCTCTGGTTAAGATAAAGATAACAGCGTCATTAAAAACGTCATTGTTCTGTATAAATTATTAGTCTTTTCACTTATTCGGGCAAATAGTTCCGGTTGCCGAACATTCGCTGCATCCCTAGTTATATGTCAAACACCACATGTATTGTGATTTATGTTCTTTTGTCGGGTAAAATGATTTAACAGAACCAGAATTGATCTGAGCTGGTGGAGTCAGTTGTAACTTACCTCAGAAAGCAGAGGCAGAATGATAGCAGCGTCTGGTGAAGGACAGTCACCATGGTTGAACCTAATGATGGAAACAACGTTCATTGGTTCAAGCAGCTCACATTCCTACCACTGAATTGTGTTTCTGTTTCATTATAAATACATTCAGATGACACTTATCAATTATTTCAGTGTTAACATTTACATACCTTTCCTTCAATAAGCCATGTGGGTCTGTCTCATGTGGATGGTCAGTAAAAAGGTCTTTCTCTTTTAGTCTTGCAGAATGCTGTAGCGATGCACGACTACCAAGTTTTCTCGACTCCTGCTGCTGGAATCAAAGGAGTCAACTCCTCAACTCCTCTTAGTCTTAACCAGGAGGGCGTCGGAGCCGACATTCAGAGACTAGTGCATCCTATACCTTGTTAAACCATCCTAATATGAGGTTTGCTTCCTTTTTCACCTTTCGCTAGCATGTACAGTGCTGTGAAAAAGTATTGGCCCCTTACAGATTTCTTTTGTTTGTTTGTTGCACATTTGTCACACTTAAATGCTTCAGATTATCAAACAAATTTGAATACCAGACAAAGATAACCTCAGTAAATACAAAATGCAGTTTTTCAATGATTATTTCATTTATTAGGGAAAAAAAGCTATCCAAAGCAACCTGACCCTGTGTAAAAAATTTCAATTCACTAGCCACACGCAGGCCTGATTACTGCCCGACTTCTGGAATCAAGAAATCACTTAAATAGAACCTTTCTGACAACATGAAGTAGGCTCAAAAAGATCTCAGAAAGCAACAAGCATTATGCCCCAATTTGAAGAAATGATGAGAAGTCAAGAACAGATGAGGCTTCGGCGAACCACAGTGAGAGCTATTATCCACAAATGGAGAAAACATGGAACAGTGGTGAACCTTCCCAGGAGGGGCCGGCCTACCGAAATAACTCCAAGAGAACATCGACGACTCATCCAGGATGTCACACAAGAGCCCAGAAAACATCTAAAGCACTGCAGGCCTCACTCGTCTCAGTTAAGCTCAGTGTTCATGATTCAACAATAAGAAAGAGGCTGGTCTCCATGAGAGAGTTCCAAGGCCCAAACCACTGCTGACCAAAAAGAACACAAAGGCCCCGTTTCACATTTGCCAAAAAAACATCCCCAAGACGTTTGGGAAAATATTGTGTGGACTGAGGAGACAAAAGTGGAACTTTTTGGAAGATGTGCATCCTGTTATATCTGGCGTAAAACTAATACAGCATTCCAAGAACATCAAACCGACAGTCAAACATGGTGGTGGTAGTGTGATGGTCTGGGGCTGCTTTGCTGCTTCAGGACCTGGACCTGGAAGGAACCATGAATTCTGCTCTCTACAAGAAAATCCTGAAGGAGAATGTCCGGCCATCAGTTTGTGAGCTTAAGCTCAAGCGTACTTTGGTTCTGCAGCAGGACAGCGATCCAAAGCACAGCTAGTCCACCTCTAAATGGCTCAAACAAAAGGTTTTGGAGTGGCCTAGTCAAAGTCTGGACTTAAATCCGATTGAGATGCTGTGGCATGACCTTGAAAAGGCCGTTCATGCTCGGAAGCCCTCCAGTGTGGCTGAATTAAAACAATTGTGCACAGAAGAGTGGGCCAGAATTCTTCCGCAGAGATGTGAAAGACTCATTGCCAGTTATTGCAAACGCTTAATTGCAGTTGTTGCCGCCAAGAGTGGCACAACCAGTTATTAGGTTTAGGGGGCAATTACTTTTTTCACACAGAGCCAGGTTGGTTTGGATAGCTTTTTTCCCTTAATAAATGAGATCATCATTGAAAAACTGCATTTTTGTATTTACTCTGGTTATCTTTGTCTCAAATTCAAATTTGTTTGATAATCTGAAACTTTTGAGTGACAAACGTGCAACAAACAAAAGAAATCTGTAAGGAGGCAAATACTTTTTCACAGCACTGGACCTTACTGGCACGCTGGCGCCGGAATGTCACTGCAACGCCATTTCAGTTAAGGTGGAATGGGAATTTCAATCGGAAAATGGCAGCTTTGTTCACTTTTCCACAGCATTCCGGGAGAAATACTGCTGGTTTTTGAAGATCCACGCTGCAGGACGTACGGAAACGGGGTTTGTTAGCAGGGCTGGTGTTGTTTAAAGCTGTTAATTATACTCTCACCACTCAAACTTTCTCCTGCTTTACACTCGGAATGTCCCTCGCGGGATTACGGTGCAATAACACGGAAGTTGACAGAGTCGAGCAGTCGACTCCCAGCCTTTTGACTCTCAGAGTCTTCACTGGAGTCGAGGAATCGACTCTTTTGGAACCGACTCCCCATAACTACCTCACTGTTTGTTTCATCGTATGCACATGTCCGGGGTACACTGCTATGCGTGTAATGTGACCGAGAGACTTCCGACCAGTGCTTGACGTAGTCTCCTTGTTCACAAGTCGGCCGATAACAGCTAATCATTAGGTTTTCCATTCGGAATTTGTACGCTGGTTAAAGTTACTAGGAGGTGCTGCTGATGTTCACGACCCTAATCCATATACTCAAATAACAGCCATTCAGATGTAAACAAGCTTAAGAATTTCATTTTGTAGCCGCTGCATATACAGAATGATGTCTGGTTATTCAATAAAGGAGTGTTTATTATGAATACAGCTCTGGAAAAATGTAAGAGACCACCTCAAAATGATCAGTGTCTCTAGTTGTACAGTTTCTGGGTTTGTGTTTGACCAAAATGAGCAGTTCTGTTTTATTCTATACACTACTGGAAACACGTCTCCCAAATTCCAGATCAAATATTGTATTTTAGATCTGTTTATTTAGAAAATCACTAGATAGATTGATACTTTATTGATCCCAGAGGGAAATTCTAGAATTCCGCATTTAACCCATCCGTGAAGTGAGACACCCACATACACACACTAGGGGGCCGTGAGCACACTTGCCTGGAGCGGTGGGCAGCCCTATCCACAGCACCTGGGGAGCAGTTGGGGGTTAGGTGCCTTCCTCAAGGGCACCTCAGTCGTTATTGTCGGTTGAGGGAATCGAACCAGCAACCCTCCGGTCACAAGGCTGGTTCCCTAACCTCCTGCCCACGACTGCCCTAAATGATGCCTCCAGAAGCCTGTTTTTTGAACCATGCTCGCTGTGCATTTCACCCCAGCCACCGCTCGCCAGTCTTTCTGTAGGTCACTTGAGGTCATCTTACGGTGGTTAAGTGACGTTCGAATGAGGTGGCGCTCATCACGGTCAGTAGAGAGTGGTTTTGGCCCTCTGCCGGTCTGTAGCTGTGTTGTTCTGTGTGTTTGCTGCTTGACCTTGTTCTTATGAACCAGACGCTCACTGTATCTGCCAGTAAAGCTAGAACCAAACCTTCTGTTCCTCACTAAGAACCTGCTGTACATGTGGAGATGCTGATTTAAGAAGACACTGGAGTGGTCTCTTACTTATTTCCAGAGCTGTGTACTTGTTAATCAGAAAGCAGTCATACTGATTTGTTGATGGGGGGATGCTGAAGCCGATAAACAGATAATAAATCCAAGCTAGCAGTGAACAGTGGTGCTGATAAGTACCTTTTGTGCTGTTTACCGGCTCACTTTGTGCACAGCTTCTGAGGAAAAGGAAGCTTTATGTGAATTGTGGTTCTTTTGCGCAGCATCTCATAGCCCCTTTCCACCAACATGGTGCCGGTACCAAATTCTTGAACCGTTCCGCGGTAGAAATACCAATAAAATGATTCTCATATTCTCCATGCAGATTACTCCGTTTGATACTCTGTGAAACAAGATGTTTAAGTGATACTAAGTGCAGTCTACAAAGTGCTCCTTAGTGTTCAGCCGTGTTGACTGGCTATTCCAGCATTGGCAGGCCCGCCATAGCGACACCGGTGTTAACTTCAATGGACACAGAATGTTTGGTTTAACAGCTCTTCCTCTGGAAATGCTCTTTCAAAGTTAGGTAGGTCTTGTACACATTGACTGAGATCTTGCTCATCATCTCCTCTTCAGTCTTCAGCTTGAGAAATGAGCAGCTCAGTCACCCTCTTGGGGAAATGGGCAAGTTTTCAGATTTACAACTGTATTACGGCATACTGTAAAGTTTTTCAGCGGCATCCCAGACGTAGTTGCAGTTGCTGTGCTATGAATATTAAAGTGGGACCCCTTTTTTGAGACGTTCATCGACATTGATTAGGTACCAGTGGATCAAAGACATCAGTGAATTTAAGGTAGCGGTGGGTTTAATTTAAGGTTTTATTGCAGTCAGGTTTAAGGTAATTTAAGGTACCAGTAGTAGCAATCACTTGCGATACTGTAGCAACCAGCACCTTAGCAACTTTTCACAAACATTTCAACAACTTTTCACAACATAAAAAAATATTATCTTCTATGTATTATATATTATAAAAACAATGTATTCAGGTTTCTCAGTGTGTACCTTCCAAGGGTTACATGGAAAAGTAGAGGTAATGTCATTTTGACCTGAATGTCTCAACTTTCAACTGTACTGTAGATTCCTGTGCCATTTACCTTTTATATGATACCCATCCAAAGTGATATTGGTAAAAATGCCTGTGATAAAGGAGCTCTTATGATTTTATTAAAGTATTGATGCCCTGGAAAAAGCATTTCCTCGTGTGCTCTGTGGCTCAATTCAAGCTACTGTTCCAACGCAAGTCTACACAGTTTTATGAGGCATTGTTGAGTATTCATCTAAGAGGCTTAAGATCTGATATGTCAAGAGAACTTTGTATTGCAAACCACTTTTCTTTTCTTAATTTAGGAATTTTATGTCGTCATACGTCATCTTTTCTCAAGTTAGTAAATCTTAAAGTACTCAATTACAGCTGACAATCATTTGCTATGTCTGTTACTGAACAGCTGACCATCTGCGCACAGCTGAAACATAAACATGCCATTAAAAAAATGTTAACAGTGTGAGGTAGTTGTCCAGACAGCTAGCATTATTGTTATAAGAGCAAAACTGAAGTGAATTATGAATATCGCATGAGCACTCTGTGCTGTTTATCAGGTCATTGCCCCTTCCCAGTTTTGAATTTCCATTTTCCAAATACTTTCCTATGAAATAAACAGCCATCGCGTTTAATACACATAAAGAGTCACCTCATTATTCAACATCATCCCTGTAATATTTTATGTGGTATGTAATTTTCAAGTTTTTATCAGCATTAACACACAAAGACCGTACAAGGAGATGGTGGGGATGTTATCTGCAGGTGAGTTTTTTTAAAAGCTGTGTATATGGCGAGATAATACATTCATCACTATTATTAATTGTTAAAAAATGTTAGTATTGCTCACTTCAACTAATCCTGTCTGAACAAGGGTCCTCTATTGTGTAGTCCTTTCATGTGTTAATGGTGCACTTATGCTCGATTTGTCTCTCACCTGCCAGTAACAGGAGTCGGAACAGCCTCTGCTTCATCGCGGATGCTTCACTGGTACCCTGGTCACTATGAGGAAAGACATTGGGTTAAAATCCCCCCGTAGTGTGTGACCTCAAGAATTACCTAGGGTAAAACATGAAGTGTAATCTGAATCAACTTTGTTAAGTAACTCCTTCAAACTAGACGAATTATATCTTCATTATGAAATATCACAAATTAGATGAAAAGAAAACAGCAACAACCAAAGAATATATTCTATTCCAAATACCAGATCATATACAGTATTTACCAACCTCAACTGCAAACATCTGAAGCCTCAGGTTAGCCGAGTGGAAGGTACCTGTAATTTGAAGAACCTCCAAGATCAGTTATGTGGTTTCCTTCCCAGCTCTTATTCCAGCCTTCTGACAAGATAATGGTTTGTCTCTTCTCAGGCTAAATCTCAGGCAAAACAGCCGTCCTTCATTCTAGAATCACAGTGTTGGCGGCTTGCTTAGTCTAAACAACAGGCTCTGATTTCCATCAGCACTTTCCATACAAAAGTCTTCAATCAGGCCAAATGAACGAGCATGCAAACGGAGGTTGAGCTTAGATGAAGGATGAACAAGCTGGAGATTGGGATGAAAATCATCAGGTTCGTCCACAGGTGCGGTTTTCACCTCCCTCGGCCCGCACACCGATACCCTTTCGGAGTTACCCGAAGGTCTGAAGGAAGGGAAGCTACTGAATAGGTTCGATCTACTCTTGCCCATCTGTCAACATCTGTAAAAAGAGAACTGACATGTCTTACAAGCAAGACCTGGCAGGTCATCGGAACGACCGCTGGTATTCACCGAACAATGGTCTGGCCATCTCAGAGTCCAGACCTCAACATCAGTGGGAGTGTTTGGGATTACTGGGATTGTGGGAAGCAGAAAATACAATCAACCAAGAGTTACTGAGCCCACATGTTGTGTGCAGATCTCTTTCAGTGTTACTGTCCATAATGAGATTCTAACAGTATTTCTAAAATGTAGAAATGCATCTTAAAATAATGAGTCAAGAATGAAATCATTAATTCAAGCTGCTTATCCTTCTGGGACGTGGGGGGATGCTGAAGCCTATCCCAGCTCTCATTGGGTGGAAAGCAGGAGACACCCCGGACAAGTCGCCAGACACATTCACACCTAGGGGGGCAAATTAGCGTCTCCAGTTTGCCTGACAGCATGTCTTTGGACTGTGGGAGGAAACCAGAGCACCTGGAAGGAAACCCACACAGACACAGGGAGAACATACAAACCCAGGACCTCTGAGGCCACAGTGCTACCCGCTGCGCCCGTGTTGCGATATCACAGGTTCACAGTGCATTGTGACCTCTACCAAATTCTAGGTATCAAGAAGGATGCTGATCAATAGGATGCTGTTAAAGATGTTAGGGACTCTTCAGACAGAGAACAAGATACAGTGGAGAGGTTGTCCCAAGAATCAAGAAAGGGTGTCCCAAAAAAAGAATTTGTTTGGCAAACAACCAAGCCTTCCCATTGACTCTGCTTTTGGTCTGGCTTCTGAAGGGCCTAGAAAGAAGTCACACAAGTGGAGAGATTACAGGACAACCTTCGGGAGAGTTCAGACTATCGAGCACAGTGACAAGGTAAGGCAGAGAACCCAACTGAAGTATCAAGTACCAATGCCCAAGAGTGTACTACGGGAATAAGTAATCCCGTGCTTGAGAGGAAAGTCGGTCTTCAAGGCAAACACAAGTTGGCAGATAGGTGGAGTCAGGTGCAGCAGACCGATGATGGTCCGGAGAGAAACATACATAGAAACTTGTATGTGGGTTCCTCATCCTCATTCTGTAGAACCTGTGCAACTGTGGTCACTGAAGGAGTTGATAAGTCAGAGAGGGGTGTTGATCCACCAAGTCTTCAGATGAATTAGTGGAACGCATCTACCCCATTTCTGAGTATAGCCTAATTGGGAACCCCTTCCCTCATCCTGCCCAGACCTTCAGCCTGACGTGGAGCCTCAGTGTAGACCTAGTTAGGTAAAGTAGGAAAGTCCAGTTTAGACCCTGAAACCCAGGTATTCCATCACAAAGTGTCCCTTGTGCAGAATGATGAAGGGGGGCGGTCTGGTTCAGCATCACTTGATAACCTAGCCAGTGTTGTTTCTCAGCCAGAGCTGAGGGTAAGAGCGAAACTGTAGACGTTGCTGAACATGGTGTCTGAGATTCATGAAAACAAACGTGACATCCTCAAAGCAGAGCCAAGAAGCTCCACAGGTCTCCACCAGAGAACGGCTTGGAAATCTTTGAGGCACCTTAGAGTTCCCTTCATGCTGTGCTTGATGGACTTGACAGAGCATTTGTCCAAGCCCTCGATTTTGATGGAGTGCCTAATTTGAATTATTCACTGCTCTGTGAGACTGAGATTAGTCTAAGATTAGTAGTCTACATGTAGGGATGCATACAGATTCAGGGACGGAGGATATAACTCACCTAGATTTAACAGAACATAAAGGGGTTAAAATCAGTGATACAGTGCCACTCGCTGTTCAGTGAGTGGAATAGCATCTCTCTTTTTTCTTCACCTGAGTGTCGTTGATTCAATCTGTTGTGCTCAGAACACGGATGGAATGCTTCTCCAGTAGAAGGCTTTGAAAGGAGTTACAGAACGGATGCAGCAGAAGTGCATTGTGTTAAAGCCGGGTCACATGTTTTACTGCCATTACAGCACATAACTCCACACTCTCAGAAATATATGTATGTACATCAGTGAAACTGAGTCCGTTGTGTTGTTTCAATGAAATGAAGTGAAGGTGTCAGACTGGCTGTAAATGCAAGTTACCATGCACCCTGCTGCTGAGTGTAATTCTATGACCTGTGTTTAACCTAAACCTAACTTTTTTTCTACTGTTATTAGTAAAACTCAACCACTTGTGGTTGAGTATAAGTAATAATATAAGTAATAAAAATATAAGATAAATATAAGTAATAAATATAATTATCAGTCCAGTTACTTAAAAGTCAAAAAGCTACCTAAAAGCTACTTAACAGAGCTGCATGGAAGCACACATAACATTTTAAATCATATCCAACATTTCATCTTTGGGTAATACATGAAAATGACCCGACTAGTTAATTAGCACATGCCTATGCCTATCCAGAGCCATGAAGTAACGTAGAAGGAGATTTTAGTGTTGTAGGTCCAAACATATAGAGCTCTACCCCGTTTTGGCATCTAAAAGGTATCTGTTTATGATTGAATTTGCGAATTTGTAGTTTTAATATTGCATTTTGTTTATTTATTTTTTCATTTTCTTTAGTCTTTTAATATTCTCATAGGGTTTGCTTCATTGTTTGTGCTGTTTTGCTACAATTATATGTCCTGTTATGCAACTGTTCTGCTTTATGTTGTTTTTTGTTGAATTGTAAAGTGTCTGTGGGTGTCCTGAAGAGTTCTAGAATAACAGAATTAAATTCTAGCATTATTCTAGCATTATCTCATTATTAGCATTATTAGCATTAGTACTAGTAGTGGTGGTAGTAGTAATGGTGTTAGCAGTAGTAGTGGTAGTGGTAGGGGTAATGGTAGTAGTGGTAGTAGTAGGAGTAACGGTGGTAGTAGTAGTGGTAGTAGTAGCAGTATTAGTAGTGGTAGTAGTAGTAATGGTAGTAGTGGTAGTAGTAATGGTGGTAGTGGTAGTAGTAATGGTGGTAGTAGTAGTAGTAATGGTGGTAGTAGTAGTGGTAGTAGTAGGGGTAACGGTGGTAGTAGTAGTGGTAGTAGTAGCAGTATTAGAAGCGGTAGTAGTAGTAGTAATGGTAGTAGTGGTAGTAGTAATGGTGGTAGTGGTAGTAGTAATGGTGGTAGTAGTAGGGGTAATGGTGGTAGTAGTAGTGGTAGTAGTAGCAGTATTAGCAGCGGTATTAGTAGTAGTAATGGTAGTAGCGGTAGTAGTAGTAGTAATGGTAGTAATAGGGGTAATGGTGGTAGTAGTAGTAGTGGTAGTAGTAGCAGTATTAGCAGCGGTATTAGTAGTAGTAATGGTAGTAGTGGTAGTAATAGTAGTAGTAGTGGTGGTAGTAGGATCTGTAGGCTATAGCAACTTATTGAAGTCTGACATGCTTCAGTGCCAATTGACATCAGTCTCTTTCATCTTAATGTTTTTGAGCCTGGTTACATTCTGTCCCTGGTCGCTAAGGTTGGCGCACTGGGTACAGGCTGTAAGCCAACACAAATTTGGACAGGGGATGTAATTTGACTGTGCATTTGGCTAAGATCACAGCTAAATACAAATCAGAAAATGACGAAGGAGGGACAAAAAGTCCCAGATAGCCTAAGAAATCATTGGCAATGAGGCTGAAATTGTGGTGGTATAAGAAAGCTAGTTAATCGGTAAAGCAGTCTCACCATACTATCACCGAAAGGAGACATTATAACTTAGAGCATGGATTCAAACACCAATATTAACCTCTAGCTCTTTTTAATATGTCTGGTTGTAGACATGTACATTGTACATTTAAGCCAAGAACCATTTAGTGAACCAAGAGTAAATCGGGTACAACCACAATTCACCATGCTAACCAACTCATTCTCCTCTCTGATCAAACAGGCTTCCGAGTGGCACAGTTGGCTTGGTGTTGGCCCTATCGTCAGGAGATTGCGTTGACGTCACGGCCATCTGTGGCTGGGAGATAAAGAGAGCTTATTGTCTCTAGCTTGACTGAATGGGCTTTGCTCAATAATAACAAGTAGCAAGCATATATCGGCCCACTGGTTTGATAAGGTTGGCACCCCACTGACCGTTTGCTTAACTAGTTCTTACTCTCAATGAACAGATGCAAAATAAGCTAAAACTAATATTACAAACAACTGAGAGAGGAAAATGAATGACTAGGCCTGAAATAAAATTAATTTGTTAAAAATGATACTGGCGATTGCTGTATTTGTTTATGTCCCGCCCTATTTGGATTCCAGCATTTTTTTTTAGGAAAATGCAAAAGATGATTTCCACTTTTATTTGTCAGAAGAGAAAGGCCAGAATCAAATTTACTCAGCTGACTAGTGGTAGAGCTCAGGGAGGCCTTAACTTACCAAATTTGAAACTATACTACTGGGCAGCACAATTGCGTGGGATGTTGGAATGGTTAACACAAAATAAAGAAACAACATGGTTAACTTTGGAACAAAGCTCATGTCCTGGGTTTTCCTTACAGGCCATTGCCTTCAGCTCAAGAGAAGTTTGGAGCAAGTACATGATTACAAATATGTGGATGAAATGTACCCAAAAGATTTTCAACATCATAAGGAAAAGTATCAAAGCCCCACAATCCATATCTAGGGCCGTGAAAATTATGAATATAATAGATTTTTTGCCAGGACAACATGATCCAAGGTTTCGGGATTGGGAAAATAAGAACTTAATGTTTATTGATGATTTGTTTGAAGGGGAAACTTTAATGTCATTTGATCAATTACAGGAGAAGTATGGGTTGATTTCAACTGACTTTTATAGGTTTTTACAGATGAGAAGCTATTTGATGTCCCATAAAGAATGGCCACTTCTCCAATAACGACCTACGGATTTAGACATGTTCTTTATAAAGGCCACAAAAGAAAGAAAATGTGATAAAATGGTGTCAAATTTATATAAAAGTTTACAATCCGATATGTCGGGGGGCCCTCCCGGGGTAAGGGAAAGATGGGAATTAGAAATGAATACTGTGATTGAGGATCGAGAGTGGGAGTTAGCCTGTGAAAATAGTCATAGACTGACCAGCAGTCCAATGTGGAAGGAATTCAGCTGGAAAGTGATTGTCAGATACTTCAGAACACCAAATATAATTTCCAAGTATGACAAAGCCAGAACAAACTTGTGCTGGAGGCAATGTGGACAAATTGGAGACCATACACATGTTTTTTGGGACTGTCCAAAGATTAAAATATTTTGGGAAGGAATCAGAGAGGAAATTTCAAATATTTTACATATCTTTATTGAATGGAACCCCCTTGTCTTTGTCCTGGGAGTGCTCCCAAGTGAGTCGTTAAGCAAGGAAAAATTGTATCTGCTTGGAATTATGGTTTTGGTAGCAAAAAAAAATGATTACTGTACATTGGTATAAACTTTCACCCCCCACTGTAAAGGAATGGAAAGAGAGATTGGTGAAGGTTTATATTATGGAGAAAATAACAGCAAAGTTAAACTTAACCACTGATCTATTTAAGAAAAGGTGGAAACCATTGATAACATATCTGGAACTGACATTATAGCCTGTTAAATTGTGTATCTGTGCATCTGTATACATGTGTTTAAGGGTTTAAGCGTGGGCAGACAGGTGGATACGTGCACAGGTGTATATGTGAATAGAAGAATGTATACATGTAACTATATAAATTATGTTAATGTGTGTATTATTATTTTTTTATTTTTTTATTTTTGTATTTTTTTTTTTCCTCTTATTTAATCCCTCCAGGCTGTTAAGAATTAGTTTCCCAAGATTTCCGCCTGCCAAGAGGTTCTTGTCGTCACTGTTCAATTGCTCATTCTGTTGTACCGAAATGCTATTTATGACTTAATGTGCAATATGTTTCTTTGGAATGTAAACAGAATATTTTTATTTTAATAATAAAGGATATCATTGTTCGAAAAAAAAAAAAATGATACTGGCATATAATTAAAATAAGTCAATTGGACTATGAGTGGAAAACGAGTGAGGAAAACTCTTGGCTTGTACTCTGCTTCAACACCAGTGGGCCGCCCGGAAAACCCTGAGCAAACAGCCAGTAGACCACCAGCTTTTCTAAGTAGGCCACTATCCTCTTGCTGTCAGGGAACAGTAATATATATTTATATATATGTATATTATTGCATGTAACCCATATGTGCTGTGAGGTAATAAGGATCTGGCTTGGTGATAAAATCAGGTTAAGGGCTTTTGGACCACACTAGTGAACAGGGTGAACTCTGGGTGAATAAGTGCACTATATTAGCACAGATGGTTTGAGTTAGCCAATCGCTACACACATTGTCAAATATCCTGCAGGCCTAATTACTCATGCTGGACAACCTGACACTCAAAGAATGTCAAACCTGCAGACCCCAACCTTTTGTTGCAGGTATCTAGGTAGAGCCTTGACAGATTGACAGTATTTGGGCAAAGGACAAATCCCGTAGAAGAGTGTCCAACATGCACGAGGGAGCACGCCTACTTGTTGATTTACATTGCTGATTAAGCTCAGCAGAAGGTAGTCCAGGGGCGGTGTACTAGGCAAATAAATGATATAAGCTTGATGATCAAGCCCATCTGGCTCTCAGGATCAAACTCATGACAGATAAACATGAGAAGAAAACCCTAGCTCTGTTCGAATGGAGCTTTAGAATGGAGCTCTATTAGGAGTGAGCTTTATTAGAATGGAGCTCTATTAGATTGGAGGTTGCTGTATAGCCTTAGAATGGAGCTCTGTAAGAATGGAAGTTGCTGTATAGCCTTAGAATGGAGCTCTGTTAGAACGGAGGTTGCTGTATAGCCTTAGAATGGAGCTCTGTTAGAACGGAGGTTGCTGTATAGCCTTAGAATGGAACGTGGAAGAGTTGAAACAGGTTCCAGCTCTGTTCTTGTATTTTTTGAAGAACTAAGATGAGTAAGAAGTCATTGTTACATTCCTTTAGTACTACTGGGCTTAATTTTGCATAAGCTTAAAGAGAATCTTGCAAAATGCAAATGATACAACTTTGGTCTTAAGAACAAACAGTTGAGCGATACCTGTAGTGTTGATGAGACAAATGCCAGTTCAGTGGTTGTAGGTTGTAGATGTCTGTGCACATAAGAGTATACCTCCCCTAACTACTACTACTACCAAAGGACAAGCACAGATCTCAGAAATACTGCCTGTAATAATTATTCACAGCTACATGTCTATATTACAAAGGAATACAGTCTGGAACTGTCTGGATTATTACATACTGGTGATTTTGAGGAGGCAGATATCAGTTTTATGGCCAGCTTCTTCTAACGTTCACACTAGCAGGTGACAAAGCCACAAGCGACCAGTCATTTCCTATGGGAGTATGCGATTTGTAGCTGCAATTTAGCGACATGGTGCCAAAGCAACAAGCGACAAATCGAGTTCAGCTTTACGTAAGCAAATTATTTTGTTGTTGTTTTGCTCCACAGTTGACGCCATTTTCCTGATGCTCCTATCCAGAGTGACTTACAAACTTAATCATATTACAGGTAGGCCAATGAAGTGTTAGGAGTATTGCCCAAGGATTCTTATTGGTGTAGTGCGGCATTGTCACCCAGATCGGGAACCGAAACCCAGCCTCCCATATGGTGTGGTAGCACCCTGGTGGGTAGTGGTGATATATATGTTGCCCCCCGCCAACCACCACACCAGTTCTCCGCGGTGTGGTGGTAAACATGGTAGGAGAAGCTCATAACCGCTGTTTCCTCTTTTCACAGTTTATATGATGCATCTTTGCACGTATACATCTGAAGAAAAATGAAGCGTAGAAGAAATTCCATACAAATATGTGCTTTCAAAACTAGCTAGTGTTCCTAGACCTGGTATACGCCCTCATGTGACAACGCACCCACAAGAAACAAACTTGGGGACGACTTGTTGCCTGCTAGTATGAACGTTGGTTTAGACTTCTTTGATCTCTGTGCATTTAAGAGATTACCTCCCGTCCCATCTCTCTTTCTTAGATAGAATCAAAGCGTGTACAAATAATTGCCGGTGTAGTTCAACTACATTGCTGAGCAGGGGGTGAGGTAAAGGTGTAATGGAGAAGACCTTAGGCCTGAGTGTGCAATGGAGAAGACCTTAGGCCTGAGTGTGCAATGGAGAAGACCTTAGGCCTGAGTGTACAATGGAGAAGACCTTAGGCCTGAGTGTGCAGTGGAGAACCTTCGTAGGCCTGAGTGTACAATGGAGAAGACCTTAGGCCTGAGTGTGCAGTGGAGAAGACCTTCGTGGGCCTGAGTGTGCAGCAGAGGAGACCTTAGGCCTGAGTGTGCAATGGAGAAGACCTTAGGCCTGAGTGTGCAATGGACAAGACTTTAGGCCTGAGTGTGCAGTGGAGGAGACCTTAGGCCTGAGTGTGCAGTGGAGGAGACCTTAGGCCTGAGTGTGCAATGGAGAAGACCTTAGGCCTGAGTGTGCAATGGAGAAGACCTTAGGCCTGAGTGCAATGGAGAAGACCTTAGTAGGCCTGAGTATGCAATGAAGAAGACCTTAGTAGGCCTGAGTGTACAATGGAGGAGACCTTAGTAGGCCTGAGTGTGCAATGGAGAAGATCTTAGGCCTGAGTGTGCAATGAAGAAGACCTTAGGCCTGAGTGTACAATGGAGGAGACCTTAGTAGGCCTGAGTGTGCAATGGAGAAGACCTTAGGCCTGAGTGTGCAATGAAGAAGACCTTAGGCCTGAGTGTGCAATGGAGAAGACCTTAGTAGGCCTGAGTGCAATGGAGAAGACCTTAGTAGGCCTGAGTGTACAATGGAGGAGACCTTAGGCCTGAGTGCGCAGTGGAGGAGACCTTAGGCCTGAGTGTGCAGCAGAGGAGACCTTAGGCCTGAGTGTGCAATGGAGGAGACCTTAGGCCTGAGTGTGCAGTGGAGAAGACCTTAGGCCTGAGTGTGCAATGGAGGAGACCTTAGACCTGAGTGTGCAGTGGAGAAGACCTTAGGCCTGAGTGTGCAGTGGAGAAGACCTTAGGCCTGAGTGAAATAAATAACTTAGTTAATTAACAAATGTTTGGATTCTAAAAATCTTGTTCCCTTCCAAAGTTAGTCCAGATTAGTCCATGATATCTAGAACACACTGACAGGATTAAAGCAGTAGTTTTCATAAAGTGCAGTCTATAAGTAATTGTCCCATTACACTAATTTACTCCAGCACGTTAAATTTGAAATGATGTCAATGACTGTAAAGAAGCAGCCCGTCATGAAGCTGAAAACTCAACCAGAGACCAATAGCCAAACTGTAGACGTGTCAACACTGAATCTTTATATATAGTACTATTTATAGTATTTATAGCCACCTGGCAGAAAAGAAAGATAAAGAAAGTCAGGCACTAGTGCCAACGTTTTCCCATTCCACTCCATCTTTCATTCAGTCCTGTCCAGAATACCCATCATCTACATTAGGGGATTCTTCTTGTCTCATCTTCTTGCACTGCCCAGATGGGGCGGGGGGGAAGGGCCAGACTTTTAGGGACCTGGCCACTAGGGGGGGCTCAACAGACCAAATTTTGTGCTCAGTAAGGACAACAGTTGGAAACACTGGTAATGCTTCTCAAACACAAAATACACATCTACAAGCCACATTTCATGCTTCTTTAATAAAGTATCACTTGGAATATTCTCTATAAATGCTGATGGTCATGGTAGAATCTGCAACAATCTCTGGCACTGTCAATTTCCATCTTCTAAACAGAAGCTAATCTGCCACTTGTCACTTGTCTTATTTGGCTCTTTCCAGACATTCAGCCCCCATTTGGCTTAATCAACAATTTAAACAGTACCTTTTCCCTTTTTTTTTAAAATCTTTCATCTTTGAAAGAGAGGGAAGAAAATAAACCCCCTACTTACAGATCTTTCCACTTTTTTGAGAACACAAACTGGTCTTAAAGGAAGTGTAGCTCACAAAAACACATTACTGAATGACATAAAGAAGAAAATTTGCACTAGAGCTCCAAGGGCGAACAAATGAAATAGACTGGACGGATGAGTCTGAATCAACTTCGGAACAATGTTGGACCAACTTGGTGTTCAGTAGTAATTTTTGTCATGCATTGTTCTAACACCTCCAAAGTTCAGTCTTAGAATTTGGTTGCTTTTTCTGCTTCTGATGATCCAAATAATCCAAATTTATAAGATTGGTAAATCTGGAAGGAAAAGTGAGTGAGCAATTCCTAAAACAAGAATAGAAAGACTTCTATAGACTTCCTACCAAAGTGGGAAGTACTTAGGAAGTACTGACTTCTAGTAGGGTGTCCGAACCTTTTTGGACAATGCACAGTTAATGTTTTACTTCTGTAGAACGTTTATGTCATTTTTCACCCCAGTTTTAACACACAGCTGTTCACTTAAAATAGTCACTGAGTCACTCCATGACAGTCTGGCACGACACCATTGCAGTCTTTGGTGATGTTGACGTGGTGTTAAGGACAGTCGTCGTAACGATCTGTGTGCATATAGTCCTGCATGGTGCAGCCGTCTGCCAATGGTGCTGCACTAACAGGATGACTCATGGAGGGAATCACTGCTCGCTGAATGTATCGCCGCAATCGTCCTTGCTTGAATCATTACCATGTCTCAGGATGTCAAACCTACCCACCAAGGTTCATTCCTGTGGGTTGATTCCTTCTGGGTGCAGCTATTTGTGCAGCTATTCTTTTGATGGTGAGTGTACTTATCAGGTTTATGGGATGAAATATGGAAAAACGCTGAACAACCTCATGACGGTACAATCGTCCATGCTCTCATTGAACAAGTGGAACACCCAAATCTCTTTCCATTTGTTTTTTATTTGATTATCAGAATGTGTTGACACCTGTGACATTACATCACCTGTTCATTGATTGACTGATTGGGTTTATGGGTTCAGTGAAAGACTATGTAGTTATGAAAGCTTTGTTTAAGGCAGTTTTCTGCTGAAGGAAACATGCAACAGTTATAGATGTTCATGCTGGTGTTCTGCTGGACTATGGTTTAAAAGGCAAGCAGGACAGTTGAGCTGTACGGTAGCTTAAACTCAAATCTGAAGAAAGGAACAGTACAGGGATAGAGGTATACATTAGAGCTAACATGATTCACTGGTTGTATTTTCCATGTTATCTGTGCTTTCCTTTATTTTCTTCTCGTAAAACACCATTCCGTTTGGCTGCTCTCTCCATTTCAGTGTGGTTGTCTCGGACATCCCCTGCTCCTTCAGTTTCTGCTTCATCTGAGGAGCAAAACGAGGTATTTCATCTGAATAATGTTGGATATGAGAATGAATCTATTTTCAGACTTCTTATTTCTTACAACACCGCGATAAAAGCCCACCCAGCGTGGAGGGAGGCGCTGTTTGTGAATGCAGCATGTCGACTGCATGGATTTAAGCCATGTTGTGCTGTGTCGCTGTGTCTGCTGGGATGTTCAGATGTTCAGTGTTCAGTAAGTGTGTTTAATCTGCAGTTCAGTAATTGTTTTACTCTTTGCAAACCAAGACAAAAATACATCCCAGACTGCAAAACTGTTCTGGCCCACATCTGGACCACTTGTCAGACGGGTTGACGGCACTTAGGTGGACCTCTCGCAGGAGCAAGATGTTGGCTATATATATACATATTAGGGCCATGCCTCTCTGTATCTGTGCCAGAGGTGGTCCAGATCTGTTTTGGGACAGGTTGATAGTGCTGGCTGTGGGCCAGCAGTGCCATATCTTTGCCAGATGTGGCCCACATCCGCTTGCTATCTGGGATTTAGCCTATTTAATTTATGTAATGGTGAAAAAGTGGCAAAATTAATGAAACACTGTGCGTCCCTGTTTGGTGCGTCCCTAGTTTTTACACACAGGCTGTTTTAACATCCAGATCTATCCCTCACATATGTTGTTTACTCTTTGTGTCACATGAAAATAGTGACTGTCTACATGTACTGCAAACAAAGTGACGTGTATAAATCCCTCTTCTTTACCGTTGATTGGTTCGAATTGCATTTGAATGTAAGCAGTCAGGCCGCCGGACCACAAGCACAAACATGTTCCAAGGTCCAAATGACAAAATCAAATGCTTTGCTGTTGCCTATCTGCTGTATTAGCCTATTAGCCTATTAGCAGCTTGTGCTGAACAGATGATATGAACGCCTAATGTTAAACAGGTAGGATATACAGTCAGTACTGCACCGTCATGCCCTGAAAGCATGCTTTGACATTAGGTTCTTTCATTAGGTGCAAACTACTGTTAAAACACTTTTCCCACCAGCAGTGAACTGAACCACCGTTCTCTTGGAAGCGAGTTGTTCAGTGCACACTGAAATGCATGTGGGGTGTTCACAGCTGTCAAAATGGAACCAAACTGGAAAAAATAAAGGTTTGAACTGGCCACAAACCAATAAACAAGACCCTAGTTCTAGTCGTCGTCAAACAGAACTGGACTGTATTGTTATCGGTGTGGAAATGTCCGCTCACCTTCTCCAAGATGGCTGCCTGCACTGCGGGATCATTCACATCCTGACTGTACTGCACCTCCAACCGTATGACTTTTCTCTGCTTTGGGTCTTGAGGAAAGAGAAAAGCACCCGTTTGTGAAAGTCACACTCTGAATAAAAGGCAAGTTCAAAATCTGTTCATTCATTTGGACTCACAGGAATAGCAGAAGAAAGGACGTTGAACGGAGCAGTTGTCATCGTTAAGCAAACCACCAGACACAAAAGCGCAGTTGTCATTGCCCTCGGCGTTATCTGGTTGTTTTGGCTGCCACAAGATGGTAGAAACATTGGTCTTATCCGACCACTTCCAGGAGTCTCTGTTCAAGCCAATCCAGGCTGTTCCGCCTGTTATCCGGGTCTGTATCTCTACATTCTCGGTTTCATCTTTTGGACAGGCCAGGTCTGTATGATGGTGTCTGCAGTAAGTCTGGGATTCTTTCCATGTACTTTTAGGATTCGCGAGGAAAATGAACTTGTTGGTGGTGTTTGCTGTGGGGATTCACACACGGGTTTAGTGAAGCGTGGTTTGGGACTTTTCTATACTCTTATATGTGCACCTCCTTTTAGTGCACTTTTACCTCTTTTCCACCAACAAAGTGCCAGTGCTCATGCCTGTGCTGGAACCCGTCCGGAACGGGCCCCCTGTTCCACTGGTTTGAGAGCCGAGCGATTATGTATCTGGATTTGGGCGGTTCTTAGTCCGTAAGCAGAAGTCGGTGGACAATGTATTAAAACAACATGGCGGCACATGTTCTTCAAGTGCAAATTTTACTTGCTTTGAGGGTGTATATCTCATCCAGAACCAACTTTTTCAGCATCTGTGCCCAGCGCGGAGGGACTGTCATAGACAGCGATTACGCGCCACGTCACTGGGGGGATACAATTGTTCCCGAGTTCAGCTCAGTGCAGTTCATCGTGAAGCGCCACGCCCCTTTGCCGCTTGCGTCACAGTTCCCACGGTTCCAGACCAGAGGGGCAATGGTACTGAAACGGCACTGCTTTTCTGGCCGCTAACCAGTTTTTTTGTGGTGGAAAAGCCCAGAAAGGTTTGAGATTTTAGGCACCGGCACCATGTTGGTGGAAAAGAGCTCTTAGTTTCATTTTATTATAGATATAGATAATACTGTTCTACCAACATGTGGCTCTAAAATGTTCATGAGTTAATACAGGCCAATAATGAACAGTATGTCGTAGGCTATTTTCAACAGAGTCAACACAGCTGATAGACGTTCCTAGCCCAATGATCCCCAGCACCACCCAGCTGACTTTCATCCACACCTGTTTCTGATGAGCTCTAGTTGCCCTATGCCATATTCAGCAATCTGCACCTGGAATGGTTATCAAAATTCAAGCCAGGGTACTGATCAGAAATGAATGAAAAGAGATGAAGATGGTGAGAACATTGATTGATCAAGTTCCAAAACTCTCCTACTTTCAGTTACCATGCCTCAGGTACCATGCTATAATGCATCTGTTGAGTAGCGGTAAGGCATTACTATATATCAGATTTGAGCCACTTTCATAGGCGTTCATAAACCCTATCCATATACCTGTACACCTGTACCTATCCAATATGTGGCCCTCCTCACAGCCGACTGGGGATTGATTCCCTGACCGGGCAAACGCACTGTTGCTACACCCTTGAGTCATGGGATGAGACTCCTAATGCTACATTACCAGCATCTGGATAAGAGCACCTGGCAAATGGCTAAATGTAAACGGATGGAACCGTGGAGTCATCAGGTATGTTTACATGCAGCCTAATAATCCATCAGTATTTCAACCATATTGAGCCAGAACAAACCATATTTGGACCTGACACCTCTGGGAATTTCATTCACGTATTAAATACATTTATGCACTGATGTTGACTGCCTCATTAACGTTGTCCTTAGTGGTGAGATCCAACCTCAAGTTGGATCCAAAACTCAAGTGCTGTTAATGTGTTTGTTCTGGCATATACTTCAGAGTTTGTGATAGTCTCAAAATTACTGGTAAGAAAGCTACTCTTCTTCTTCTTCTTCTTCCTCTTCTTCTTCTCCTTCCTTTTGTTACTTGTTCCAGTTTAGGCAGGCACCATGGCTTTTTGGGGGTTGCAAATTAGCCTTAGCTCGAAGCCCTATATACAGAACATGCGCTGCTTTGTATGTGGCAGTGGTTATCGGTGTTGTCCTTGTCAAATTAGAGAAATCTACATCTACGTATCTCTAAAAAGGGATGAGAGAGATAAAAAAAAAAAAAAGCTGATGTAGAAAGAGGTGTGAATTGTACTGAGCAAGGTGGTTCTGGGGACTAGAAAGCCAGATGTTATTGAAATGTTGGATGCTACTTCTCTCACCATCATAGCACACGAAGATATTTTTCTGTGAACAGTCAGCATCGTACCACAGTCCGCTGTTATCCATTTTGGCACACTCCTCATGCCCTTTACCGTTGTTTGGCTCCTTTGGACCCCACTTCTTCAGATCTCCCAGTGGGGTGTCATTAAGAGACCAATGCCAACTATTAATGTCATTGTACAAACCGACCCAGGCTTTATCCAAGTAGTTATGCTTCGCTGCTTCCGCCCCAAGATTGATCATATCAGTGGAGTTTTCGATCGTAGCCAGATCAACGAAGTTGAGTCTGCAGAAAGCTTGAGCTTCAGTCCAGTTTTTGGCATTTTGGATCAGATAGTAGTGACGTTGGACAGATAGGGAGACAGTCGGAAGAATTCCTGTAGGGGTAAACCAAATTTCAGGAAAGCATATATGAGCTTATACTGTCAATCAAAAAGTTTCTCTGGGCATTCAAGGGCTAATCAGTCTTAATATGCATGCTGTTTGTAGGTCTGTGGAACCAACTCCACTGGCTGTGATAGAAGCTAGTTTCTTTAAGTTAACAGTGAAAGTTAAGAGAGACCCCCCTTCATTTTTTTCAGCATCAGTCGGAAAAGCAGGAAATTCTTCTATTCTTTTCAGGAGACTCACTTTCAGTTTCCCAAAGATATCTGCAGCCACACGTCCAAAGTTCAGTCTTAACCATTTGGTTGAGTTCTTTTTTCTTCTCATGATCCAAGTAATCCCAGACACGATCAGTGATGACCAGCAGCTTCTTTGTTGGATGTGTTTAGATCTCCTTTTCTTAGTAAGGAGTTTCTTGAACAGCTACACATCCTTTTAGACCCATAGCATTAAGGGATCTTCTCACAATGGAAAGATGGACCTGTGGAACCTGTGGATGTTTTCAGATCTGAAGATCTGAAGAAGGCACACCCCAGCAACTGGAAGGATCTGGGAGACATACATGAACCACCCCTAGAGGGGGAACCGACGGATTGTCTGACATGCAGTTACACATCGTTTGAGACCCATAGCATTAAGGGATCTTCTCACAATGGAAAGATGGACCTGTGGAACCTGTGGATGTTTTCACATCTGAAGAAGGCACACACCACCAACAGGAAGGATCTGGAAGACCTACATGCAGAGGGGGAACCGACGGATTGTCCGACACGCAGCTTTACATTCTTTCAGACCTCCATAGCATTAAGGTATCTTCAAGGTATCCTCTCCCAGTGGATGGTTTCAGAAAGCATCTAACGCAAGAGTAGAGCTTGATGTTCTCCTGATGTTCTCCAAGGTGAAAGCTTTAAGAGCTGTTTATCTGCTAGTGGGACAGTTTTTGCACAGTTGATTGGAACCCAGTTTTTACCTAATGGCCATTTTGTCTAGACTGAATAAACGAAGGATGGTCTGACATTTGCACATTACTGTTCATAGCCTGCGGTGACCACATCACATACTTTTACTACACAACAGGCTACACATGTAGAGTGTCAAGCAAAGGTATGAACACAACAGCTAGCATTCACTTTTACAATCTTAGACGTAGTTGGTAAATCAGAAATGAGTGTATGAATTGTCGATGCCGATGTCTGCACTTCCTTTCCAGAAGAAAGGTTTTGAGCCATGAGCTCGGTAGTACGCTTACAAGAAATCACATTGCATTGCGTGTACTCATGTACGCACACATTGTTCCTACCTGCGACAAACAAGAGCTGAAATGGACTCAATTCCATCAGAAGCCTGAAAAAGAGATAGAACAGAATTTTCTCAGTAATGCCGTACTTGAGATTGCTACAGGACAATAATTTCTACAAGCTCAAGCTACGTCCGTAGTTTCCAACACCGGCTTCAGCTACCTGTGCTTTTGAGGAAGCATCGATCCCGTGGCTGTAGATATTCTCCAGGCTTTTTCGCACCACTGAGTCTACATGCTAGCAACTTTCTTAACTGGCTTTTTATCCTGCACCGATCTGAATCTCTTGCAAATTTCCCATCTTCTCAGATTACATGGACAGATGCTCGGTACAGTCTGACAGTCTAGGTGACAAAGACTGATTACCGTTGTGACTTCTTCATGATAGATCAGCCACTGTAATCAAATAAGCCCAAACTACATGGAAATAGTTACCGATCTCACTTAACCACATCACCAAGCAAAGGGTTGGTTGGTTGAGGTTTAATGGGGTATATAGGGAATATGGTAAATCAGATCAGTTCAGCTTGGAATTAGAAATTCAACTGACTAATAATAAATAGATTATTATTATTTATGTTTGTTTGCCTCAGCCCAACACACCCAGTTCACATTAAGCTATGTGCAGTACCTGTACTAATCAATGTACTGCTGTGGCTGAATGCAATCAGGTCTTCCAACATCTACTGTAAAGCCTTCCCAGAAGACTAGAGGCTGTAACTGAAGCAACGATTTCAGGAAATCAAAGAAAGCTTTAGATGAGCAAGTGACTACAAGTGTGTCTGAAGTATGTAGACTTCAAATGCATTGGAACCCTGTTTACCTGTGTTGTGAATGTTTGGGCTGTGTTTCTTAAATAAGTATTACAGATTAAAAATTTCTGGATTTCTTCTGTGGAGAACTTCTTAGATGACGTACCAGACTTTGCATGATGAAGCAGTTGTCCCCACACTGGGTGGAGCTAAGTACAGTGTCACTATGCTTACCTTTATCAATGATGTAACTGCTGATTATAGCAGGAGTAGGAAATCAGTCCAGAATTCTTAAGTACTCAGATACAATAAAGTACCTCAACGTTTTGACTGACCAAGTCTGACAGTTTATCAGATTCCCATTATTAATATAATTTACTCAAGGCACCTTCCCCCAGAAACATCACCAAGGAGGAAACACAGCGTGTTATGAGATCTATGGATTACAGACTTCAGGCATTCAAACTTGGTGGTGGTGTGTTAGTGTGTGTTGTGCTGGTGTGAGTGAATCAGACACAGCTGGAGTCTTTAAACACACTGTTCACTCTATTAGACACGCCTACCTTGCTGGTCCACCTTGTAGATCTACATCACGTTGTAGATGTCATAGCAGTGGTCACAGGACGCTGCTCACAGGACGCTGTTCACGGGACGTAGCCCACAGAACGCTGTGGTGCTGGATTGTTTTGGTTGGTGGACGATTCTTATTCCAGCAGTGACTGCTGTGTCTGATCCACTCACACCAGCAGAACCAGTGTCACTGCAGTGCTGAGAATGATCCACCACCCACATAATACCTGCTTTGTGGTGGTCCGGTGGGGGTCTGTTCCAAAAAACAGCTTGAAGCATTATAATCACTGTGATTGACAACTTTCCTGGTCATTTTATTTCACTCTAAAGCATCTAACTAGGCTAATTAGCTAGCTAGCTAATGTATGTGTCATTTAGCTGTCTTATTGGTCACAGTTGCTCTACTCTGCACACACACACACACTCACACAAAGGTCTGCATTTACACAGAATCATGTGGAGAATCAGACGAACCTTTTAGTTTTTTCTGTCGAGCATGTATGAGCAGAAACACTCGTTAATGGCCGCTAGCATAGGTGTTAATAGCGTTAGCTTCTCCTAGCTGGTCTCCTGATGTAGTAATGCTCTCTACAGAGTAATAAGTCTAAAAATATCATCAGCCCATCATCATACCGTCCTAGTTTACACTCTGGAGCTCTTATTGATGGTGTAATAGTGCTGGTGTAACTCCATCTTCATCTGTAAGAGTAAGAGTCTTGCTAAACAGTGATTAGCTTTAGCTGCTAGTGTTAGCTAACACAGTTGATCCTAATACAGCAGCTCTACCTGCTTTAGAAAACTGGAAAACGTCAGTAAAACATCACATATTGGACATCACATCCTCCGACACAACATAATTTGGCTGTTTTTGCCATTGTTTTATCTGCTGTGTTTGAACATATTGTACATTTAACTGATACCATGCTAACCGAGTGCAAGTTATCAACCTGGAAGTGTCTTAAAGCCCTGTGTTTACCAACATATGATATACGAAACCTTCATAAACCTTCTCCTTGATTAATCAAGGAATCCCTACTGATAACGTACTCATCAAATAATTCCTTTTTCATGCCCCAGTACTGTGTTATACGGGTGTTGGTAGTATGAATGTACCCTGTTTTTAATAAGCAGTCACATCAGTTTCTGAACTCCGAAAACAAGACAAACTGTGTTAATTCTGTTTTGTGTTTCTTTATTTCAAAGCTGTTTATAATAATCTCATCACTCATGAAAATGCTTTTACATTTCTTTTATTTCAGGTTAGCATGGTGTCGAAGGAAACATCTGGAAATGAAACGCGATATCTACATTTACAGTGACAATACAGTCTAACAAACAAGCAATAAAGTTCAGGAGGTAAGAAGTAAAGCCGAGAGGCCACCAAAGCTCCAGGACAACTCAATGCACTGTGCTCACAAAGTATAAATGGTCCAACGACCATTATAGTTTCTCAGTCTATGCACTTTTGCAGGTTCCCCAATATTTTGATTGATATGGGTTATAAGATGATCACCTTTATGACTAATGGTATGCTCTTTAGTATGGTGTTTAGCTATCTGTCTGTCTATCTTTCCACTGTGAGAAGACATCACCACTCTGTGGTTCTAACAGGATGTGTAGCTGTCAGGAAGAACTTACTGAGAAGGAAATAGACAAATCAATCAAAGAAGCTGCTGGACTGACCAGTCTGGAGTCCAGACCTCAGTGCATCCAGTTTATCCCTTCAGATTAACATAGTATGCGTAGCAACGATGTGGAAGTTTGTGTATATTGTCCGAGGATGTTGCCTTCCCTTGCATTGTTAGGTTTGGAGCAGCTTGTAAGAGATGATTCACTGGTATTAACTACTACTACGTTGGCCTTGGACCAAGGTAGGTGGATCCATAGCTGTGGAAAGAAAAGGAATCCCTGATTGAAAATTATTAACAACAGGTTTTCCTGTAGTGACCACTTGGCATGAAGAGTCTCAAATGCATTTCTCAAGAGGAAAAAAAAAAAGACTAATTAAAAATTCAACCAAGAAATAATGAGAAATTGGAGGTCACATGCTCCTCTGTGACCTCTATATAATTACCAGTTCCTTCCATGCCATCTGGCTGCCCCCTCCATTTCACTATTGTGTTGCCTGCCATCCCCTGTTCCACCAACTTCTGCTTGATCTGAGGAGAAAGAGCAGATGTTTGAAAATGTACGTAATGCAGATGATGGGTTTTCAGAGTCATGAGTATGCTACAGAAACACCTGTGCACCACATAGTGAAGCCAGAGTTTCACAAAATGTCAAATTTACACCCATTTCTTTTGACCGAAATATACACTAATCAAGACCCAGTTGGTGTCTGAGGTAAGAGAGACTAATCTAGGCCTATTATGTCCAGGCAGTACCCTGTAAACTGCACACCCAAATCAGTACACTTGCTTGAACTGTCTTCAACATCTGTCAGGTTGGTAGTTAGGTCTCTAGTAGACTTGCTAGTGCGGTTATTGACGCTGTATGTCATCCTACTGATGGCTGCTACTACTGTTTTTAGCATTGTGATGTAGAGTCCTATGCAAAAGTCAGAGACCATACTTCACATACTGCAAGTAATCATTATGCACAAGGAAGAAGAAAGTCAAGGAACAGTAAGTGAAAAACAGCAGTTGGTATATCTCTGTCCCCAACAGAACTTAACACTGTCATATTTGAGAGGGAGGAGAGAATCTAGCTCCTACAAAATGGTGGTCTTTGACGGCATTATACATTTTGTCCGTATCTGGATTGCCACTGCTTTGACGATTGAACGGTAATGGCTTCTGCCTCTGGTGATCTAGTGGCTAGGATTCGGCGCTCTCACCGCTGCAGCCCAGGTTCGATTCCCGGTCAGGAAAGTCATCTCTATTTGGGGCAGTCGTGGGCTGGAGGTTAGGGAACCAGACTTCTAACCAGAGGGTCACCGGTTCGATTCCCTAAACTTACAGTAATGACTGAAGTGCCCTTGAGCAAGGCACTTAACCCCCAACTGCTCCTTGGGTGCTGTGGATAGGGCTGCACAGCGCTCTGGGCAAGTGTGCTCACTGCCCCCCTAGTGTGTGTGGGTGTATGTGGGTATTTCACTTGCAATAAATGGCTCTAAAACTCTCTCTACTCAGAGAATGATTGGCCTCACCTAATGGGTGAAGAGTTCTGGAGGCTGACCACCCACCTGCTCCAAGAGGACCGCTCTGAACACAGGATCGTTGGCATCCTGTCCAGACTGCATTTCCAGCCTCATAATTTGTTCTTTTCCCGTGATTACTGGAAGCAAAACATTACATGCATGTACAAAGATGGACACAAACAGATGCATATGTGCTGACGGAAACATAAATGGCCTACATCTCAGATGGAAGTCACCTTAAACTCTTCAACTCACTTGAGTAGCAGAAGAAATCAAATTGACTTGAGCAGTTAGCATCATCAATCAGACCATTATTTATGGCACCACAGTTTTCACCTCCTTCGGCATTATCAGGTTTCCCAGGCATCCAGCTAATTTTAGAAGGTCTGGTCTTGTCAGACCACTTCCACGAGTCTCTGAACAGGCCGATCCAGGGTTGGATACTTCCTGAAAACAGCTGTATCAAACCCCAAGAGCTGACACTTGATGTGTTCGCCAGGTCGATGTAGTGCTGCCGACAGTAGCTCTGAGCATTGAGCCATGTAAGTTTATTGGAGACATAGATGAATTTGGTCTTGGCTGTCAATAATACAATAAAATACAATAAAAATACAATAAGCATAATAAGAATAATCATTTTCCTAAATTCATTTATAAATTGCATCTACTAAACCACCTGAACTGACTGGGTTCTTCAGACTAGCTCAGGAGATAAGCTAAGCTAATTAAACCTATTAAGATTTAGTTCTTCCTCACCATCAAAGCACAAAAAAGGTCTTTCCTCTGTGCATCTCATATCTACCCAGTAACCCATCAAAGTCGTTACACCACACTCCTCACTGCCATTGCGGTTGTCTGGCTGAGTCATGTTCCAGTTTGTCGAGTTTTTGATGGACATGTTCCCGTAGGACCAGCGCCAGCTCTTGACATCGTTGTACAGGCCGATCCAAGCAGTGGAACTGAAATTACTGGCGTGTGCTACGTTTTGGAGTTCGGTCATATCGGCATCACCGTCAATGGTAGCCAGGTCAACGTATTTGGCTCGGCAGTAAGCTTGTGCATCAAGCCATGGCATCTTCTGCCGAACCAGATAAAACCTGCGCTCCACAGCCGGCGTGAGCGAGAGAAATCCTGCGGACGAGATCGCAGCAGAGTTATGTCTTGGGGAGGAGTGCAAAGCATGCTCTTCAGTTACTTCAGTTAAATGGACGATAGGAGTGAACAACCTGTCTTATAGCTTCATACCTGAAGCATCTAGCATGTTTATGATGTGGCTGAGCCTTTTGTTTCTGCAAGTATTCATTATATATATATATATATATATATATATATATATATATGCATGTATATTATTATTATACCTCCACATCATAAACTCCCAATACAAGAGCTCTGTAACCCTGGGATTCAAATTTCAGTCAATTTAAACCAGATACACATAAAAACATATTCTACAATTAAACATTGTACACATTTAATACATGTGTAAAGCTATAAATAATTAATGTCAATACTAACAACTAATATATAACAATTATCATAATTTTTAAATTGTACATCACTTGAGAAATAAATGTAAATGTAAATATATAATTATAAGGTATTTTCATTTGAGAATTTCTTTTGCCTCCGAAAAATTTTAATGAACAAAGATAATATATCTACTTTGATATCTGCATATTTCCACATGTTCATACAGTTAATGTACTCCGCACAAGTTGTTATTGTGTCGTATCCATTCCGTCTGCAACATCCTTCAATATGACAAGTGATTATAAACGTGTGGTAGAGTAGCATAAAGGCAAAGCCGATCTCATCTTTCATAATGACTAGCCACACTGAGCCCAAAGCAGAGCATTGACTCCCATCATTTTTCCCCAGTAGCTGGGAGACTGTGGTCTTGTGAATCCTTTTCTTAGTGAACCTAATCTTTAGTAATCTGTTTGCTGTGCTGTTTGATTGTCATTGAATACTTACATAACAGCATTCATTTCATACTTATATCTCAACAAGTGTAAGTGCACTTTTGGTTTGTTTTGATGTCATCATAACAGTGTACCCACAATATTTCTCAGATTGTTTCTCTGAAATGAGACATGATTACTATCATATAACACAATTCATCATCAGTTTTTCAACTAATTTTTGTTATTATTGCTGGCAATAACTGCGACTTCTAAGGGTTATAGTTAAGTACTATTCAGATGGAATTAGTTTCACGTGGGGAGGAAGGGGAAGTAGTGTTCACCTGATTTTAGTCCCATCAGAATCCACCACTTCACTTATTGTTATGTATATATACATATCTCTCTCTCTCGATCTATTTCTCTCTCTCTCTCTCTCTCTCTCTCCCTCTCTCTCTCTCTCTCTCTCTATATATATATATATATATATACACACACACATATACAGTGTCACGCCTGTGGGTCTGCCTGTCACCGCCGGACTCCAATTCCCAGCGTGCATCGCCCGATGACGTCACTCCCACATGCTCGCGCTCCGCCAATCCGCCTCGCTCCTCATCTCCCGTCTATTGATTGTTTTCAGCTGTTAGCTCGCTTTAAAAGCCCAGTTCACACAAACACACCTCGCGAAGATTTGCCAACCCCTCGTTGCATCTCTGAGCGTTTTTCTCTGCATTCTCTGTCTATTTGGTTTTCGACTTCGTTTGTTTACTTGACTACTCTCTCGCCTTTTCCCTTTGGCTTCGTCTGCTCTCGCTACTTCCTCGTTCGGCTACGACCCGTTTTCCGTTTCCCTGACTACGGCCCTGTCTCTCCCTGCCTGTTTATATCGCCTCTCTGACTGACTCCCTGGTTTCTGATCCTCTCTCTCTCTCTCTCTCTCTCTCTCTCTCTCTCTCTCTCTCTCTGTCTCTCTGTGTGTCTCTCTCTCTGTGTCTCATGACCCGGTGTTATCCCCTGGTATTGTTGAACCGTTCTTTGCTGTTGTATAAAGCCTCTGCTTGTTTCATTAAACCTATTCTGTGGCTTGGCTCTGCTCGCATCGCGACTGGTTCTTTGTCCCTGACATACAGAGAGACCATTAATATATATGCGTGTGTGTTAAATATGTGCCCTTTACTTAAAACCAGCCATAGAAATAAACCCATGCAAAAATGCATGTGTATAAGGAGTTTGTCTTAAGGCTCTTGAAGAAACATTACTTTTGCTCTCCGTGGCTCAAATCAATGTCAACAAATAAGTCTGATTTCATGTGGGGATGCTGAATATTCTAGAGAAACTAAGGTTAGAGTTAGAATTGTTCACAGCTGTGGTTATAAAGCCTTAAATTCCTCATGGAAAAGCTGCCTCATGAAAAATAAAAGCTCGCTAATAAATTGCCTGATGCCTATATAAAATACGTGTATTAAATGTAACTATGACCTATAATGATTGATAATTATGATCAGTCACAAACATTACAGATGCTGTACATTTTTAAAAAATATATTAATCATTTATTCCACTTTCCTGTGGAAACCCATTTTCCCCCCTCAGTAGAGTAATCTTTCAGTATATGTTAATGGTGTATATATACACCCGTTCTCTCTTACCTGACAATAGCAGGAGTTGGAACAGGCCCCTCTCCATCACTGACGCCTCGCTGGTACCCCGGTCACTAAGGAGTAAGGACTTTGGGGGAAATCAGTCCACAGTGTGCAACTTAAAGGGTCACAGTAAAGCTGGTAACTTGACTAAGTGTTAATAAATGCAAATCTCCACATGGGCAGAACCACGGTCATCATAAAACACAAACTAGAATCTGAAATATGAGTACACTTTGTTTATTACCTCCTTCAAACTATAGGAATAATATCTTTATTAGGAAATATCACTCTAATTAATCTGGTGAATTAAGAAAACAGGCTAAATAAGCTAAGCGCTAAACACAGAATCTACTGGTCCAAGTACCAGATCATATACAGTATTTACCAGCATCAGCTGCAAACAGCTGAAGCATCAGGTTAAGGGGTTGGAAGGTACCTGTAATTTGAAGAACCTCCAAGATCAGTTATGTGGTTTCCTTCCCAGCTCTTATTCCAGCCTTCTGACAAGATAATGGTTTGTCTCTTCTCAGGCTAAATCTCTTATGCAAAACAGCCGTCCTTCATTCTAGAATCACAGTGTTGGTGGCTTGCTTAGTCTAAACAACAGGCTCTGATTTCCATCAGCACTTTCCATACAAAAGTCTTCAATCAGACCGAATGAACAAGCATGCAAATGAATGTTCTCAGCTAGATGAGGCATGGAGACAGCGATGGGATGAAGACCATCAGGTTCGTCCACAGGTGCGGTTTTCACATCCCTCAGCCCGCACACTGATACACTTTCAGAGTTACCTGAAAGTTATGTAGGGAAGTTACTGAATAGGGTAGATCTACTCTTGCAAACTAAACAGCTGCTAGTTTTCTCAGAAACAATGGACCTTAAGAGTCCAGACCTCAGTATCATTGCAGTGGTAGACTCAGGCGACACTGGACGATGCTATGTACCATATTTTGTAGGAATGGTCTTCTTTAAGGTTTGCACAACTTTTCAAGGGGTATGTTAAAGTCAGCAGTTGAGGAACGTGGAATTGAGGTTGACATTGATTGTTGATGACATCATTAATTAAAGCCAAACTTGCAGCTTTACAACACTGCATTCAGCTCTTTGCATTGCGCTTGGTGATGTAAGGCTTGGATGCTCGGCCATGGAAACCCATTCCATGAAGCTCTCTACACACTGTTCTTGAGCTGATCTGAAGGTCACATGAAGTTTGGAGGTCTTGGAGTTGCTGTTGTTCCCAGTCGCTTCCACTTTATTATATTCCCACTGACAGTCGACTGCGGAATATTCAGTAGTGAGGAAATTTCATGACTGGTTGCACAGGTGGCATCCTATCATGGTACCGTGCTGGAATTCACTGAGCTCCTGAGAGCGACCCATTCTTTCTCTAATGTGTGTAGAAGCAGTCTGCATGTCTAGGTGCTTGGCTTTATACACCTGTGGCCACAGAAGTGATTGGAACACCTGAATTCAATGAATTGGATGGGTGAGCGAATACTTTTGGCAATACAGTGTATCTGAGAAATAGACCAAGGAAATGGACCAAGGAACTTTGTGCCCGAGAAACTCATCTGTGGGGGAAATCCAGAGGAATCGAGAGCACCATAACCTGGTGAATATAAGAATAACCAACTTCAAACATTAGAGGGTAATTTTAGGGTGTTATGCCTCCTCTCCAACCAAACAACTTTTTATTGAAGTGTTCTGGATTGGCGCTGGAATGTTAGATACACGCCAAACGCCACAGTTCGGTAGCACATTACATTCCCTTTCCAACCAGCTCAACCTATGGAGTGCATTGCAAGCGTTTAGCAAACCGGAGGTACAGACCCCAAAATCACCTGGCTACTGTAGAGGGCCCTTTAGCCATGCTTTTCCTTTTTTTTTGCACCCCAATGGTGGTCTCCCCCTCTGCAAACCACCCCCCCCCCCACCAAACACTACCTCATAGCCTGCCGGTGCATGATTGTTTTTGGCATTCCTTGGATCACCAAAAGTAGAAAATGTATGGATATGCTGGGGCTATACTTACAGCAGACAGAATGGTTCAGTTCAGTAATGTGTCACCACCTGCTGTCCTGCAAGCGGAGTAGCATTTCCTATTCAGAAGTGAGCCATTCAGAAGTGCACAGGAAACAGTTGTTCTTCAGTGTTATTCTTGAAAAGAGTCACAGAACAGATTTGTCCTGTTTGTCATTTGTCTCAAATGCCATTTTACTGCCATTACAGCAAGTCGATACAGTGGTGGCATCAGCCGTCCTTTATGGAGTTGTGTTCTGGGGCAGCAGCATCTCTACAGCAGACAGGAAGAAACCAGACAAACTAATTAAGAGGGCCGGCTCTGTCCTGGGTAGCCCCTTAGATCCAGTGCAGGTGGTGGGAGACAGGAGGATGCTAGCCAGCTCCCACCCCATGCATGAGACTCTGGCAGCACTGGGTAGCTCCTTCAGCGACAGGCTGCTTCACCCTAAATGCATGAAGGAGCGGTTCAGCATGTGCTTTCTTCCTGCTGCTGTTAGATTACACAGTCAGCACTGCTCCCAGCACACTTAGAACACTATCTCACTTTCCCGTGTGCAATTTAACATTTAACATTTCATGTGCAATTATTTGTAAATAAGATTTAGACTTTATTATTTATTGTTTACATTGTACTGTCTATTTGTCTGTTTTTTGTACCTTTGGTGCCTTGTTATCCCTTCACTGCTGTAACAATGTGAATTTCCCCACTGTGGGACAAATTAATAGATTGTCTTGTCTTATCTAATCTTATCTTAGCTCCAGGGAGTTTCTCCAGCCTTGTATAAAACTGGTTAGCCTTGTGATACAGTTAGTGTATCTGGTTGTAACCACGCTGGGAAATACGGAAATTAAGCTGGAACACCAATAATAAAGCTAATTAAATATTTTTTATGGAAAGAATAAGAGTCTGGGCTTCATTATCCAGCTGTAAGGCTTTAAGCTGTAAGCTTTAGCTTAGCAGTAGCGATGAGCATGTAGGCTGGCGCAGTTAAAGCCTAACCGTTAACTGTTTTGTATTACTAAACCTAGTTTTGTATTATGTGCTCTTGCTCTTAGGGCAGAGATATACTTGATGCTAACTATGTGTTGGCTTACGTGTGATGTCTGCCTCATGTGTCCTGCGTCTGTTTGGTGCGTTCGTTTGGTGTATCCGTCAGTTGTGCATGTCCTCAGAAATGAACTTTACATGTACACATAGTATGGAACGCTGTTTGGTTCTTAACGTCTGGTTCAGCGTCTGTATTAAATTTGAACGTCCTAAGACGACAGAAGCGGGTCTGTTAACACGTTAAATTTCAACATCTTTAGGAGTTGGAACATCTGAAGACAACAAAAATGGACCTCTTTACATGGCAGTTTTGAGTGTCTTAAGGCGTTTGGATCACTATGGGCGTTCATGTTATTGGTTGGCGTCAATATACCCACCCCTTGTTGACATAGGGGCTATGTTGTAGTCATGTGGGCTCTTGCTAGGGCTGCGTACCTGTCACGTCATATACGTAGCTGTGGTGTCGTATTTGGGCGTACGTACGCTGTTGCTTTCCATCGATCAATGACCCTTGCATTGTGTTTGTTCTCTTGACACACTTACAGTGTTAAGGAACCTTATTTGAGGCTCTGAACGTCCAAGCCAGGGCGGGTGGGCGATGGTGAGCGTGAGAATCATGTGTTCCCATGGGTTGGACAACGAAAGAGATAAGTTTGTCTTCTGGACACATGAACAGTGTATCGTTTTGTCCCTTGTAGACTGTTTATTACACACTGTTAATTGTCTACCATTTATATGCCTCCATATTCAGTGTTGTACAAGTTCAAGCCTTAGGCTACTTATAGTTACACACAACTTCTTTAGCTTCCCAAACCTGTGCCCTTGGCGTCATTGATGTTTACTACACCTCTGGTCACAGGTGTGGTTGTGCCTCCTGCATCAGAACAGTTGTAGGAAGCTGTGAAAGATTTGACTAACAGGTGTTAGCTTTGTGTTTGCATGTGTGGTGGCCCATGCAAGCTGGTATAGTGTCTCAGCTACAAGCACTAATCAGCTCTCGCCTGGCACCATGTCCTTTCCGACACGGCTCCTCTTGAGCGCAGCAGGACTCACCGTGTCAAGTCTGGCGCTACCGGGGACAGCACTTGTCTCAGTCGCCATCCACTTTCCTAGCCATCCAGCAGGGGTACCCCTTGCGCACGCTGGAGCCGCTCTTCTCTCTTTCTTGTTTCTGTCACTGGTTACAAACCTGAACTGGATGTTGGTTGCTTTCCAGACGTCTGATTTGGCACTCGGTGTGTGTGTGTGAGCCAGCATGATTGTAGTAGTGTTATCGATGAGCCTATATGGACGTCCATGGTTAGCTGCCTGACCAAGGTCTGCCGATTCTCCTTGTTGGCTCTGGTTTTCCATCTAGCCAGCCAGACAGGGACTAAAGGTCACTGTGACCTTACAGGAGAGGACAGATGTTCGCAATAAACAGTGAGGCTTTAGTATTTACAAGAATTGTCCCAGGATCTTAGGAAAGGCTAGTGTCAAAACCAGAGAGAGACGGTACGCACAAAGGTAACTGTTGCAGAGGCAAAGATCAGCCTTTATAAGATGGAGTTGACAAGGCCGGTTAAAACTCAAGCTTTGATTGGAAAGGAGGTCAGAGATTGGACAGCGATGGTGGCATGACAGTCACAAGTACCGCAGTGCATTATAGCACTTCCTCTGGTGTGTGAACATTGAGAACCCAGAAAGCCACAGTAGATGACGTCACAGTCAGTCTATTGGATAAACAGATGTCAGCTAATATTACAGTCCGGTCTACTTCAGCTCCCCAACAGAGTTGCTAGTAAAGTAGTAAACTGATGGCAAGCGTGATTAACTGGTAAATCAACAGTAGTTCAAAAATCATATCACCTCGCCCACAACCCCACACCCTTCTTCGCCATCAGGCAGCACCCAGCTCCCGGTCGGCACCATGTCCTTTCCAGCACGACTAGTCCCAAGTGCAGCAGGACTCCTCACAGCTCACGTAACTATGGCAAATCAACTGTCACCAGCACAAATGATGATTATGAGCTCAGCCCCCATGGCATCACATGACCGCAGTATTACGGTAGTGTGGTTATCATCGATTGCAACCCTAGACACTTTGGAATGGCACTTTCGCATGGACATACACTGCATGCCATTATGTAGAGAAGCCCAACACTCTTTACACTGAGGGGTTCTCTCAGCAGTGCTTCTGTGGAGATGCTTTACAGAGCAAGAGGGTTTGAATTCCATGCAAAAAAAAGTCAGACTATGTGTTTCATTTGAATCGACTTTCTTCGGACTCAAGCTTGTACACAGGTATTCCTTACCAAGCAAGTTTGGAGGCTTTATGGTATTTTGTACAACAGCCAGAGTGCTATAGTCCCCGGCTGAACTTCTAATGACCTACAGGACACTGTAAATATTAACTTGATATGTTTTAAAATGGATTTTGTTTACGCATTCAGAGATCAGCCATGGGTTCTCCCGTTGCACTACACTAGGCAAGTCTTTATATAGGGGAATTGAAACATGGTTCAGTAGTTTCCAATAGAATAGAATAGAGCCCATTATTGTCCTTATGCGTACGTACAGCTAGTGTGACACTCTCCAAGAAGAAGCAATAATAAGAGCAGTGATATACGTTATAGATAGTGGTCACGCCTTGCCCTGTTTCCCTCCCTGACTGGGTCGATCTTTGTTTACCTGTCACACCCTGTCACACCCCTCACCTGTTCCCAATTTCTGGCTCCTCCTCCTGTTCCCAGGTGATCCTCGGCTGCCGTTTGGTGTGTATACCCCTCTGTTTGCTCCTAGTCCTGGTCTGGCGTTGTGAGTATGGTGAATCTGGGATTCTTGTCTCCGTTATCGTTTCCTGTTTGGTATCCACACTTTCTTCTGGTAATCTCAGCATGGACTCAAGTACACAAACTATTGTACCCACCTTCCCTGCCTGCTCCATCCTCACAATAGTTAAGATACTTACTTACATATGAACAATGCCCTCAGTGGGGCAAAGGAAGTTGTAACATGGAGGTTGAGGCAGGTTGCAAGTGTGGAATGGTTTTTTTGAGTGTTGTTCCAGGAAACATAATCATGTTCAGAACATGCAGGGGTCAAAACACAGGCAGGCATCAGTAGTGATAAACCCGTGATCACAAAACCAGGAAACATGAACACGACTAGATACTCAGATGGGAACACAAGAACTCAGAACCCTGGTAAGTAACTTTGCAACCAGGCAGAGCCAACGGTGGGGTATAAATGGGAGTCCTAATGAGTCCTAGATCAGCTACAGAGTGGGTGGAGCCAAGGTGGAGAAGTAAGAGAAGCCATATGCAGTACTGCCAAGGCACCAGAGGGGGCGGTATGTGACAGAAGTACACTGGAATCAATTGGAATCAATTCCATTAACAAGCAGTTTGCCATCTGTAAACTGAATATAACAGTCAATCAATATTTGGGGCCTAATGGTTAATAAGCTGGGTTCAGAGATTCACCCTGAGCTCTATAACAAAGAAACGGACCGGCGTGCTTTTTATACCGGTGTGGTTTCCATCCGTCTTCAGTGAAACAAAGTTTACCATATAGTCAGCTTTTATACATGCGTCCCATTTGTGACAGCAGTGAGGAGTAGGGTGGCCACATGTCACATGATTTCAACTCCCAGTCCTCCGTCCGGTGCAGTACCTGGACTGACCCCTATTAGTCCTCATTTAAAATGTTCACTCGCCAACAATAATGTGTGTGCCATTGGCTCACGTTCGTGTCAAAAGACATGCCTTGCATTTCATTGGTTTGCCAAGGTCACCTACCGGTCAGTTAGTAAGCTCCTGTCTGACTGATCCATTCCACCCAGTTAGGTGAGTAAAGCATCATTGTGTGTTATATAGGTTAGGTTATGATATTAAGTCTGGTCTAGTATCGTGTCTGACCCTCCACCCTGTCTTTATGATGTCCTCCCTTTTGGGGTGGGACGTCCCCCTGTTTGGGGTTATGAAAGTGTCCACCCTAGTGAGGAGGCACAGGACTTGGGTCCTGTCAATGGCTTCAGACCAGAGGAGCCCAGGGCCATAAGATGACCTGCTATAGCTCAGATGTGCCTTTATTATGTCACTGAAGAAGTGAGCAGAAAGCTTCTCCCAAAGGGTCCCTTGTGTCCGACCAACTCCGTTCCAGTACGAGCTGATTGTTGTAGGTTAGTATCCCAGATACAGGAACACTTACTGAAGGGTAGCATTCATAAGGCTACTTAACACCTACATAAGGGCATTTACAGTGTAAGGGGGTATTCCAGTCAGTGTTAGTGGTCCTAAAGGCTGCTTTTGTTGATGTCCTTTCACCTCAGTCAGCTAAGAGATTGTTGGAATAAGCTTTCGTATTTGTTCCAGGACGTGTCCTCAGGACTTTTGGGGCATCCTTGATTTGGCTTTGCTTTTGCTGTTGACTTTGATGTCCTGCAGACTACCCTGTCCTGCCGTCAGCCCAGAGTGTCCAGAATACGGTCATTCTATAGGTGTTGGTCACCTGTCATAAAGTGCTTGTGTAGGTGTCAAGAGCACTGCCCTGGCCTTCAGTACGGTGTAAACCCAGTTACTCTGTCTGTTGTCTTGGTCTTTAGTTTTATGTGTTATTTCATGGTGTGAGCACTCTATTTGACCACCTGGCGGAGACATTTCACCCTCCTTTTCCTCTAGCATTTTTCTGACCTTCTGTGTATAGCTTTTTCTCATAATTTGAATTTCATAGTGTAATAAGCTACTGGATTAGATTACATCGATTACAGTCATGAAATGCATTAGAGGTAATTGCAGAATGCCATGCACAGAAAATAGAATTCATTTCAAAGCAGCTGTAGTAAGTTAGTTATTCTGACCACAGTTATTTCCGTTCATTGGGTCTTTGGGTTTCATAAGATGGGCTCTTATTATATTGCACTATGTACAGTGTTAGAAGAATTAGTTTAGTCCTCGGTTTTCTTGAGCCAAATAAGTGTATCTTGCAGTTCTGTCCGGCAGTTTAACTGTGTGCTATAACACGGTTAGGTAGAATACATATTTGTTCATTCGATACTTAGTACAGCTAACACTAATTTTAGCTTGTTCGCTTGTGAAAGAATTTACTTTGTCACATTTTTTGCATTTTCACAATAGACAAATAAGCTTGTGTGGACTATGCTGTTGTAGACACTTGTTATGTATGATAAAGTCCTTCTTAGCTGCACAGTGAAGAGCTAGGAAGCAAGATAGCTAATGACACAGTTTGGCTGCTGTATATGTATTTTATTAGTGGTCTAAAAGTTTTTAATTTTATGGGGAATGAAGGAAAGACGTCTGAAGGCTCTTTATTCAGCTCAGGCTGCGCACTGATACTGCCAGCCCAAAATGGCCAAACAAACTTTTGAATGAAATAATAAAATATGGATTGTGTGTACAAATATGTGTTCCTTAACTGAATGAGTTTAAGCTTTCGAAACAAGATATCACCCTTCTGGGTTTCCCCTCCGCTTCCGAGCTCCCGAACTCCATCTCCCAGAGTACCGTTCCCAATGATATCGTAGCCACATGTCCGGCACTCACTAATCACACACCATTCTCACGCTCACTGTCACCGGAATGCTGATTACACACACTTGTTCTTCATTTCCCTGTTTGTACTTATACCCCTTTGTCACACACACCCCTTGCGAAGTATTGCCGACCTAGTTTGTATAGTGAGCGTTTATCTCCTGTTTTCTCTGCTAGCTTCCCTTTGTTGATTCGTTTTTCCTCTCTCTTTGGATTCTCCCTTTGATTTTGTTCGCCATTCTGATTCCACTCTCTGGTTTTGACCTCCTTTGTTTTCTGATTTACTCTCTTGAATTGGTTTTGGTTTGCCTGTTTATGAGTCTCTTTGGTTCTTGACTCCTGCTTGTCTCTCTGTTCATGTCTCAGCCTTGTCCTTTTGTAATGTTCGTTCAATTCTTGCTGTTGACCTTGATTACCAATTGGTCTAATAAAAGCCATTTGACTTTTAGCTCTGCGAGCGTCGTACTACGTTTGTCTAGTCTGACAGAAATGAGTTTGCTGCTAAAGAAGTCACATTACCAATATTGCATATATTTATCTATTTGATCTTTTTTTGTACAGACTTTATCTTTTTACAGACTTTTTTTTCTTTGACAGACAAGAATTGAAAGGCTCAGCTTTATTGATTTGTTGTAGGAGAACTTAAACATCATCCTTAATGCAGCGCATGCAGTAATTTCTGTCTTAGTTTCTACCATGAGTTAAAGAGAAATTCTTTGATTCATAGCTCGTTTAACTGAACAAATGCAATGTTAGGAACAATCAATCAAATGATACTTGAAATGTTGAGGAAGACAGATCAGAACTTCAGCACCTCAGCCTTTCTCTTTCTTAACTGGATTTGAACTGGCAGAGTAAATGGACGTTGCATTGGTCTATTGATTGTAATGGACTTTTACATTGATCATGATCTGCTGTGCTCGATCAAGGGACTGTAATATCTTGGATTAAAAAGTACTTGTCATTTTAGGGAGGCGAATATCAGTTCTGAGTTCTTATAAGATTTATTCAATCTGTGTATTTCAGGGATTTTCAGACTTTCCATCCATCTCAAGTTACTCTTGACAGATAGAGGCCACTCGGAGACTGATTTCCATCGTCAGTTTCCATAACCGATGAGCCGTGAGGCTCTTTAAACAAACTCAAACAACATGGAAATTGGGATTTCTCTTAACCATATCGCCATGTTGGTGTGGGTCAAAGTTTAATAGAGGTTCAGTGACTTTAGCATGTGATTAGATGAAATAACTCAGACCCGTGTAGATCTGTGATCTAGATCTGGGACTAAAGAATACGTTCAGTCATTAGAACAGTCTCCAGGAAATGGATGGAACAACATTAAATATACAACATTCATTTTTATTATTCAGAGAAATTAAAATAAGGACACACAATGTAAAATAGAAGTCAGGCAGTGGTGCCAGGCTGTTTTTCCAGTCCACTCTGTCTTTCATCAATCCTGTCTAGAGGATCCATCACTGAGGTCAAGTTCTGTGATTTGGATGGGCAGTGCATGGGACTCTACTTGCCATCCAGTGGTTTGGAGTCCTCCCTTCACTGGCCATGGCAGCGGTGTGGGGGTATTTTCTGCTTGGCGCAATACCAATACCAATCACAAAGATGGGGAAGATGGGTTGCTCTTGCTGTGCATGCGAGACAGGCCAGGAAAGGTGCAGAACTGGATTCGTCCTGCAGAGAAAGATGGGTATGATTGCAGTGTTATTGGGAAGGAAGATAAAGGTTACCAGGAACAATAAATGATGATAAATTTAGACTGATATAATCAATATTTATTGAGCTACACATACAGAAGTAGTGTCTCTCAGTATGGCGTCGGGCCACCATGATTGCTAACCCAACATGCCAGACGTCTCGGCATGGAGTTGTAGAGGTTCCTACTGGTGTCCTGTGATAATCCATCCCATGCAGCTTGAATATTCTCACACAGTTCCTGCAGATGGTGCGGTAGGGGTGGAGGTGGAGTGACACCAGGCCTTCTGGACGTGTGACAACAAACCGTTCATCTTGGTGCTGACCACGGTGCCTCCACACACGGATTCGTTGGTCGTCTCCACTAAGACAAAAGCGGGACTCGTCACTGAAGATGACCCGCAGCCATTCTGAGTCACTCCATGACAGTCTGGCACAACACCGTTGCAGTCTTTGGTGACATGGTGTTAAGGACAGTCGTCGTAATGGTCTGCGTGCATATAATCTTGCAACGTGCAGTTGCCTGCCAGTAGTGCTGAACTAACAGGATGACTCATGGAGGGCTCACTGCTTGCTGAATGTCCGCATTTTGGCTGTTGGGTCCCTCCATGCATGTTGGACAATCCGTCGGTTCTCTCTCTCCATGGTTCGTGTAGGTGTCCCAGATCGTTCATGTCGCCGATTTGTGCCTCCTTCTATCCACTGCCGCCAACAGTGTCCTATGGTATTACCCACACAACCGGTATGACTCACAGTACGCCGATAAGACCATCCCACTTCCCAGAGCCCTATGATGTGACCCCTCTCGAACTCTTATAACTACTGAATCGCTTTCAAACTCTTCTCAGAGGCACATACTTTACTTGCAAAGGATGCTACCAACACAACAGCTCACGCAACAGGACGACCTTATATATTCAGTAAGATACAGAGATAAGGTCTGCCCTGGCTTACGTCACATGTGCGACCGAGAATGAAACTTGAATCATTAGCATGTCTCAAGATGTCAAACCTGCCCACCAAGTTTCATTCCTGTCGGTTGATTCCTTCTGGGTGCAGCTATTCTTTTTGATGATAAGGTGGTGCAGCGCTTCATGGTGCTCCTCCTCTACTACACCCTTCACTTCATCAGATGTTCACCAGGTCATTAGACACATTTGGGCATGACAAAGCCAAGATTATCAACTAGACCTCTGGGGGGTGTACTAGAGTTCTAAATGTTAGGGATTAAGGCCTGTAAGAGTCCATGACTTCATGCTTCAGGGTCAAATCAGATCAGTTCAGTTTGTCTTGTCGATCTGTTCCTGATCACTAAGGTTGTGCACTGGGTAGATCCTGCAAGCCAGCACAAACATGGCAGTGCAATTTGACTGCACGTTTAACTAGAATTACAGCTGAATACAAATCAGAGAATGACAAACACAGGACTCCGAGTAGTATACAGAGAAATTATTGGCAGACGGCGCCGCAATTGTGGTGGTGTAGGAAAGCCAGTTCTCCATGATGGTGTAGGAAAGCCAGTTCTCCTTTAGCACTCATACTGAGCACCACCTTTCTCTTATCTAGGTATATGAACGATGGCTAGGTAGTGCTCTTATGCTGCATTCTTCTTTCAAGGTATCACCACTGGCCCTTGTTGGGGCAGCTTCTGAGCTCAAGGCAAGTTTTAGACTCTAACCTTCTTGTACTAGCTAGGAAACATTCCCTGACGGAACACCAAGCACGGTTGTAAGTCGCTCTGGATAACAGCGTCTGCTAAATATCTCAGAATTTCCACGTTGGGGAAGACGTTCCAACCAAGAACATGGATTCCAACATCAAAATCAATCTGTAGTTTATTCATTTATTCATGGAAGCTGCTAAATAACCTTAATGCACAATAGGCATACACAAGTCTAAACCACACAAACCCATTTTAGTCCCTCGTGCAGTCAGTCCCTTGTTTTTTTCCCCGCTGTAGTTCTTTAGTCTGTCTTTTATCCTCCAAAGAAAAGCAGTCGAATGCTTCTTCATCAATCTCAACAAATAAACGAGTTCGCTTTGGCTAGCGCCTGCGTCTCACAGCTGACTGAGGTCAGGCACTGTTTATGTCCGTGTCCCGCGGGGGCCGCTGTTTCTGAGCCCTTTATCAGATCCCCTGGATTTAAAACAGTGGTGAAGGAATAAATCAGGCCAGATACGATCAGCTGCACTCACGCAGAAAAGAGGGAGAGTGACTAAAGCAGAGGGAGAGAAAGAAGCAGAGGAGTGGTGGAACAATGCAGTCCAGAGCACATGGGCGTATGTGACCGCACATGAGCATGTCCACACGGTGGCCTGACCTCAGTGTGGAGGTCTAGGATTTGTAACATCTATAGCTGTTTCGGTTTTACTGTTATGGAAGTTATAGGTCAACATTATCAGTACAAAGTACACTAGTTAATTAAAGTAGTACATGCCTTTGGTTTTATAAGAGTCGTATTGGTCAGGTGGGAATGCTAATGCTAATGGAACACTGTATTCACTAGAGACAGCGAGGTAGGCAGATGGTTATGGATGGCACCTCACATATAAACCTGCATTTATTTACACAAAATGGGACAAATCAGCCTTTACCACAACAGACACTAGCTGGAAATAGCAGTTTTTAAATGTTTACATAGGTTTATATGTTGTAGCTGGTTGTAGCTGGTTTTGTTATGATAAGCTGGTCTGAAATTCGGACTGGTGCTTGAAAATGGATAAAACAATTAAAAAAAATATTAAAACAACAAAAATATATATATATAAAATATATATTATTCCCAATGCAATAACAATAAATAGATAAAAACTTAAAAACTGATAAAAGATAAGATAAAAACTGAAAGTAAAAGTTAAAAGGAACAATAAAACACACACATATCTTTCGTTTTTTTATCTATTTATCATTATTGCATTTGGAATTATCATTGGGTTCTGTAGATGTTTCATAAACAGAATGTTATTATAATTTTTTTAGTGTTTTAGTCCATCTTCAAGCACCAGTCAGAACATATAAACATCTTTATTTCCAGCTAGTGTTAGTTGTTGTAAAGGCTGATATTTCCTATTTTGATGCTTGTTTACCTGTTAATAAAATAATATAAAATAATATATATATATATATGTGTGTGTGTGTGTGTGTTCACTTTTTACTTATTTCATATTTGAAATAAGCATGTATATAAGCATTTGCAAAAGTAATAACATCAGTAATAATTAAATAATAATAACAGGAAAAACAATACAAACATGTAACATATAAACACAGGCCATTTTAATAATACAAGGAAAAATGAGAGAACATAGTAAAGTAAAATAAAAATCGGCCGAAAGAAAGAAAGAATGAAAGAAAGACAGAAAGAAAGTGGCACTTAATACAGCACTTAGAGTTACTTATGGATAGATATACAAGCAGCAGTAGGTCAGCAAGGTTTTCCTTGTGATCCCGTACTGGCTGCTGTATTCTGTCTGGTCTATCTGTTAGAATGTATCCTAACTGCTCCGGGAAAAGGTTTCTGGTTTCTGGATGATGATGAAACGGATCGCTTTTGCCTACACAGAACAACCACTAGAACAAGGTGTTAGCTGCGGTTCTACTGTGCCAGTGGATGGAACATGTGCAATATGTGCAAAATGTGCTTATGTTGTTTATATGTTTATATATTTGTGCTACTTATTCAGCACAAGACGTCACTGCTCGTTCCTGTTTACCACAGCGGAGCCACCAGCATCTGGCACTGATCATCAACTCTATCTCTCACTTTGACGGAGAACCTGTGAGATGGTTCTAACTTTATATTACTTCCTCCTGGATTGATCGGAACGTTTGAAAGATGTTCCAGGCTCCTTCATTGTTTCTTATCATACAATCTCATTAGCTCGGCCTTTCTCTCTTCATCCGGGGTCGACCAGAGGAGGATGGATTCCTGGGACCCTCTCAAGGTTTCTTCATCTTACACAAAGGGAGTTTTTCCTTCCCACTGCGGCCTCTGGCTTGCTCAAGGGGGGCTTGTACCCGGATTCCCTTCCTTAAGTCTATACATGGACTCTTTTTCCATAAACTGCTTTTCTGTAAAGCTGCTTTGAGACTGCTTTAGTTGTAAGAAGCACCATACAAATAAATGTGTATTGATGGATCGCTTGTCTGGCGAACAACATGAAGCTAAACCTCGTATCTCCAAAATGGTAACTTTACAGAGGAAGGAAAAAGCATTCGGAATTTGAATGGAAGTTCATGGAAATGCTTTTTTTCCCAGCCACTTTGGAGCCTTTCTTTCTTTTAGTCCATTCATTTTGATATCTTTGCGTGTCATGAAGGACAGCCGCCACTTTTCAAATTCTGTAAACGAGTACAAAACGATATAGCGATATAGCACCTACGGAGCTCATTGAGACTCCAGTATTGCATGTAGCCCATATGTGCAGCGAGGTCATAAAGATCTGGCTTGGTGATAAAACGGAGAGCTTTTGGACCACACTGGTGAACAGAGTGAACTCTGGGTGAATAAGTGCCCCGTATTAGCGCAGATGGTTTGAGTTAGCAAAATCATCATACACATTGTCAAATATCCTGCAGGCCTGATTGCTGATGCCGGACAATCCGGATCTGCACAGAGGAGCAGACACCCCCACACGCTGGTGGACCTATCTTGACAGGGCCTTAAGGAACCGCCAATATTTGGACACGGTACAAATCTCATAAAACGAGGGAGCACGCCTACCTGGTGATTTACGTTGGCGATCGAGTTCAGCGGAAGGTAGTCCAGGGGCGGTATGCTGAGCAAGTAGATCTTACAGTCTTGATGATCAAGCTCATCTGGCTCTCAAGGTCAAAATCATGACGGACAAATACAGTACAACAGGGAAGCCGCAGCTCCGTCAGTATTGCTTTAGAATGGTGGCACGCTGTTATACCATGTACACCCACACACGCAAGTCTATAGTCCCCTAAATATGTTTCCACTACCTTCGTTATTACTGGAACTTGACGCTGCGGTGCCTGTGCCTAACCAAAACCTAACCTCAACCCCAGCTGTCAGTAGAAAGTCTCGTGGGTCTTTCCCTTTTCAAATAACAGCAGCATAAAAAAGTATGTTGACCGAAGTTGTCCATTTTTTAGGTTCTCCATTATCCTGGGGAACCGACCACACATACGCACCGAGTTTGCTTTACTCAGTACGGCTAAACCTGGAAAAATGATTTTGCATGAAGGAAAACAGTCCTGGGATTATATCTTGGGATTATGTATAAATGCAAAACCTTCAAACATGGGGTAGATGTCATTAAGAAGGCCTTTGTAACAGCCTTGAAAAAGGAGAGATCCTAAAAGAAGGATTGGAGGAGCGCAATAGCACTGCCATCTAGTGGTGATGCTGATATTCGCAAGGAAAATGCTCTGCTTGAAGCAGGGATTCCCAAACTTTTCCATCTCAAATTTCCACCATCGTTTAGCACTAAAAGGCATGAGGGTCTGCTGGATCTAAACATAGAAATGTTTGGGTTCCACACAAAAGTCATGTGTATGATTGGACATAACACTATTAACAGAGTAGATAAACATGTTTTACACCTCGAATCAGGCAGAACGTGGCAAAACCACTAGGGATGCACCGAAATGAACACTTTTTGGCCAAAGCCGAAACCAACATGTTTTCACCAATCACAGTGTTTCATTCGTTTTGCCCCTTTTCACTGTGTCATAAAACAAATAGGCTAAATCCCAGATAGTGAGCTGATGTGGGCCACATCTGGCAAAGACATGGCACTGCCAGTCCACTGTTGGCACTGGCAATCTTCTCTGAGCCAAAGGTGGCCCACATGTTTACAAAATGCATTTGGCCCACCTGTCCCAAAACAGATCTGGCCCACTTCTGGCACAGATAGGGCAGAGTTGCCTACTTTTGGCTGAGACATGGCCCTAATGTGGTGCATACATGGCCCACATCTTGCTACCAGGAGAGGTCCACTCAAGTGCCGTCAACCCATCTGGCAAGTGGGCCAGATGAAAATGGGGAATGTGGGCCAGATTTAGGCCAGAACAGTCTGGGATGTATTTTTGTCTTGCTTTGTCTTTAGTTTTCAAAGAAAAAACAGTCACTAAACTGCAGATTAAACACATGTACTGAACACTGAACGTCTTAACATCCCAGCAGACACACCGACCCAGCACAACATGACTTAAACCCATCGGTGCCAACATGTTTGCTGCATTCACAAAGAGCACCTCACTCCACGTTGTAAAACTGGGGATTGTGTTACTGTGTTTGTGGTTCAACGAAGGGAGGCTGAACTCCCTCCATTTTCGACACACCTATGTTCAGTGCAACCCGAAAAAATGGACTTCAGGACAACATACTTTCTCGAGGCATGGAGTGCTCGGTTTGCGTGGGCTGTCTTAATGTTGTTTACCATTTGAAATTTTTTTTTATTATTGCTACTTTTTCACAAAGTGACAATTGCTATCACCTTTCCCACTAGGGACCACCACCTCAGCACTGGTCTGAGGACCTCCTGAGGTTGTAAACCTTGGTCTAGAGCAGTATATGTAAAGCCTGTTAGGTGCTCAGAATATAACTAGTATCTTATCATTGCTGTAAAAGCCACCATCCTGTTCACGTGTAATGAAGGCGGACGTGCTAGCTAACCTGTGACATTACATTTTTGAGGAAGCACTTCAGGAAACAGTAGCGTTTCACAGTGAATGTTTAGGATATAGTTTGTATTAGAAATACCAATTTGATAATAACCTCATTGTGCTGTTTGCAGGCAGGTTGTGCAAGGACAGGAGATGATTTAAAGGGCAACACTAACTACAAAGATGGACCGTGGCTAACTAACTAGCTCATTTCAGTCCGGCTTCCACCATATACCTAAGGTCCCTAAAGAGCTTGCATCACAAAGAGCACTCTGATAGCCTGGTAAGGGACGCATAGCATTATAAACAAGCTAGTTAACAGCTAACGTAGTTACTTGCAGTGTATTCTTCTGCTAGCATGCATGCTAATAGTGAGTAATCCTGAAGGGAACCAATGCACTCACTCCAGCATTGTAGCATAGATATATGTCACGCCTGCTGGCTCTCTTCTCACCCCCGATCTCCCGGACTCCATTTCCCATAACCCACCACCCGATGACATCACTTTCACATGGGCATGTCCACCATCTCCCAATCCTGTTCTGTTTCCTAGATCCGAGTCACCCGAGTATTGAGCCCAACTTTTAGCTCAGCACTCGTCACAATCTGTTTGTCCATCAACAAATGCTAAACAGTAGCTCCATTCAAGTCTGCAAGTGTGGCATCATTTGTTACATTTGTCAGTTTTATAATAATTTTATATAAGTAAATATTATATATAAATATTGTTGTCATTACTGCTGTTGTCCTAGTATTGTTTTCTATTTCATCTTACCATATATATTAGTTTTATTGTGGTTTTACTGGTGTATTTCTTTGTTTGAATTTATTTAGCTTTATTATACGTTTACAGTAATATTTACTATTGTGGTCCCCTGGTTTATTTGCTGTAATACTCAGCTCCATTGTAAATGAGGGTCACCCTCAGTGTTCTCCGAGTTTAAAGACCGGTTGATTGATTGAAGTAATTAATCACAATGTTTTGTATAGCTGAATTGTGATTAATTACGTTTGTTTTATGAATTGCGTTCGCCTAATCAGTATGGCCGTTCGTATGAAGGCAGGGTTCACATGAGCCTGAGTCTGAAATTCACATAAATGCAAGAAGAACATGAAAGTAAGACAAACACAGTCTTCCGTATCCGACTTACTCACCATCCTGGACAGAACTGTGATGGCTGTGGAGTCTAACAAGTTCCTGGGTACAACAATCACCAAGGACCTGAAGTGGGACTGCAACATCAGCTCCATCAAGAAAGCCCAACAGAAGATGTACTTCCTGCGTCAGCTGAGGAAGTTCAACCTGTCCCAGGGGCTGATAGTACACTGCCACCATAGAACCTTTTATCACCACATCCATCACAGTGTGGGGCAGCTCAGCCACCAAACATGATACCCATAGACTGCAGCACATCATCAGGTCTGCAGAGAAGACCACTGGAGTTAAACTACCCATACTGCTGGATCCGGGAAGATCATCACTGATCCATCACACCCTGGCCACCACCTGTGCCAGCGTCTTCCCTCAGGCCGGCGCTTTAGCCAAATGAGGATCATGACAACCTGCCATCGTACAACGCTGGTATAACAAAGCTATACCTTGCACATTCCCAGCATCCCATCATTCCGATTGGTAATGTCTGCTGTTAAATGTTCCCGGAACGTAACATGTATACCGAGACGCGCTAATTGAGTGTGTTTAATGGTGGGACTTCAGAGTTTTTGCTGCTGCCGTGTTCACCATTACTTGTGATTGTAACAGCATGGTCAAGCTGATTGACTGTTTGGAATGTGAGGTCATCATTTCACATAAGTAAAACCTTCGTTATAGGACTCGTGATTCGTGATTCATGCGTTCACGTGTGAGGCAAAACTCTTAACCATAGACAGATGTGTCCCGACGTGAGACATCTACATATCCCTTCCACCCTTGGAAGCACTGAGGAACAGACTTTAACTGAAGCCTCTGGGAAGGTTTGTTGTTGGTAGAGTTTCACCACTCGCCGTCTCTGTAAAGCCAGCATATCTCCGCTAAGCGAGATGCCTGGGTTGCCAAACCGCGCGCGACTGTATTACTGGGGTCATAAATTGGATTTAGTTTAATCATATAAACGTGTGGGACTTGGTTTGTTTTGGGGTCTGGAAGGGTAGCCGAAAATGAAACCGCCGCGCACGTTGTTGTTCATTTCACGACAAGCAAAGGTGGTGCCGAGTTAGGCGATGATACCGAGCGTTTTCCTTTAAAGAGATTGTTGACGTTGTGCCTTTCGGAAAACAAAACAAAAAAAGTTCACGTGTGAACTTTGTTTTAGGACAAGTGCTCGTGTTCTTGGCATTATAAGGAGTGAGGAACCAGTGAGGAACTCGCCGTGTGGGTTCCAGGCCGAAGGCTTTGTTTTCAAACACGCGTCACGCAAACTGCCGCTTGGGTATACAGAACGAAGCCCACCATTTGGATGCAAAAATGTTTGGAAACCAGATCTGAGGACTGCTGGCGTTCCCCCGCCATCTCGGTTTTGGCCCATGCCGAAGCCATCAAAACTATATTACAGTATCAAAACCGCAGGCGTACCCCAACAAACTCGGCCCGGGCCCGGTGGCGGCGTTAATGAAAGCTGGTCGTTCTATCTCCAGAAACTGTTTAATCCTGCCACTCGCCGATATGATTCGGGGAGGTCTGTGCAGGGCAGTCGGAGCCTTAAGAAGCAAAGCTTCCCAAGATCGAGATAAAAAAACGAGCGGGTTTCGGAGAGAGGAGAACACATCTGTGGTAGATTTCACCCAACTGAGCTTGATGCGTAAAAAACCCAGATAAATGGGGGAGTCCAGACTTTACGGCAGGGGCCGGTTCTCTGTTTACTGTCTCTCAGCACTACTGTAGAGCTGGAAATGAGTGAAGGTCATCTATTCATAAATCACAGCTGAACGGATTCCATAACTCCAGACGTTTTGGGAAGGGGGGTGGGGGATGGGCGTAGAGTCAAAATCTTGCCCCCATTTGTTGGTTCTGCTTGAACCAAATACCTAATCCTGCTGATCTTTGGCTTGCTTGGTGCTCGATTTTGAAGCTGGAAAAGATCCATAAACATTGAGTGTGCGTATGTGTAGTACGAATGAAATTAATGGGCCATTTTTGTTCAATACTTAGAAGCAATATTGTTTTGAAAGCAATGAAAACTGCTTTGTACCTGAAATATGATAAATCATACAATAGGACTCCCATTGGAAGGCCATTTGTTCATATCAGAAGACTACAATCTGATAGGAAAACAACAGTTCAGATAATTGGCCGGAGCTCATTGCGAGTAAAACACCGTATGCAATCATCCAAAAAGGTTAAGTGTAATCTTGAAACATTGCTAATGAGATTTGATAGTACAGCCACTCTAATAAATCAGGGTTCCCAGTCCAGAAAACATTGAGCAGTCATTTGCGTTCCTGATTGCCCTAAAAAAAAAAAAAAAAAGCCTCTTCATCAAAGGAACGTTTCTACAGCGATGATGGCGCTCCCTTGATTGGGGGGCGGCATCGTGAGTGCATTTCATCTCCACACGTTTCACTTTAACCATAAAATTAGGGTACAGTACACGCAAGTCATGAAGGCCCAGGCCGCACTCTGTAAATCTGCATTAGGGCTTACATAGAGCAGGGCTTGGAACGGCGGTGGGGCGAAAGCCTCCCGGAGAGCCTGCTGCTCGTATTGGGACTTAACCGAAACCATGTGGCGCGCCAGGCTCTATGGTTTTCAGATGTGCCCCTGAAATGCTTGAGCAGAGGAGCGCCTGAGCCTTATCAAACAGAAAGCCTTCCAATGATGATACTCAGGCCTGCCCGAGCTGTAACTTGAAACATGCTCGGTTGGTACGGACAGAGATTTCATTTTAGGTTCTCAGGGAACATAATCAGATGGAAGACAAAAGTGGGTCACGATGCGTTCCGTGTGCAGCAAAACCAACATGCACTAAATGGACAAAAGTGTCAGGACGTACCTCAAATTCACTGAATTTTGGTGTTTCATTGAGTGCTATTGCCAGGTAGGAACCTAGTCAGGTACCCTGCCTTTCTGAAAGAATGGGTCGTTCTTAAGAGCTCTCTGTATTTGAAGACGGTCCTGTAATAGGATGCAACTGTTGCAAGAAATCAGTTTGTGAAACTTCTTTTCTCCTAGATCTTCCAGGATCAACTGTGAGTGGTATTATTGAGAAGCGGAAGTGTTTAGGAACCACACCAACTCAGCCACAAAGTGGCAGACCACGTACACGTACAAGAACGGGGTCGCCAACACTCTGCTGACTCAGTAACTGCAGAGTTCCAAACCTCCTTTGACATTAACATCAGCACAAATACCGTGCGCCAGGAACATCATGGCATGGGTTTACATCACCAGGCACAATGCCGGGCATCGGAGGGGGTGGAGTAAGGTGCCACCACTGGGTTCCGGAGTAGTGGAAATATGTTCTCTATCTGGCAGCCTAATGGACTGAGTCTGGGTTTGGCGAAGAGCGGTACCTGCCTGATTGCGTTGTGCTGACTGTAAAGTTTGGTGGAGGCGGGACAATGCTATGGGGTTGTTTTTCAGGGGTTGCCCTAGAGCCCCTTAGTTGTTCCCAGTGGAGGGAAATCTTAATGCTTCAGCAGACCAAGACATTTTGGACAACTGTATGCTTCCAGCTTTGTGGAAACAGTTTGGGGAATGCCCTTTTGTGTACCATCAAAACTGTGCTCCAATGCACGAAGCAAAACCCATAAAGGCTGGTTGACTGAATTTGGTATGGAAGAACTTGACTGGCCCAAACAGAGCCCTGATCTCAACCCTATCAAACATCTTTGGCATGAACTGAAATGGAGATTGCCAGCTAGGCCTTCCTGTCCAACATGAGTGTCTGACCTCGCAAATTCTCTTTTGGGTGAATGGGCAGAAATTCCCACAAGGACCTTCCAGAATCCTGTGGAAAGCCTTCCCAGAAGAGTGGAAGCTGTTATAACTGCAAATGGGAGACCAACTCCATGTTAATGCCTTTGGATTTAGACTGGGATGTCATAAAAGCTCCTGTTGGTGTAACATGGGGGTGTCCCAATACCTTTGTCCATAGTGAATGTTGTGTTTTGGATGCTGGTGTGTTTGTCAACCAGCTTGACCATGCATGGGTGACCAGCTACACCAGCTCCAGACTAGCATAAACCAACATACACCGGCATAGATCAGCTTAGGCCAGCATGAAATGCACTCTGGTTGATGCTGTTTTTTTTCCAGCAGGGTACTGCAGTTTAGCTCCACCTATTCAGGCTGAAGCAATGTTTCAATTCGGACTCATTTTGAATGGGACGCAACACGAAGCAATTAATCGGAACAGAGCATGTTTAGATATGTCATTGGAGGTACAATAATAAAAAATAATCGGTTTAATTCGAAAGGATACAGCATGAAAATGGTCAAATAAAACAAGTTTACAGTTGTTTAAGCTAGCCGTAGCCACAGAACCGTTTGGTAGAGCTGTTCGATGATTGAATCTACTTTATATCTCGGTATTTCAGCCTAAGTTACAGCTGTTTTTGGTACACAAAACCACACAAATGTTTTAAGGTGGACCTCAGGACCTCTTTTCCACTGCAGGGCTTGAAGAGTTCTGAGCACAGTGGGTACCTGTTCCAGGGGCATTTCCAGGCTCAGCGCAGTTGTCTTGACATGGTAAGATAACTGTGGTTAAGGCCACAGAGCCGTTCGATAGAATGACACCACGCCATAGCTATTTGATGATTGAATCTACCTTGTATCTCACTATTGCAGCCTGCCTTATTTTAAACCCAAAAGCTATCTAATCAGTTCAGTTCATTTACCTCAGGGATGTCAAACTCAACCACTACAAGGGCGATTTTAGCAAATTATTATTTTTGAATTAAATGTAGGTGTCCCCAGGAGATCTTTAAAATGTACCCATTTGCTTGAAATAGACACCTGCCATTTTTTCTTGTCTGAGTTGCTGAGATAAAGTGGTTTTGTAATGGTAGAACTGCAGCTGAACTAGCGCAACATGGCCAATATGTGTGGTGATAATGACTGGCATAGTAGGATTGTGGTGTGCTGTCCCATAAGCCGTTTTAACCACTGTATATGGTACTGGCTCAACGCAACTCGCCTCTTCCCGCCTTTTTTGGTTTTCATTAGGTGTAGCCAGTACCTGGTGATGTTTTTGGTATCAACTCTGTCCAAGCCAATGGAGCTGAGCCAATAACAAAATGTCATGTAAAAACGCAGACTAGTGATTGGTCAGAGAGAATCATCAAGATCACGCTAAAAATCAAATGTTAATGCTAGCTACCAGGTTAGCATACCCTCTTGTGTGGCCTATGAGCAACCAGAATCAATTCAGTATTTTCCAAACTCACTTGTTTTGTAAGTCATACAATGCATATATATATATATATATACATATACTATATATATATATAATAATTTTCTAGACTTTTGAATGGCAGGACCTTTCTGTAAACGGACACCATGTTGAACGTTACAACCTTTCTTGTTCATATTTCAACGAGTCATTTATAGCAGGGGTGGGGAACTGACGGCCGGAGTCCAGCACAGCTTGGTGATTTCCCTGTTCTAGCTCACCAACTAAACCTGCTAATTAGCTGATGAGTTGATTTAGGTGTACTTGACCTGTGTACCTGACCATGAAAATCACCAAACTGTGCACCATTTCAACGTCACCAAAGACTGCTATGGTGTCATGCCAGACTGTCATGGAGTGACTCAGAATGGCAGCGGGCCATCTTCAGTGGTGTGTCCCGCTTTTGTCTTGGTGGAGACGACCAGTGAATCCGTGTGTGGAGGTTAGTTGTCACGCATCACAGGTCCAGAAGGCCTGGTGTCACTCCACCTCCACCCCTACCGCACCATCTGCAGGAACTGTGTGAGAATATTCAAGCTGCATGGGATGAATTATCACAGGACACCAATAAGGACCTCTACAACTCCATGCCGAGATGTCTGGCATGTTGGGTTAGCAAACATGGCGGCCTGACGCCATACTGAGAGACACTACTTCTGTATGTGTAGCTCAATAAATATTGATCATATCAGTCTAAATTCATCATCGTTTATTGTTCCTGCTAACCTTTATCTTCTGCAGTCCCACATTTCCTTCTGGGTGCAGGTATTCTTTAGACGGTAAGTGTATGTAGGTATTGGGCTGTTAGCTGTTTTGATCCAGCAGATACTTATATAAGAACCTCCACATGATGTGAATGTTCTATTTCAGCTAAATGTTTCCCTTAGAACCATACCATACCATACTTTCAACCCAAGAAGCAGGGAGGAACCTTCAAGAATGAAGCATTTTAGGCATGCAATACTACTATTACTGAACTGTCAACTAACTTAGCTCTAAATATTGATATACCATAAATCTGTTGTCTTTCCAAACTATCTTAGCTCTCTCTAATCTAGAATATAACTTATAGCTCTCTATGTCTCTGGTACGTGTGGTCTTTGGAGCCTTTTCAAGTTCCCAAACCACAATCTCTGCTGTATAGCTAAGCCTAATGGATTAACCATGGAGGATACGAGAACCTAGCTTAACGACGTGGCACTGGATGTGTGGATTTGACAAGTTGACCTCTTCTCCTCGGGGTCAGGCAGCTAGCGGTTGGGGGTTTAAGATTTAGGGACGGCGCTCCGAAACAAGCTACGGAGAGCCCCTTCAGACATCAATCAACGTGCATGTGCACCGCGACGCTCAGTGGGATACATTTGCAGCAGAGTCAAGGACGGCTAGACGTTGATTTACACCCTGAGGCAGTCTCGGGTTCAAATGGCTTGCTGGGCAACGCTTATATTGGGTGTGACAGACAAGGGGTCGCGAGCAGATAAGCCCGCAGGTCTAAATACAGAACCAAACGTCCGTCCATCCATTATACTTCACCTGGAAGGTCATGGACATGCTAGAGTGAGGATCAAGTTGTTCCACTTTGACGGATACAATAACAGAGTCCTGCTAGCCCTTAGCAATGAACAAGAACCATGGGAGTTACTTACCCAGAAGTCTACAAGTCTCTCAGGCATTTCCCAAAAGATCCAAACTTGACAATGTCAAGCAAAGATTACTGATCACTAACAAATACCGAGAGAGGATTAGCTTAAGCTAGACTTAGTTTTCTAGGGGGCAAATGAAAATTCACACAGGGCACAATTTCGGGTGGCCGCACGTCCGGTTTTAGGCCGGACAGTCCAGTTTTTCAACTCCCAGTCCTACATATGGCGCATGTATCTGGACGGATGCCTATTAGTCCTCTTTTCGGGATGAACTATTTAAAATGTTCAGCAACAATGTTATGTGTGCCATTGGCTCACGTCTGTGTCAGAAGTCATGCCTCGCATTGGTTTACCAAGGTCATGTGATGTCGTGACTCGCCTACCAGCTAACCGCAGGTCAGCCCTCTAAATGCATGTCAGATAGTAAGCTCCCTCCTGACTCACGAATGTCATCCATTCCACCCAATTAGTTGAGTAAAGTAATTATTTATGTGTTATATACACTATATTCCCAAAAGTATTCACTCCCCCATCCAATTAATTGAATCCAGGTGTTCCAATCACTTCCATGGTCACAGGTGTATAAAACCAAGCACCTAGACATGCTGACTGTTTCTACAGACATTAGTGAGAGAATGGGTCGCTCTCAGGAGATCAGTGAATTCCAGCGTGGTACCGTGATAGGATGCCACCTGTGCAACAAGTCCAGTCGTGAAATTTCCTCACTACTAAATATTCCACAGTCGACTGTCAGTGGGATTATAACAAAGTGGAAGTGACTGGGAACGGCAGCAACTCAGCCACAAAGTGGTAGACCATGTAAATTGACAGAGCGTGTCCAGCGGATGCGAGCCAGGCCTTCTCATCCAACATCAGTGTCTGACCTCCCAGATGCGCTTCTGGGAGAATGGTGAAAAATACCCATAAACACATTCCTAAACCTTGTGGAAAGCCTTCCCAGAAGAGTTGAAGCTGTTATAGCTACAAAGGGTGGGCCAACATCGTATTAAACCCTGTGGACTAAGAATGGGAGGTCACTCAAGTTCATGTGCGTCTGAAGGCAGAGAAGCGAATACTTTTGGCAATATAGTATAGGTTAGGTTATGATTTTAATTCTGTTCCAGTATCGTGCCCGACCCCCCCATCCCCCTTATGATGTCCTCCTTTTGGGGGTGTGATGTCCTCCTTTTTGGGGTTATGAAAGTGGTCACCCTAGTGACCATCCACTTTAGAGGTCTTCTACCCGACCTGGAGCCGGTTCAATTTTAGAATCTTGTAAACTTGAACATTGTGGCAGTTTAGGCTCAAACTAGGCTACAATCAAAATGACACGAATGGCAGCTAAATAGGCTTTAAGACGTAGCTGAGGTTTAGAGTGAACTGAAGCATAGCCTGGATAGCTGTGGCCAACTACAGCTGGTTAATAAGGCACTATGACTTGTGAAAAAGCTGTGTCTCACAATGCTAACTGGTGGCCCTAAACCAACAAGCATTACTCAGTTAGTTCCATTAGCTTCGATGATCTAGTGCAAAACGACAAAAGAACCTCAGACAACAAACATGCCTTGGCTGATCAACCCCATTTGACCTAAGAGGAAAATGATCTAGATTTGATCTGACTGGATAATTGCTTTAACTTGTTTTACACTGCTGGCTCTGTACCTAGCAGCAACTGAAGCCATTATGCGTCATGCTAAACCACTCAGCTATTTGGGCTTGAGTGTTGCAAGACGGTTCCTGCATTGCTATTAAAGGTGGTTTTGATTTGTGTCACTCACCTGAACCCCCATAAAACAGACACCTTTGATTTTCGAACATTACGGCGCAAACTGATTTCATGTTCGACATTAGCGTCTTTAATGTAGCAACGTGAGATGGAACAAGCCTGGGGGTACGTACCTTTCACCCTCCACATCCTGCTGAGGGAAGGAGGGAGGGAGGGAGGTATGAAAAGCCTCAAAGCCAATGCTAATTCAAACAGACTCCTGTTAGACCCCCGTATGCTGCATTGGCGTCAGTGATTACACCCGGCCTGAGAGCATCAAACTAGCTTCTGATGCTAAGCATCGCTAGGGTTCATTACACCCGGCCTGAGAGAATCAAACTAGCTTCTGATGCTAAGCGTCGCTAGGGTTCATTACACCCGGCCTGAGAGCATCAAACTAGCTTCTGATGCTAAGCATCGCTAGGGTTCATTACACCCGGCCTGAGAGAATCAAACTAGCTTCTGATGCTAAGCATCGCTATGGTTCATTACACCCAGTCTGAGATGATCAAACTAGCTTCTGATGCTGAGCGTCGCTAGGGTTCATTACACCTGGCCTGAGATGAGCAAACTAGCTTCTGATGCTAAGCGTCGCTAGGGTTCATTACACCCGGCCTGAGAGCATCAAACTAGCTTCTGATGCTAAGCATCGCTAGGGTTCATTACACCCGGCCTGAGACGATCAAACTAGCTTCTGATGCTAAGCATCGCTAGGGTTCATTACACCCGGCCTGAGAGAATCAAACTAGCTTCTGATGCTAAGCGTCGCTATGGTTCATTACACCCGGCCTGAGAGCATCAAACTAGCTTCTGATGCTAAGCATCGCTAGGGTTCATTACACCCAGTCTGAGACGATCAAACTAGCTTCTGATGCTGAGCGTCGCTGGGGTTCATTACACCCGGCCTGAGACGAGCAAACTAGCTTCTGATGCTAAGCGTCGCTAGGGTTCATCACACCCAGCCTGAGAGCATCAAACTAGCTTCTGATGCTAAGCGTCGCTATGGTTCATTACACCCGGCCTGAGAGCATCAAACTAGTTTCTGATGTTACCCTACATACGGCACCGTTACCCAGCAGTCACAAGCGTGTTGTAACTACTTACAGTGCTAAATGCTTCAGATGATATAAATGCTACATGCTAACACAGTATCCTTCCAGGCTGAAAAAGCTCTGGAAGGCAGGAAACGATTTAGTATTCACATTATGTGGGGTTTAGTGAACACGTTTCACATGAACGAAACATTAAGTTGACCAACGTTCAAAATATCTACAACTTCAAAGTCAGCTGTGAAGAATAACGGTCAAGGCAGCCACTTTCCCCCCAACCCCATAAGCTATTAGAATTGAAGCTTGGCTCGACATATGCTTCACATCAGATTTCTTATAAACATGTTAGCAATGTGAACAAATCCATCATCAGGTTCCACGGAGCTGCATCCAGTCCATTCATCTTCAGCCAATTAAGCTTTACAAGGGAAGTGCCTCATAGGACAAGCATTGCATGGCCCCTATCTGGCACGAAACCCCTTACTACCCAAACAACCAAGCATTTACAGGAAAAATTCATTTTCCTTTCTGATATTCGGCTGTTGGAGGCAAAGGGACAAGGTTCAGGAGAACGTGGAGATCATCAATCACAGCCTTAATTGTTCCGCAAACATTTCTTTCTTTTGCGCTGGTGGTAAACGAGCGCACTGTTTGCCTAAGCTCTCTGTTCATGGGAATTAATTCCATTAAATGCTTCATTAGAGGCCATTTGCAGTTGCAGGTCACGGAAAAACCCCAGGAATGACCCTGATTCCAAACATGCATTGGTAATATAACGTACACTGGAAGTGACAGCGTTAGCAGTGTGCTGCTCGGTGGCTGGACTTTGTTGCGCCACTCCAAGAAAGAGTCCATAAAGCTACAACAAGCACGTACACCAAGCGCTCCATAGCTTTTGACTATGTGTTTAATGCTAGGACCTCAATGCTGAACGACTCGGCGCTACAGTCTTATAGCCACCCATTTAATGTCCAACTGCCGAAGCAGGCCTTGTTTGCTGCTAGCAGCAACTAAATTCCCAAGTCATAAAGTGCATGCACTGCGACCGAGGGTGTTTGGTAATCCACTAGCCGCTAGCTTGCTAGAAAAGGAAAGCTGGCTCCTAATGAAAGCCTGAGTTTTCGACCATTCGGCACTGCTTTCCTATTCCAGACATTTTCGCTTAACGCCGCAACATTTCAGCTTTTCATGGTCTGCAGACATCCAGAGTAATATCATAAACATGTGCAGCAGGTCATGGCCAGCCCCCCAGCCCCTGTATCAATAAATCACGTTGTTTTAACAAGCTATGGTGTTGAATTATGGGAGGGCTTTAAGTATGCCCAACCTCGGAATTCTTTGCCTTTTGTTTTAGTAGGAAATGAAATACCACGCAACATAACAGTGGTGGCCTTTGTTTATGGGCAAAATAGCCGTTCTGCGGCGGGAGTAAGGAGGCGAGCATATTCCGACGAGCCTCTGCCTGCAGATGGATTAGCTGAGAGTTTATTTCTTTAGCCTGGAAATGTCTGTAGTTTGCAACTGAAAAGTAAACAAAGACCTGGTTCTTATGAACAACCGGTGAAAGAGTTGATGCCTGGCAGTGCATGTGAAACCAATCTAAAAATCAGCTTACTCCCCACGCACGCTGGGGTCTGGAGCGGCCTAATCTGTGGTAAATTAAGCCCTCTCCTTTCGCTTAGCGAGATGGTATTAAAAGCTGAGCGCGCTACGGTTAGCTTTTGCTAACAGTGTACTTTCTTTGGAATTAGTCATTTGCTCAAAGTCACACACACAGAGCGTTGAGGCAGCATGTGGTTCCAAAAGAAGGGTCGTATGCCACATTGGCATCAGTGATTACACCCGGCCTGAGAGCATCAAACTAGCTTCTGTTGCTAAGCGTCGCTAGGGTTCATTATACCGTAAGCCACTATTGGAATCAATGCTAATTTGATTCTAGGGAATCTGGGGGACGATTCTAGGGAAGTTGGGGTTGGGGTTGTTGGGGTTGGGGTTGGTGTTGGGGGGGTGGATGTAGTATTGTAGTACACTTATTGATACACAATATCATATCACCCAATGTTTAAAAGTAGAATGAGGTTTATGTGTGGGACGTCAGTTGCTGTAACTGACTTCACTTGTGTGCTGCATCCACTTGCTAACCATAGATCGCTAACCTAACATATCCTTCATATCCTGTCATAGCTCAACATACTACCTCAGGCTCTACACTGTACATGAGCAGTGTGCTTCTTATTTGATGTAATGGGCAGGCCACAATGTTCCCACAATGATGATGCCTTGAACTCATTTGGGGATATTTACTGGTTCCCATTAGGTCGGCTTTCTTTTTATTTCGTCCACAGCAATGTCCGAGAGCGAGAGTGCACATAAAAGGTACATGCCTTTAATTAAAAGACATGTACTATTTAATTAAAATAAATCAACTTAATGAATTGATTTGAATTACATTCACGCTTTTATTTTTTGTGTAGATAGAAATGATCACAGACCTTCCATCTAAAGATCTGCCACGCAACCTACACAGGTTCAGCTTTACAAGTGAGTCCCCTGTGACTGAAATGTACCTAATACTGTATACTCCCTCCACGAGCACCAATAACAGCTGTGGTTGGATTTGGTATGGACTGGACAGGTTTCTGGATGTAGGCCACATCAATGTTCAGACACTCTTGCCTCGAAGAATTGTGCAGTTGGGCCAGATTTGGTGGAGGCCTTCCCTGACACAATTCCGGTGAGAATCCCCTGTAGACTGGGATTTTAGCCACTGCTGGTAGACCCGTATGACCGTACGCTTCCATACACCTGCAAACTCAGCTAGTTCCTTCACACTATGGTCTTTGGCTCGCCCAAATGCATTCAATGATTAATATCTGCTTTGGAGCCATTTTCCACACATGGAACGAGACCCATTTTCGGAGCCATTTTCCACACCTCTTCTCAATCTATGGATCCCATCACTCACATCCCGCAGGGATTTATAGCCCCATCATCCTCGTGCAGCGCCATCTGCAGGAGCCTGAAGGTACTACCACCTTAAACACGCAAAGTGACTCACATCTAGCATAGCTAATATTAGCCTGCTGTTCCCTCATTCACCAATAACAACATAAGAGTTAGAATGCACTTTACACCCCAGCTTACAATTGACCTCGCTGGTGATGTGTGTCCCGCTGCAAAAAACAATGTAAAAGAGATTTAAACTACCAGTCAAACGTTTAGACACACCCTGCCAAATGGTTGGTGATCTTAAAACCTCTACAGTCTTACACATAACAGCTCCAACTGATGAGAGTCTGAACCAGTACATACCCTGATATAGCACATATACTCCTGATGTACCACAGTATGATATTTCTCCATATCTCCACCTCTAATATATATTTAGTGGTTTGGTCTCTTTTCCCCTTTCAGTTTAGTGAATATTCATGATGGACAGACCAATAGAATTGCTCCAAACCTGCTTAGAAATAAACCTTGTTCTATCAGCCTCCACTGCAGGTTAAGAAAGCTGTTTCATCCTCCTGTAAAGGTCCATTCTGGAGGTGTTTAAGGTGGACTGTATAATTCCATGAGGGCTGTTTGTTTGATGTCTTCACTTTTATTCTACAGTAGAGCATTAAGATAAACAGAAGGAGAACCTTCTGTGAGGAACGGGTACTGTAAATTCTAGCGTTCTAGGGTGTTGCAAACTGATAGGATAGAACCTCAAAGTTTTGTGCTCTGGAATGTTGCACTGGTGATGGTGTGCGGCAATGAGGCATTGATCTGATGGGGACCATTTTGGTGTCCTGCTGGGTCTTGCACATTTGAAAGTGTAATAGTCTTTTAAGCAGTTTTGGACGATTTGGAAATGTTCCTTTCATTGTCTCTTTCCTTGGAAAAGTGGATTATCGTCTATCTCATCTCCTTAAAAGAGAACTTGTACTTAATGGCCATTTCAAGTCCAAATGAAAAAAAGAAAGACTTTTGCACAGTAATGTATGTGTTGATTTAGATGTCCATTTAGCAAAATTCCATTACTTGTTAGCTACGTTAGGGAAAGATAGCCATTTATTATTGTCATCGTTACGGCAGAACATGCAATGAACAGCTACAGTTATATGAAATACGAAATACAAAATATAATTACAAAAATAAATAAATCTCTATTGTTAGGCAAAAAATGAAATTGGAAATTTCTAATTACAATGTGTAATTGCACAGATATATATTTCACAGTTACCGAAAGATATTGCACAGGTATTTTATAGATCTTGGCCGTCAGAGTGCACGAAGTATAGTGTTGTTGGCAGTCAGTACAAGATGTATACAAGTGATGTACAGGTGATACACAGGTGATATACAGGTGATATACAGGTGATACACAGGTTATATACAGGTGATACACAGGTTATATACAGGTGATATACAGGTGATACACAGGTGATATACAGGTGATACACAGGTGATACACAGGTTATATACAGGTGATACACAGGTTATATACAGGTGATACACAGGTGATATACAGGTGATACACAGGTGATATACAGGTAGTATACAGGTGATATACAGGTGATATACAGGTGATACACAGGTGATACACAGGTTATATACAGGTTATATACAGGTGATATACAGGTGATATACAGGTGATACACAGGTTATATACAGGTGATACGCAGGTGATATACAGGTGATACACAGGTGATATACAGGTGATACACAGGTTATATACAGGTGATATACAGGTGATACACAGGTTATATACCGGTGATACACAGGTGATATACAGGTGATACACAGGTGATATACAGGTGATACTCAGGTGATATACAGGTGATATACAGGTGATACACAGGTGATATACAGGTAGTATACAGGTGATACACAGGTGATACACAGGTGATACACAGCTGATATACAGGTGATATACAGGTGATATACATGTGATATACAGGTATCACCAAATATTGAACAGTAATTGAGTGAATATATAGATAGATATGGGTCATATAGTTTATAATAGTGAGTGTCTGATGCTCTGCTTAGCCTTGTATGGCAAAACTAAAGAAGCATAGAACTTTCCGACACCAAACATGTTTCACTGATCGACTACATTTGGGGCAAAGAAGCCACTTCTTTATAGACATTCCCCGGCACTATCGCTTATTTCAGGAATTTTCCCTCTATTATAACAGGGGGCAGGCAAACATTGAGCGAGAAATAGTGGGAAGATGAATTTCTGGTGGCGGATCTTTCCAGCCTGGACCGTTATTCCAGTTTTTATTCCATGTCATCATAGTCCACAGTGCTAAACTCATAATTCAGTTTCACAGCGCTGTATTAAAAACTGCCTTGACAGATTTGGAGAGGCGTATAATTCCTCGTCTCCTTTCATGACCGTCCCAACGCTCCGGCTTTGGACAATGAGGCATAACGTTCGCCTGGAGACGCTAAGAACCTGCTTGGATGGAGAGTGTTGCAATAAAAACGCCTGCCCTTTCCACAGATCCAGATCCCAACCAAAGGAATGTCAAGCGTTGTTAAGTGATTGGGGAAAAGTCTCGGGACTTTAAAGCTGGCAGCAGACATGATGCGGTAGATACTCAGTTCAGATGCCTTGGGAACGTGTGTAATCCCGTCAGCCAGCAGCGCTTTATAGTCCATGGGAGTCTGTTTTTTTATTTTTTATGAACAGTGAAAAAGTAAGTACCCTGGCAGGGAAACGATTAGAAACAGACCAACCTTAAAACTAGTGAGATCTTTCACAGTGAACGGACACGGGCTCGGACACTTAGGCCTGTACAGGAGGGCCAAGCACGACTTAAGGTTTTTTGACATAGCGGCTTAAAGCGAGTGAAATACCCAGCTCACGCGCATCTACTCACATTTTCCATTAGGGAAGTGAAGCCATAAAGTGCAGATGGCCACAATCTGATATTCACTGTTTGTATAGGTGTAAACCAAGAGAAAGCACAAATCTGATATAGGATAAAAAAAGAACTCGGTCCAATTCTGTCAGAACTCGAGCCTGAAATTTCACAGGAGGGCTTGTAGTGCAACTTACTGCGAAGCAAAGTGAAACAGCCACAGTGATTCTCTGCATCAGAAACAAAGTAGAAAGCATTTGTTCACCAGAACCTTACACAGAAGCCTCAACACCTCAGTATAATACCTTTATTGCCTTTATGGCAACTTCCGTTCCGCACCAGTTCAGTCTTTGCCTGGAGATGTACTTGTTGCATGTGCATGATGGCTGCTTCGCCTATCCTGCGTCCCTTTGGTGCGTCGCTAACCCACGTCCTCAGAAATGAATGCTACGCGTATACAAGATGCAGTACACCCAGAAACGCTAGGGGGGCGCTCAGAGGCGTGGAAGCGGTGGGAAGTCGGCAATTACCTGCATCCGTATGATGTACCCTTGCTGCTGCACAGCTGCCGAGAGAGCAGGGTTATTGTACGAGTCAATGTGGAAACAGCATTACGTAAATCTGGGAGTTCTTTATGGTCAGTGATCTCTGGTCTGCCCTCTAGTGGGAGCCTCCGGTAACGTGCGTAGCACATAGGCAAGTATGTAAAGAGTTAGGTTCTCGATACAACTGGTTCTCGATACAACGCGAAAGCATGGCCAAACAGCAGGTGTATCTCTAGCCTTAGAAGTTGGTTGTACATGGTGTCACAGAAGTGAGGAAACAGCCATATAACCCATATTAAAGGAAAACGGTTTGGCAGGCGGTGATCCGATTTTAGACACAGGCTACGAGGGAAGGGGGAAACCTGTTAGGCCATGTCACCAACATGGCGGCCAGCTTGAATGCCGGCATCTTGGTTTCAAATTGGAAGGTAGATGTGTGACGCATCCAACTGGGAATTCTCAACAAACACCTGGTGGAACATCTCACAAATAATTAGGTTAATTGACAACAGGTGAGTAACATGATTGGGTATGGGAGAGCCTCTCGTAGCCCTTTTCCGCCAACGTGGAACAGGTTTTTTAGGGTTCATGCATCATGAGCCATGACGGCATCCGTGGGCGTGTCAGTAGTTGAGGAAAGAGAAGGCCACAATGGTGACACCCAGTTAATCTGTGCTTGCTTTCTGGATGCAAACAAGCGCTCGCAGGTCATCTTTACACGCCGCCATCGTCTTCGCCCAATGACGTCGCACCCACGTGTTCACAGCCTGCCAGCCAGAATCGCCATCCGCCACCTGAGTTCTAGCGTCAGCTGACTCATTACTCACATACATAAACTCCTCGCTAACGTTCGCTTATTGCGAGGTTTTGCCGTTTACTCTGCATTTCCGAGCGTTCTATCTCTGTGTTTCTATTCTCTGTTTTCGACCCTTTTTGTCCCCGACTTCTCTTTTCGGCTTATCCCCTTTTGACCTGGTTCGCTGTATCTTTCTGGCTTTGATCTTCGCTTCTGCCTTTCTGACTTTCCCTTTGCCTAGCCCCTTTAACTGGTTTGCTCCGTTGACTGCTTCTCTGGTTCTTGACCTCTCGCCTGTCCCTGACCCTGCCTCTCGCCTATCCCTTTTGTACATTGTTGCGATTTGCCGTTTGGCTCGACTGTCTCTCTGTGTAATAAACCTGCCTGTCATTTAGCTCTGCTCACGTCGTCCCGGGTTCTTTTGTTTCTAACACATAGCTCTTTTCCGCCAATGTGGAACAGGCTCTGTTCTGTTTTGCCCACCTAATGTTGAACCATTCAACGCATTTCCACCAAAGATAAAGTTTGGAACTGAAAAAAAAGTTTGTTTCCGGCTGGAACCAAAGATGGAAAGTTCTTTAACATAAACCATGACGGTATCCCTGGGCGTGTCAGTTGTTGAGGAAAGAGATGGCAACAAGTGTGACACCCAATAGTCTGCAGAAGGACTTCTGCTGAAGGACTGAAGTACGTTGTCTTATCTTCAGTAGTTGATCCGTGCTTGTAGAGAATTACACCAGAGAAACAGTGGTGTGATTCATGTCGACGGACCTTTATTAATTGGTGGTCTACCATCTCTTGCATGTTTTTTCATCTTAGTTTTCCATAAAGTTTTGAACTTGAGTTTTGGAAACTCCTGTTTTTCACTTGTTTTCGTTTGACATTCCCCTTCCTTCTGCAAGCAGGTTATCTTGCGTCTAATCTCCTCTGGAAATAACATCTTTAAAAAGCAAATAACTTGTAGTTAATGGCCATTTTGACTGGAAATTAAATAAATAATCTCTGGCCTTTGCACAGTATGCCTTTTGAACCATCTACTGCAATGACTACCAGTTCCATTAATGTGCAAGGAGACCTTAACAAGTGGGAACAGTGTGACTAAAGTGTCCTCTTTGTGACCGTACGTGCCCTGGTTGGGTCTAGTTGTTGGAAAAATCCAGGCTTCAGGGCTAATCTAGTGTGCCAGGGGAATTACACGGCCCGCGAGACCTATTTCAAGAGCCTGCAAAATCATCCATCATGGCTTGTCAAAATAATCAGACAGCCACTTTAGCTCCAACCGCTTCAGCATGCTTCAGCATGGGCAGACGTGATGAAAGCAAGCAGCATTATGTGCTACATTTGACTTGCGGTGAAATGGAGAAGGCAGGGGTAGCGCCGGCGATAGCACTTAAGATGCATGTTCAGTGAGGAAGGTTACGAACCTCGACATGGAGCATCGAGCCGCAAGGTTTTGGTTTGGAATACTAGTCTTAAACACTGGCACGCTGTTCTACAGCCCATTTCCGAACCTTTATCCCTTAGTGCCCGGAACATACTCTACGGGAGTACCGGCCAGTGCGATACAAATCCGCAGCCCTTCGGTAAAAATTCATGGTGCAGTGAAAATACTTAGTACTGAAGGTGGCAATAGAGTACAAATCAGAGCAGGATCTACTGCCATTCCCACAGTACCAACAGCTGAACGTGGATAGTAGAGCAGGGCGATCCGCCTTACCTGTTCTGTTGGAATGAAATAGCAATAGTGAAGGGGTCCTCACATTTGCACTGAGAGCTCCAAATCCTGTGTTCCTGGTCCTGGATTTTATAATGACCAGTAGGTTCTACTAGCCATCAGAAATCACAAACTCCAGGACAGGAATCTGGCTTTAAGGTGGACATATGCTCAAACCATACAACCTTAAAACAGGGGTTCATGGGTTCTTTAGTATAGGCCAGGGGTCTTCAGATCCAGACCTTTGAAGAGCTCCAGTTCCCGGACCTGGATTTTGTAATGACCGGTAGGTTCTACTAGCTATCAGAAATCACAAACTCCAGGTCAGGACTCTGGAATTAAGGTGGACAGATGGCCAAACCATACAGCCTTAAAACAGGGGCTCAGGGGTTCTTTAGTATGGGCCAGGGGTCTTCAGATCCAGACCTTTGAAAAGCTCCAGTTCCCGGTCCTGGATTTTGTAATGATCGGTAGGTTCTACTAACTATCAGAAATCACAAACTCCAAGACAGGAATGTGGAATTAAGGTGGACAGACGCCTAAACCATACAACCTTAAAACAGGGGGTCAGGGGTTCTATAGTATGGGCCAGGGGTCTTCAGATCCAGATTGAAGAACTATAGGTTCCCGGTCCTGGATTTTGTGATAAATGGTGGATTCAGTTAACAATTATGAGTATTTACAAATTCCAGGACCAGAATCTGGATTTAGGGACCGGAATCTGGACTCTGCAGCAGTGTATTATTCATGTTTATGTATGTGAACCATTTTTTGCGTGAGCATGCTGGCGGTACGGTCAGGCTTGGCTCTCGTGTAGCGCTCTTTGCCGTGACACCCAGAATGCAGCTCGCGATTTGCGCTGCGTTATAAATTGTGGCGTGACACGTTTATGAACGCAACAAATGCGTGAAACTGTGTCTGCGCAGCTCCAAGCGTCTGGGTTCATGGCCTTAGTGTGGATGGTCTGCTAAGTACATATTTCTATAGGTGAGGGGCTCTGCACAGTCTGTTCTCAAGAGAGAATACTGCCTCACATATTCCAGAAGCACTGACAGAAATACTACATTAAATGTATCTGATTCAAATGTAAATTTCCACACAAATTAAATATACTGTATTACATCAGGAGAGTTTGGTCTGTCTGTTTACTTAAACTTGGCAGTAATTGTGTTGATGTAATACAATCCCGTTTCCTAAAAAAGTTGGGACGCTCTGAAAAAGTTAATTTAAAAAAAAAAAAATTCAATGAAGAGCAAAACATTTAAAGACTCAATTTTACTGAACATAGCACATATCGAAATGTAAAAACTGAGAAATGTTGTTGTCCAACGTGATTTTTACTCTAGATGTGTCTTCCCACATGGTTGTCTAAAAATTGAGAAGCTACTCCCTTTATCAGTTACAGTTCAAACAAATTGCTACCAGCCGAAACATATGAATCACTACATTAATTATTCAATCAATGGTATTTTCATTAAAATGAAAATATTTACATTTTTAAAAACTATTTATATGAATTTAAAATATGATATTTAAATAACACCATTTGGAATCATTCCACAGTAAACAGGTAAATTGGTTCGAAGATGGCTCAAGGAAAAAGCCTTCTATGCAGAAGCACCACCGAGTTCTCTGGGCCCAAGCTCATCTCAGATGGTCTGAAAGACAGTGGGAATGTGTGCTGTGGTCAGACAAGTGCACGTTTCAGCTAGCTTTGGGCAAAATGGATGTCGAGTTCTCTGTGCCAAAGACAAATGGGTCCATCCAAACCTTTAAGGGTGGGGAGGCATGTGTGGCTTACATATGTGTGACGCTACCATTGACGCTGTCCTGGGATGTCCAGTATGACAATGCCAGGCCTGCTTGTGTTACAACAGGTGCCATGGTAGTGCGTGTGCTTGACTGGCCTGACAGTTCAGATCTCAGTCTCAGATTGGAAATGTATGGGACGTCATGAAGAAGGGAATCAGACCATGACAACCAAAGACTGTTGAGGGCCTGAAGTCATTGAAGTTCATTGGTTGCCATTTGTAATGCAGATCAATCTGATGAATTTCTGGGAGGTTGAATACTCCGTCAGGCCACAAGTGTGTTAGGGGCACATTTGAATGTTTGAACTCTTCCTTTGAGCTTATAGACAAAAATCTGGCCATTCCATTGTAACTGTGCTCGCAAGAACACAGCCTTGGCCGTGTTGAGGTTTCGAACTGATTCATTGGTTGTTGTCCAAAACTGGAAACCTCCAGTCTCTGGCTCCAACCTCCAACACATCTTGAAATGATAAAATAAACACAGCACAATGACGAATGTGTCGTGTTTGCCCGCCTGCGTGTGTCGATAGTATCAAGCCGTTCTCGGCAAATGTTTAAGGATGTCAAGCCGAGCACGTGCGTACAAGTATGTGAAAGCTGACTACGTGTGAACGTGCCGGACTTGATTGCATGTCTGTTTTGGCTCATGTAGCACCAGGTCATTGCTGGTGATGTCCGTTAAAGCCTTTTCCGCCCCCGGGTTGCACTCCCGCGGATACCAGGCTTTATTTACTCACAAAGCCGCTCTCCGGAATGCCACGGGTCGCCTCGGGTCACTTGACAACAGGGTGGATGTCACTGCCGAGCGAAAGATTGTATTTCACAACACTGGCTGCCAAAGAAAAACGAAGGTGTCATGGACAGGTAACGAGAGAACAGCTTAGATCACGTTTTCATGGTTGTCCTCAGCAGTCTGAGATGCTGTCTCTGAGAGATTTCTTACCATAAAGGTAATTTTTTATTTATGAATTGTGTGTAGAAGTCATGGACTTATTTATTATTTCACACTTTTGTATTATTTCAGTAGTTTGCGGTGGACCGGTAACGTCATATGTAGCCGTATTAGCATTATAGTAAGTGTATTTACATAAATATATGTATATTAATGGACACGTGTGAAGAGTCGCAGTAGCAGCATGCTAATTAAACATCTTCAGTTTGAGACAACATAACCCCTGGCTAGCCACTGATGGTTTGGCTTCCTGGGGCGCTTTCACGACTCCCTCTTTGAACACATCATAATTCATCTTTAACCAGATTTCTAGGAGAGATTGCATTTATAAAAGTTGGTCGTAGTTTTCTTTTGGGTTGCTGTAGTTTGTAGTTATTATCAGGTTATTATCAGGTTAGGTTAGGCCAGGTTAGATTTTGAATCAATATTTTTGTTTATTGATTATATATTAATTATATATAAACAATAATAATATAGTTTTAGCCACATTCTGAAAGTATGTGTACTGTTGGTGGTTGCAGATTCCCTCTAATGATGTACAAACAATCCAAAGGCAAAACTACTGAGATACAGCAGGATTTTTCCCTGACAAGGGAAGAGGGTGTAGCAATGAAAGACTGAAAATCTGTAATGAAATAGAAATTAAAAAGGTTCTGCAAAATCATTTTTGCAAAAACTTTTTGGGAACCGGGGGTCGCCATCCCAGTTAGCAGGAAACGTTCCCAGAACTTCAGTTAACATTCCCTACAGGTTCTAATAAAGTTTTAAAGAATAATGTTCCTATAAGATTACAAGTTGCAAATGAGGACGTTTTGAGGATGTTGTCAGGGCTACAGATTTTATTAAATTGAACAGAAGAAGAACATTCCCAGTGCAGCATCCGGAAAATGTTTTATGGATGTTACTGAGACCTGAGAACGTTCGCCTACCTTTGGAAAGAACATTCTGTGAAACCAAAAGAAAACGTCCTGCTGAAAACATTAATGGAACAGTACATGTGAATATTCTCAGAGCGTCAGTAGAACGAACTGTTTCTAGCTGGGACGTCTGGAACGTCAAAATGAGCAGTGAAACTACACGTGTCTTCTGACTTCATACTGTATATGTAAAGCTGATGATGCTAAAGCAGCGATAGATCTGAAAGTCATATTCAAGTTTTCATTGGGGACTACTTTTGGGAACGTCATTTGGATCCCAAAGTCTCAGACATTGGGCAGCGTGTCCATAACCGTTTAATGTAATAACAGAACTCGAGGCAGCTTTTAATAGAGCTGGACGTCTGGTTCCATTCACCACCACTGTGAACAGTTCCTCAAGCTTCTCCAGAACCGCGCATTTCATACCAAACCCACTCGGAATTGGAATTGTTCACGCCTCGTCAAGATTTTGCCATTTGCTTCAAGACTGTTACACCCATTACTGAGAACTGAGAAGGGTCACCATCCAAACGGTCAGGCAAAGGTCAAACGCACACTCGTTCATTAACTCACAATTGCCCCGATGTCTGTAACAGTGCCATAAAGCTCTAAAGCTCTTCCTCATTCACCTCCGCCCAGACTTTAGCCTGAGCTTATCCCCACAGGTGAAAGGTCATGGTCATTTGGGAGTATCCTTCTGGCATGGCTCCGTGGTGAGAAATTTAAAAGCCTGCAGAGGACGGGAGAGCGGTCCAAGTCATTCAGCACTGGGTGCTGTGGGAAAGAAAAGCCTCTGATGACGCATACAGTATGGAACTCTTTATTAGCTACTAGTAAATAGAACAGCAACTGGGAGCAGAAATGTGGGATGTATTCTGTGTCCAACCATTTAGTCATACCCAAGAGCTGCTGAGCACTCGAAAAAAGGTCCAGGTCATGGGGGGAACGAGTCTATTTACGAAGAGTAATGACAGCCATTATCTGTTGTTGTCTCAGGCCATACTAACATCTCATGCTGACTCAGGTACTATTCACATATGGGGGATGCCATGACATGTATGACTTCCTGGTCTTCAGTGACATTTAGTTTCAACCATGACTGTATTTCCATTACACATGATTGGAGGATTTGTTTCCCTCTTTTTCTCTCTGTCTTTCTGTGTCTCTATCTTTTTTACTACTAGGTTACTAGGTTAGAGCAGAGTTGACAAGTGGGACAATGCTTTCAGCAAATACCCAAGACACAAATACAGCCCTGGAAATAAATAAGAGACCACTCCAGTTTCTTCTTGAATCAGCATCTCCACATGTACAGCAGGTTCTTAGTGAGGAACAGAAGGTTTGGTTCTAGCTTTACTGGAAGATCCAGTGAGCGTCTGGTTCATAAGAACGAGGTCAAGCAGCAAACACACAGGACAACACAGCTACAGACTGGCAGAGGGCCAAAACCACTCTCTACTGACCGTGATGAGTGCAACCTCATTCCAATGTCACTTAACCACCGTAAGATGACCTCAAGTGACCTACAGAAAGACGGGTGAAATGCACAGCGAGCATGGTTTCTGGAGGCGTCATTAGTGATTTTCTAAATAAACAGATCTAAAATACAATATTTTATCTGTAATTTGGGAGACACGTTTCCAGTAGTGTATAGAATAAAACAGAACTGCTCATTTTGGTCAAACACAAACCCAGAAACTGTACAACTAGAGAAACTGATCATTTTGAGGTGGTCTCTTACATTTTTCCAGAGCTGTATATTTCATATAACTATATATCTATAGCCAATATAAGCTCACTGGACAAAATCTGAGTCACCTGTGACTGAAACATACCTAATAGTGAGCACCAATAACAGCTGTGACTGGATTTGGCATGTACTGGACAAGTTTCTGCATGTAGGCCACATCAATGTTCAGACACTCTTCCATCAAAGAATTGGGCCGCATTTGGTGCATGCCTTCCCTGGCCCATTTCCAAAGAGAATTCCCTGTAGACTGGGATTTTAGCCACTGCTGGTAGACCCGTATGACCGTACGCTTCCATACACCTGCAGATTCAGCTACTTCCTTCACACTATGGTCTTTGGCATGCCCAAATGCAGTCACTCCTTTTAGCCAATCATTAACATCTGCTTTGGAGCCATTTACCACACATGGAACGAGACATGCACTGCACTGTAGCACCACTTCTCGATCTATGGATCCCGTCACTCACACCCCACAGGTATTTATACCCCCATCACTCTCATGCAGCACCATCTGCAGGAGCCTGAAGTTAATACCACCTTAAACATGGAGCTTTTATATTTAGCATCTCTTGTTAGATATAATTGAGTAGAATTGAGAATTAGCCTTCATACTAAAGAGGCAGTGAGGATGGGATAACAGTCACCAAATGATCGGGAATCGGCTTGTTACGTCTGAGATGTTAGCCAGTTCTGGGTCTGAATGCGCCTTCAGATCCCGAAATCAAGCGACGATGGACCATGAACCTTCTCACAGTCACTTCCTTGCTTAGCAAGGTGCCACTGAGGGTTAAAAGGGGTCTTGAAGTTCTTTCTACTCCAGTCGACTTGTTAAGACGACCAGGTCAAGCCTCTACCGTGTTGGTTGATCTCATCTCGCCGTCTTCTCCAGGTTACTACCCCTCTAGCTCTTTAAAGGCCTAGCCACGAAAGTATTCCGTTCCTATGGCTGTTTGAACAGCAGGATTGGGAATTAGCGTTCATGCTGAAGAGGCGATTACCCACCGCTGTGAAAAACCACCATACAGGGGTCATATTTACAGTTAATGCCTGCGGAGTCCACATGCCTCCCCTCTTTATTTAGAATGAAAGAACGAGAATGGCACTTTGATGCAAGGACATAAAAGCCAACAGGCGCTTTGGCTCTCGGCTGGCGAGACTCGACTGTCTACAAAGGCCGTCTGCGGCTCGCGAGGAGGGGGAACGGGTCGATGCTCGACTGGTTTGATCTCTCAAAGGCCTCCCATTGGGCCAGTGCCTGGGCCCCAACCCAAGAAAACATGTGTACTCTAATTGGTTATGACAGTGGCCCGAGCTGTGAATCTCAATAATAAAAAAAAAACTAGGAAATAGGAAAGATGGTGTGAGAGTGGTCAAGCGACAGAGAGCGAGAAGGAGAGAGAGAGAGAGAGAGAGAGAGAGAGAGAGAGAGAGGTTAGTAGGCTACAGATGTTGCAGCTGCAAGCTGGCTTTCATTTTCTCCCAAGGAAGCTAATGAGAAACTGCTGCAGGTCATGTTTGCCCTCTGTACATAAAGAACAAAGAACTGATCTGGGACCAGCTCTTAAACCCGTTCCTTATATTAATTGCTAGGGGGGTATAAAATAGGACTGACCTGAAAACAACATTTACGGGAAATGGAATACATAGAGTCGGCTGAGTTACCTGACACATAAAAATGAAGGTAACAAGGTTTTATTCCCAGTTATCTAGCACCCGTTATGTCCATTTGTTCCAAAATGTTGACTCAACGTAAAGGGCAGCTGGCGCTCTGGAAAACAGCCTTACCAGATTTGATATGACGGGTCCCATGAAACCCCATATAACGATCCCTTTAGCCCCACAAGCCAATTACACCTAGCATGCTACTCTACAAGCTAATTATACTTAGCAGTTAGACTTAGCATTGCCATTGGGAATTGCATCGAGTGCAGTTTAGCATTCCACGCTGTTGGGGTTTCTGGGAAGCAAATGACTAAACACTACCCAGGTCTAACATCATAGTTGAAGACATTCGTGCCAAATGCTAGTTCTGGCATGCTAATGCTAATTGTCTAATGCTAATTATATGCCATCCATTATGAAGTTCTCAAAGAAATGACTGTGAATGATGCAACTGGTTAAGACTGTGAAGCCTCAACAGACACCTCAGAAATGTTACAACCCCCAACACCCCCCCCCCAGCCCTCCACCCCATAGCCCCCCAACCCCAACACACAGGGGCAGACAGAGGACACGGATCTCCCGGAGAGCAACACTTCCTGGTCAGAAGTGTCTGATCACTATGGAGACCACGAGATATCATTTTACAGAGAGAGCCCACCGTTTAACTGGCCACTTTGACGCAGGACCCCCACGAGCGGGAAAGCTAAGAGCTAACTTGCATTTAACGGGGCCTTTGAACTCCTGACCTTTACGGTGTCTCGGCAGCAGCCTGAGGGGAATTGCTCTACAAAAGCAATGGGAGAGATTAGGAACTGTGTTAGGGGTAAACAATGAAGGGTCTGACCAACCACCACACTGAACTGGCAGCTCCGTGAGCTCTACAGCCGTTAAACAGTCATGGAGGATTAAGCCATTGTAAGGCATTTGACTAGAGTTAAACAGACTCTAAATGACGGCTAGGCCAAAACTTGCTAAGTCTAAAGTTGCTAATCTAATTTAACGATCCTCTACAAGTAGCCAGTCAGCGACGGATTGGTTTTCTGGCTTGGTAATGTCGGCAACCCACAAACTCTTTGCCACTGCTGGTCCATCCTCGGACCACCCGGATTAATGTCCTGAGTACGTAGCTAATGTAGCTAACGCTCCTCCAAAAAGTACTTTATCAGCCAAAACTGGTGTTTGGTGTATGAAGTTTGGTCAGTATTGCAAAGGAGCCTACAAGACAAATGCAGCTAGCATTGCACCTATTAGCATGGTGTCGCTTGGAAGCTAATGCTGCCGCAAAAGGTAGTCAATTAGCCAAAACTGGTGTTTGGTGATTGAAGTTTGGTCAGCATTGCAAAGGATCCTACAAGACAAATGCAGCTAGCATTTCACCTATTAGCATGGTGTCGCTTGGGAGCTTATGCTCCTCCAAAAAGTAGTCAGGCAGTCAAAACTTGTTTGGTGTGTGAAGTATTGGTCAGTAATGCAAATTAGCCTAAAAGACTAATGCAGCTAGCATTGCACCAGTTAGCATGGTGCAGCTTGGGAGCTAACAAGAAGCTAATATATAGGGCCATGTCCAAACTCATCACACATTTTCCCCTCAACTAGACTTGCTTATGTGGTTTCTGATACTGCAGTGGCTGATAAAAATGGACAGAAGTAGAGACACCGTTCAGGCAAGATAGCTAATAGCATTGCACCTATTAGCATGGTGCAGCTTGGAAGCTAATGCTACCCCAAAAGATAGTCAATCAGCCAAAACTGGTGTTTGGTGTCTGAAGTTTAGTCACTATTGCAAAGGAGCTATGAGACTTATGCAGCTAGCATTGCACCAGTTAGCATGGTGCAGCTTGGGAGCTAACAAGAATCTAATATATAGGGCCATATCCAAACTCAAATAGACTTAGTTATGTGGTTTCTGATACTGCAGTGGCTGATAAAAATGGACAGACGTAGAGACACAATTCAGGTAAGAAAGCTAATAGCATTGCACCTATTAGCATGATGCAGCTTGGAAGCTAATGCTACCCCAAAAGGTAGTCAATCAGCCAAAGCTGGTGTTTGGTGTCTGAAATTTGGTCAGTATTGCAAAGGAGCTATGAGGCTAATGCAGCTAGCAGTGCACCTTGGAAGCTAATGTTGCGCCAGATGGGAGCCAATCAGCTTGACTTTCCAACTTTTCCTATTTTTATGCATTTGTGTAGATAATAATATGACACACAATGTCAGAAACTACGTAAGCAAGTGTCCAAACAGCACATAATTTAAAGCAAGCATCCTGCCATGCATTTAGCACAATGCTAACGGGCGACGAATGAACTTCCAATGCTTGTTAGCAACATTTAGCCTGCTAGCACCGATACCAAACTACACAAAGCAAGCTTGGCTTGTGTAAACCTGAGTTTTGGTTGAAAGTGTCTCTGGAAAGGTGAAATGAAGTAAGTCACATCTGAAAAAAGAAGTTTGGCACAAGCTAACAAAGGCTCCATCGGCCGTGTATGATGTGGCAATTTGATTGAGAGCGTACACCTTTCCCATAATGTCTTTTTAATCTTGGCCTGTCACTTCGCCGCTGCTGAATTACTAAGAAAGAACAGTCTTATTCCATAACGACTGGAAAAGTCCTATGACAAATTAGCGGCGCTAGGTGGTTATTGCCGCAATCCTTCACGTGAAGGGTGTTTACATAGGGCAGACACAGCACTGTAAGCTTTACATAGACCACCTTACATTAAGGTGTGCCCGCTCCATGCACGTTTTCCCCACAACATAATTGTCATGACGTTGAAAATTTAATAAGCAGCTGTCAAAAGCGATGGCGTTCCAGCCCCATGAGCTGGCTTCCAGAGAGGGCTGGGAAAATGTGCGGGGGCAAGTTCCAAGTTCAACAGCGCAATATTTTAGCGCAGGTAGCGGACAATAAAACACCTCGTTTGAGGGGGCAGGCTAGCGCTAAGCTACTCGTTGGCATCGAGGGACTGTTTCTTTCCTTGCAGTCTTGCCAAGAGCCTCTGGTGATTCACAGAAGTTGGGTCTTGTTTTATGACAAGACTAAAAATCCCCAAATTGCACACGACTCCCCCCCAGACGGGCACACGTTTTGAAATCCCCAATAGAAATCCATAATTAAATGCAGACTTCATTTGGCAACCCTAGCTATAGGTCTCATTAATTTTCAGCCGAATGCGCTGAAGCTGTAGGCAGTTTAAACTGATATGTCTGACAGAATACGGGCTACGACCTCTAAAACTTACAAGGATGAGGAAACGGAGGCGATACTTCTTCCTCAGTTTGATTCCTCGATTTGAAATAGCTTTAGCAGGCTGCTACTAAATTGCTAAATGACCGTTTAAATTAAAACAGCCTATTACAACATATGTACGGACCAGTTTCTTATATTTTATGATCCAGCTGAACATTTTTCACCATGAACTATAAAACGAAATAAGCATATAATATTATAGAACATAATGTGAGAGTACTTTATGTATTAATGAATTCCACCAATCTTTCAGAATTTCTCCATAATTTATGTGTTATGTTTGCATAATACTCACATTTCGTTCACAGTAATGAAGGGATTTTAGCAATTTTTGAACTGAGTTTCTTTAATTATCAACTTCCATTTTACAGTATCAGGCCTCAGTCCCAGGATATAGATGATATCATTCACAACCTTTAGGTGCTCTGTTTTTAAGGTGAAAGAAAAACAGATATTACTGTACAATACATAAAACCACACTTCAGTTCTATAATTTATCTTTACAAAATGTTTCAGGGCGTTATGAAAATTTTCAAATTTCATCATGACTCCAATCAATGGTGATTCTTTACGAAATGATTCAGTCCATCATGTAATCTAAAATTTCACTAGGATTTTGTTCACAAATGATTCTTTATTGAACGATTTTGCTACGATTCAATTTGGATCATTTTTTAATTAAGAAAATTCTCCAGTTTTCACATAGATATACTTTCATAATGATTCTTCTTTAAATTTGTCAGTGCATCATGAGAATCGTCTAATTCCACACAAAAAATCAGTCCGATAAATGATTCTCTATTAAATGATTTAACACATCCCATCATTTCTAACTTTACTAGCATATGATCTGATGAATTTTATGGAATGATTCATGCATCATGAAATCTCGAATTCCACCACAATTCAAATTTGATAGTGATTCTTTACAAAATGACTCAGCACATCGCCAAATTCCATAAAATGCTTTGATTCAATATTGAATGGTTATAAAGTGACTTTGTAGATCATGACATGTCAAGATTGCAGCACAATTCCATTGAATAAGAATTATAATACAGAACGATTCAGTGCATCTTGAAAATTGTCTAATTTCACAAAGACTGAAATTATAAGAAATTATTTAACCCATCAAGAAATCTTCAAATTTACTAAGATTTAATTTGGTAATGACTTTTTTTAATGATTCAGCGCATCGTTAAATCTCCACAATTTGTCAGTTTGATAATGTTTCTTTATGAAATATTGACTGTTTATAAAGTGAATCAATAGATCATGAGTTGTCAAAATTGCAATTTCATAATTCTTTACAGAATGATTCAGTGCATCATGAAAATGTCAAATTCCACCACAATTCAATTTTATAACGATTCTTTACATAATGACTCAGCGCATCATCAAACTTCATAAAACGATTTGATTCTGTAATGATTCTTTATTAAATTGTTTGATGCGTCAAGAAAACCATCTAATTTTGCAGTGATTCGGTTCATAATCGTTCCTTATCAGATGATTTAGCTCATCCAAAATCCACTAGAATTGGATTCAATAACTAAACTTTACGGAACGATTCATGCATCGGAAAATCTGAAATTCTCAAGTCAGTTTGATAATGCTCCTTTATGAAACGATTCAATGTATCATGAGAATTTCACAGTTCCACAACAATTCAATTCAAGTAATGACATCATCAGATTTCACAAACTGATTTCAGTCAATATTGACTCTTTATGAAGTGAATCAGTAGATCATGAATGGTCAAATTTCAGCACGATTTGAATGAATAATGATTCTTTGCAGAATGATTCACCATTTCATTTCATTAGATCAGAACTAGATTAGATTAGAACTTTTTAAAAACACAATAAATGCCCAAATTTGATTGGATGAGCTGCTTACATTGTAGTGGAATGTGGACAATACAGACAATACATCCAGCCTTTTCTTTCTCTATTTAGTCTCTATTATTTTAATTCTGGTTTTATATTAATACTTAATTAAAGGTTATTCTAATCAGTTTAGTGAGCTGAGGCATTTTTATACCCCTGTTAGAACTTTATCAGTGTGAAACTGCCTAGCGGTGACCAGGAGAGCGCACAGCTGAAATGGTCCTGGGGCTCTTCGTGGCGTAGAGGTAAGGTTCTCGCGCCCGGACTTGCGCATGCTTTAGATAAATGAGTGAGTGATGAGCGGACGGCCCTCTAGCTGACCCTGTTTTAGGGGTAAAAACAAGACTGATTGCGTTTTAGGCCATCTCCTGTAGTGCGTGCTGGGACGCGGGGAGAAATGAACGGGACAGAGCGCAGGCTTAATCCAGGAAGTCGCACTCTTTCACTCGCTCTCTCTATCTCTGTCTGCACACATGCACGCGAATACACACAGGATATTTCCCCTTAATGATGATAAACGAGGCGGACAGTAGAAGTTCTTTACCTACGGGACTGATCTTACACAATGAACCAAACCCAGAACACATGTGCACATGCGTGTTCCATTTCCATTTCCAGAAGAGATGAGACAGCATGTGGCATGCAAATCTAGGTAACTGAAAGCCATGATCTGTAAATCCACTCAGACCTGTATTCCAATAAAATAGTATTAAAAACCTGTATAATATTTTATCTTATTAACTAAGATAACTTTTCCTAAACATGAGGTCGTTTCGGAAACATGATGCCTGCACGATGTTCTAAAACAGTTTTAGATTGGGGACCATGTTAAATGCTTTTGAACACTTTTAAAAAGTAATTTATGGGCAAACTTTGAAAAATACGTCAGCAAATAGTCAAAACAGTTTACGAACAGGGTTCCTCAGTGAGCCACTCTCTTTGTATTTCATTCTCTAGAGTGCACGATAATAACATCAGCAGATTCGGGGAATTTGCAGAAATCTTGGCATATAAAGGCAGAGGCAGAAAACCACAAATGAATGTCCATGACCTTTGACCCTTCAAACAGCACTACATTGAAAGCCAGCATGGTTCAGTGATGGATATCACCACATGGGCTCAGGAATACTTAGTAAACACTGTTTCCTTTCTGCTTCATTAGGTATTACAGGTGGTGTACAATGTAGGGTTGGGAGTCTTGCCCAAGGACTCTTATTGGTGTAGCCCAGCACAGTCGCCCAGATCACGAATCGAACCCCAGTCTCCCACATGGGGTGGTAGCTCACTGGCAGGTAGTGGTGTCACACCGGTGCTAGATTGGTCTGCCTGCAGCCCAGAAAATGTGTGGTGCATTATTACCCCGAGAATACAACAGTGGAGACTCCATATGACTCCACAACCGACAAAAAATTGAAAAACTTCAGCTTTTAAAAAAGCTGTTGTGAAAAGAAGAGGTGATGTAACACAGTGGCAAACGTGCTGCCGCCCCGACTTCTGCGGAACATGTTTCAGACATCAAATTAGGACTGAATTTATATTGACACTCCAAAAATAAAGAATAAGGTAAAACATCAAATAAAATGTTTAATACAGGTTAAACAGAATTAGGAATTTCGCTGTTCAAACTTTTGGCTTTTAAGTTACATTATATGAATATACATTATATGAATAAGAATGAATAAAAAAACACAACAGTTACTTTTATCATTTAATTAGCCCCATTTATCTTGCATCACTTTGTTTGTTTAGAATGAAGCTAAATCTGAAATTGTAAAATCTGTTTGGCCGAGCCATATTTGAGTACACATGCTCGAAATATGCACATATTTGACTACAAACATCAAGAATTTGGCACATATTAAAATGACAAGCTATTTTAAAAAAAGAGACCGTGGTCTAGTTTAAAAAAAGCTATTGTTTTCAGAATAGCTGTTTATATCAAGGGTTCATATCCTACAATTGTCTTTTTTGTTTGTATTTTTTCACCTTTGTCTGGCTTTGTGTACCAAAAGCACTCGTGATTTTCTGTCTGTTGGCTTCCCTTAGAATTAAATATGGCTGTTTTTGTTGTTGTGCCATTAAGAGGCAAAATTTGTAAATGCCCTCTGTTTTGATAGGCCATATAGTGCCTCATTTACAACCCTCCTTATAGCTTCAGCATTAATTGGCGGGGCTAAACCGCTGCAGGCTGAATTGATGTAAACGTAGGTGAATATACAGAATATAAAGTGTCTGAATAGACAAGGAGAATACTGTCTAGTGTTCAAAGAAAATCCCCTAAAAAAAATCCCCTAAATAGTAACTTTACAGGACGGGGCAAAAATCTTTACTTTGAATGTAAGTTCATTTAAAGAGGTTTTATTGATTTAGTGATTTTGGAGCATTTCTATTGGTCCATTTATGATATAATTTTTCAATACACTATAAATGGCAGCTGCTGAGCTCCAATACCGTAAAAGTCAAAACTGAAAAGTAAAAATTGACAACAATGCAGAGACGTGTTTTTCTTTGGACAGCGACCATATGAGGAAACACCAAACACAGTTCTTAAACTGTAGACCTCCATCTTCAGACTTCACTGTGCATGCCTCCTTTAGGAGTAATAACAGCAACCAAACGCCTCCTAGAACTGGAGAGCTGTTGAGGAATCGAGGCCCACTTTTAATTTGGCTGCGTTGGAGGGCTTTCAAACACGAACTGCCTGTTGAAGGTCCTGCTATCTCACTGGGAGGAATCAGGACTTTTTAACTGGACTCCAAAAACTTTGTATAACCAAATTGTGAGTTTCAGATCACGGCCTGATGACCACATATTCTTCTGCAAGATTTTCTGCTGAAGTGCAGCATTTATGGTTGGATGAATTATGCCAAGGCACCCCAGCCCTAAAGCAGGAAGGTATCCTCCCCTCCCCAACATACTGCCACCACCATGTTTCACTGTTGGAATGACGTTCTTATCGCATACTGTTGAGTCAGCTTGACTCCAGACCTAGTGTTATCCTTGTCCTCAAACAGTTCCACCTTTGATTCTTCAGTCCACAAAAACATTGTAAAAGGCTTAGGAACAATCCAGGTGCTTTCTGGCAAACCTGAAACGGGCCTTTATGTTCCTCCTGGTATGTTCCCTTGCTACTCATGCATGGGTACCATTTTTTCCCAGTCTCTTTCCAGTAGTGGAATCATGAGCACTGACCTTTTCCAAGTGAGTTAGTGGGTTAGTTCTTTGTCTGGCTCGTTTTGTGACCTCCTGGATGAGTCACCACTGTGCTCTTGGAGGAATTTTGGTAGGCCGGCCACTTCTGGGAAGATTCGCCTCTGTTCCAAGTTTTTAGAGAGAATGCTGGTGGAATCAGTGTAGGTTCAGAAACGGCTTGGGAACTCTTTCCAGACTGATAGGTTTCAATAACTTGCTAATCTCTTACGGGGTTTCTTTGAATCATGTTAGCCTGTTGGGGGCTTTTAGCCTGTGTTACGTTGCTGGAAGGGTTCTATTTAAAGGGTTCTATCTTTAGATTCAACACTTACCATTTGAATGACATTATGTTACGACAGTGCACGTTAGCTGAGAATGCAATAGCTATGGACTTTGTTGGTTTTGTACTGTATCATACTTGTGGTGCAGGCTTTGGAATCAACTGATGATGAAGAATGATTCATAACAGTGCGAGGGCATTTGTTAGGATGATGTCAGTGCACAAAGCCTGCGTTTAATGAGTTTAATGGATTGGACCAGGTGTGGCACGCTCTGGAGGGCTGGAGTACGGCCCAACACCTACTAAACTTGTTGATTAACCCTGTGAAGGCCATCACTGTTCTGGTGCAGTGGAAATCTTGTACATAGGAGCCTGTTTTATTTATCCTTTGGAATTTTTGGTTTTGTTTTTATTTGTGCTGAAAAGAAATGATATCGGGAATGTCTGCAAACGTACATTGAAGAACAACTGAAAGCAGGAGGTATACATAGCTGGCCAGGGCAGTGATGATCCCCGCAGGATTCACTGATGAGTTGAATCAGGTGAAACATGGACTTGGAACTTCTCGTGGAATGCTTTTGCGAGCTGATGCCAGAGTCCAGAACTGTTCGGTGCACGTATCTGCCATTGTCGATATTCGTAAATGCAGTGAAGTTAATAAAATGCAGATTATTTAGCATAGTTTGGCGTAAACGTTCTGCTCTTCTGTGGCGTTGTAAATACGCCCAATATCTGGGAAATCCAAACATCTGTCCGATGCACAATTCCGATATCATGCATGCCTAAATAAAACCACTGAGCTAAGCCTCTGCCCTGTGTTTGTCCTCCACTGCGAATGGTTATGGTCAAGGGAAACATTGAGAATGTTTGCAGTGGTCCACCCAGGCTGAATGGTACCCAGCTGTGGCCCTGGAGAGCCACGATCCAGAACAGTTTGGTGAGTTAGTTCCTCAAACATGTGGGATTCGCTGCATCGATTGATCAGCAGGTTTAGTAGATAGGTTCGAGCAGGGAGCACCACCACAGCTAGAGCTGGATACTGCTGAGGTCAACTTTGACTGGGGCCATCGTATGGAATGCTTTTGTGGGCTAGTGACGATATCAGTACTTAAACATTTATAAGGCTGCAAGGACAGGCCTTATCGCTGTACCTGACTGACTATGTAAGTATGCCTTGGAGAAGAGCTTGAAAGCAATTTGTGCAGTGAGAGGGGTCACATTGTAGGGCACTAGGAAGTGGGATTGTCTTATCACTGTATACCAGTTGTGAGGATACTACCATAGCATGCTGTTGCCAGGAGTGGATAGAAGGCCAGCAACATGAAAGATCTCTGAAACCTACACAGACAACGGAGAGGGTGAACTGATGGAATGTCCGACACGCGTGGAGTGACCCAGCAGCCACAATTGCGGACATTCAGTGAACGGTGATGCCCACCATGAGTCATCCTGTTAGTGCCAGCACCATTGGCAGACAGCTGCATGCACACAGACCATTACGACGAATGTCCTTCAACGTCAACGTCACCAAAGACTGCAATGGTGTCGTGCCAGACTGTCATGGAGTGACTCAGAATGACAGCGGGTCATCTTCAGTGAGGAGTCCCGCTTTTGTCTTGGTGGAGACGACCAACGAATCAGTGTGTGGAGGCACCGTGGTCAGCGCCAAGATGAACGGTTTGTTGTGACGCGTCACACGTCCAGAAGGCCTGGTGTCACTCCACCTCCACCCCTACCGCACCATCTGCAGGAGCTGTGTGAGGATATTCAAGCTGCATGGGATGGATTATCACAGGACACCATTAGGAACCTCTACAACTCCATGCCGAGACGTCTGGCGTGTTGGGTTAGCAAACATGGCAGCCTGACGCCATACCGGGAGACACTACTTCTGTATGTGTAGCTCAATAAATATTGATCATATCAGTCTAAATTTATCATCATTTATTGTTCCTGGTAACCTTTATCTTCTGCAATCCCACACTTCCTTCTGGGCGCAGCTATTCTTTTGTCGATGGGTGTATGTTCATTAGTAGAGGTCTACAAATGTAATAAAATGCTGATGTTTTAGCACATCTGTCGTCCGCACAATCCCAATATAAATATTTTAAAAGCAGATATGGCTGATACTGATTTTCAGCCCCAAATAAAGCCATTGAGCTAACCTTCTGCCCCTTGTTTGTCCTCCACTTTAAACAGTTACAGTCGGGGGAAACAATGACAACGTTTGTATGGAGGCAATGGTTCACCCAGACTGAATGGCACCCAGCTGTGATCCTGGAGGGCCAGCGGCAGCACACTCTGGTGACTTCCCTCTTCAAATACCCTGGATTCACCTCGTCAGGTTTAGTAGATCATCAACTGTGCTGGCCTCCAGTCCTCCAGGGCTAAAGCTAGGGTCCTCTGAGGTCAGCTTTGACCAGAACCTTCCTATAGAGTGCTATAATAAAAGTGTTGAGCTGACCTTTAGCCCCTTGTTTGCCCTGCGGTTCAAGTACGGTCAACGGAAACAAAGAGAACATGTCCAACTCTTATCTTAACCCACTGCCACATTCCGCTGCCTAATTAAATAGATGGTTCAATGTAGAGAAGCTTGGCGAGTCAAAATCGGTGTTGATAGGAACCGAATGTCGGAATACCTGTAAAAGCTGTCGCCTGATGCCTGAGATGTTACTTCATGATAGTTTTAAGAAGGTTTTGGCCTGAAATGTAGTTCCTAAAAGTGTGTTCAGGTCATTGCATTAGATTTACCACTATTAGATTTCACGGCATAATACTGGATATCAAACCTCTGAAGACATGTGTAGGTTCCCTAGTGGCGTTGGATAGATAATAAAAGGGCTAGAATTGTGGTTCCCATCGCCGACAATAAGAAGTTATAGAGTTGACCATTTCACGTCAGATCACTCTGAATGACTGATTACATCCCAGCAATTGAATTACATAGAAAACACAGGAAAATCAATGGAATTCCAGGACCAGACCACCCGTTCCCCGGACAGTCATCTTCATCATAATGACCACTATAGCCTTCTCCAAGGCTGCTGGTGGTTTGGTTAAGTGTCTAATGGTCAGTAATGGTATCTGGTTGATACGTCAATGTAAATTATCCTAATGGTTATTGATGGTTCTCTAAAGGGATCTAAAGGCCTTCTGGTAACCACTAGAGACCATCAGGTTTTGTATCCTCATGGCTCCATCAATGGAATGCCAGGACCAGACCAGGACAGTTCTCCAGAGTTCAGCTTCATAGTATTGACCACTATAGTTTTCTTCAGGGCTGCTTGTGGTTTGGTAAAGTGTCTAATGGTCAGTAATGCTATCTTGTGCTCTCCTGATAGGTTGATATGTCAGTGTAAAGCATCCTAATGGTTTAACAGTTGACTGATTATTGATGGTTCTCTAAAGGGGTCTAAAGGTCTCCTACAGGAAACCAGCATCCTGGAATGGTCACCATTAGAGACCATCAGGTTTTGTACCCTCATGGCTCTAATGGGCTTTGGCCCTTGCAATAAGACCACTGAGCTAAATCAGTTGCAGTAAAGGGAAGCATTGGTCCTGGGTGGTGTTCAGCATGCTTTAATGATGGGAGGTGCGTTTCAGCAGGGAAATGACCAAACTGCTGGACTCCAGCTCTCCTTGACCACAGCTGGACCCCCCTGGAGAAGCCATGGCACCAATGGCAGCCCCCCGTCTTCGTCCTCTTCCTTACGCAAACTCCGGAGGTCACGCCCACCGGCTGCTTGGCCCTTCTCATGTATCTTCAACCTTCCAAATGAAGTCTGCGAGGCCACGCCCACTCGCCCCTCCCACCGGCACTCCAGTCCGCGCCGCTCTTTCCTCCCCTTCAGTTCTCTCGAGTCTTCACCTCCTTCAGCATCTGGAGTGTCGAACCTCTGGCACCGCTCTTCCAGCCCCTCAACCATGCGCGCGCTTCTCGCTGTGACGCTGCTGCTCTACGCGGCCGTTCACGGGCTGCACGTGTTCGACCAGCCGGGCCTTTTCAGCCAGCGGAGCCAGTGCAAGCTCATTCCGCCCACGCTGCACCTGTGCCACGACATCGAGTACGCCGAGATGCGCCTGCCCAACCTGCTGGGTCACGAGGCCATGAGCGAGGTGCTGCAGCAGGCCGCCTCGTGGGTGCCGCTCGTGCAGAAGCGCTGCCACCCAGACACGCGCAAGTTCCTCTGCTCGCTCTTCGCGCCTGTCTGCCTGAAGGACGTGGAGGAGCCCATCCGGCCGTGCCGCTCGCTCTGCGAGGCCGTGCGCCACGGCTGCGCGCCCGTCATGGCCGCCTTCGGCTTCCCGTGGCCGGAGATGCTGCGGTGCACCCGCTTCCCGCCCGACGACGACCTATGCATCCCCGCGGGGGAGAACGGAGAGCACGTGACCAACGTGACCGTGACAGGTGAGCTACTTCACTCAGCCCTATAGCACCAAACAGGATCCTTCTATTGCGCACGAGCTTGGCGTTGTAACAATAGTAGAGCCTTTTTTGGGGGGCTACATAGAACCATTTCTACTGTAGAACCATATACCACACATTCTCCAACAGTCTGATGGACCATGCATAGAACTATTTAAGCATGCATATGGTTCTATACAAATGAAAGCATGGTTCTAAATACTGTAGAACCATTAGATTGCAAGTTTTATCCACATTAAAAACAAGTTTTATTTAAAGTCATGTGACATTTCTGGTAATATAGACCAGCAAAAACTGCCTGTGCTCCTTCGGTCATATAACACTAATGCAAAACATCTTTTTGCACGTATGTTGTATTGTTTACGGTTGTTGTTCTGCAGTGTTTACATGACGGAAAGGTTCTTTCAACCTTAAAAAGGTCTCGCGTACCAAAAAAAAAGACCACCAAGAAGCAGCAAGTGAGAGAGTCACTCGAGAAAATTGGTGTTTTGGTCAGATTTGTATCTCTGAAACCTAATTCCACTCCACTGTTTACTGAGGGTTAAACACTGTTGGTGCGTGCTGCGGTTCACGGGACACTCACTCAATGAAACCTTTTTATTGCAGTGTCAGGTGTTGGTTCTCAGTGTATTAGCAGAACTGAGTCATGAATACCTGTATAGAAGAGATTGATAGGGAAGTGTATTCCTTGGGGTCTTGGCACTGCATGACCTGAGCAGCATTTGTACCCAATACCCAGGTAGCCAGAACATCAGGATATTTCCATATCTCATTCCATTTACAGACAAGTTAGAACAGATTCTTATGGACCTCCGAAGCCCAACGCAATGAACAAGATCAGAGAAAGTAGCTCCAAAATGACAACTTTACAGGAGAGCCCAAAAGCCTAATTTAATTCTAATGTAAGTCAATGGAACCGGACTTTTTACCCAAGCAACATTGGGTCATTTCTGTTGGTCCGTTCATCATGAAATTCTTACCCAGTGTAAACAGCAGCTGCTGTGTTGAAATGATGCATAAAAGTCCAAATCCAAAAAAAAATTGACATACATGTTCTTATGTGGATGATATTATGATGTAACGATATACAGTACATTACAGAGAGCCTCTTTAACAACTTGAGCATCCAAACTGGAAGGTTCTTTAGGGAACCAAAAGTGAGTCTTCTACGGCCTTAGGGCTCCAGATCACCTTTAATTTTTGAAAGTGAGTGCACTGTTAAGAAGTTGAAGGGCTGCGGTTTGGGTGCTGGACTCAGGCCATATGCTGTAGGCTGGTATATGGATTCTAATTGATGTGCAGTAGAAAACATGTCAGTAGGCTTATTAATTTCACAGCTGGAACCCAATAAAAACCGGCTTTGAATACAATGACTGGTGGCCGTTGAGGACCTAGAGAACATTGTCATATATTCCACTATCCCAAATAACAAGAACTGAGGCAAGTGATACTTGAATTGATTGTAGAGCCCAGAATGTATGCTGGGGTTTGAAATGCACTAAGGACTTAATGTTTATGGCATGTTATTGTGAAATGAACATTTTCATACAGGACCATTCTTCATAACTCCTTCATGCTTCCTTGAGGATTCTCTCTAGTTCAAGGTGATGTATTATGTGGAGTGGGGACTTGAGTAATTGAGCTATGAAACTTGAAACATCAAGTGGGTTAACCTGTAGAATGTTACCTGTTGGCCCCAGGGATGATTCAAGGCTGAAGGGCAAAATCAGAAGTGGTTCAACACGCATAGCAAAGGTAGCATACCTGTGGGCTGCGATTCAAACCTGTGAGTAAATAATAAACACCTGGATACTGATTAACATTTTTAATGTATTTCATTGGTTTAGTTATCTCCACACATCTGAGGGTTATTTGTTGAGCTAATGTTTACATCTGCAGTGGATTGTCCCAAGTATTGCACCCACCTCAGGTCTTAAGGGCCCGCCAAGGTCTTACCGGCCCGTTCAGAAATCCATTCCTGGTCGGCCCCTGGAACCCGAATCCACCCGAAATCCCAAAAGCTCAATCCAAGAGGGGTGATAAAAAGAAACCTCATTGTTTTCCCTGCTGTTTAGTGAATGTCCCTGGCTTGACCTCTGTTTACAGAACCTGGTGAATCTCCATGATTCCATCTCAAGTAGGTGTGCCAAGAAGATGCCACATTATGTCTTGTCTTTTTAGTCTTTCAAATACTTCCGAAGATGGCTCAATGGTGCTGGAATCTGCTTTAGGAAAAAAGGATTTCTCAAGCAACGGGAACAGATGGATTTGTCTCAGTTTTACATAACGTGTTCTTGAGGAACGAGCATTGTACAGTTTGGTAGTGGTATTTGGTAAATGATGACTTGGAGCTTATTGGGGTGAACCCAGTCCGTTTAAGTGGGCTTGGTGAGTTGATGTTTAGAAAGCCATTTATCATTGACATTCAGGGTTTAAAACGACTTTTGGATTGATGTCTTTCTAGTGCCGAAGGTTTGTGACGCCTGCAAAGAGAAGATAGAGGATGACAATGAAATAGTGGACAACCTTTGCAAGAATGATTTCGGTAAGTGATGGGAATGAATTATTCATGTGTGTTTTTATTTCCATGTTTGCTGTTATATCTGAAAATGCCTTCACAGTGTGTCAACATTGTATGATGGATGGAACACTAGAAATGTTCCATAACGATTCATATTACAAATTATGAATGCAAAGTTGGCATTTTGGAGATTTGGAGGTTTTGTTCTGGTGTTGACTTTGGAAACTTCAAGTGTAAATGTTCATTTCTAAGTTTATTGCAGAATTGACCTTGATCAACCTTCTTAATAAATCACAAAGTGTCCTTAACTTAACTGTAGCAGAGTGGAACTGATTAATAGGGATGTCAGTAGGGTATCAGTGCCCCTCCAATTGATGCCCCCCAAACCCACACATACACGTGTTTACCAATGTAAACATACTTGTATATCATCAAACAAGTATCTCCAAAATGGCAGCTTTACAGGAGAGGGCAAAAACCTGATTAGATTTTAATGTAAGTCAATGGAACCAGACGTCTTTACAAGCAGTTTTGGGTCGTTTCTGTTGGTTCATTCATCATGAAATCTTCACCCAGTGTAAACAGCAGCTGCTGAGTTGAAATGATGCAAAAAAGTAAAAATGGCCAAAAATGGAGATAACATGTTCTCCATGAACTCTGAAGTTTTACTCCCCTGTAGCAAATTGGGCAAATTGGGTTCCCGACCCTGTTTAAACTCCAGTGGAATTCTGGTTGGAGAGATCTTGGATAAGATTCCTGGGTAATCCTGCTAGTCAGCTACCTTGCTATTTACCTAGCTACCGTCATGGCAGCTCATTAATAATATTCGTAACACTATATAACTGTATAGACATTAGTGGAATTGGTGGTACAAGATATAAAACATTTTATTGTTCCTTTTAACGTCAACGTAAGATAGAAATCAGAACCATTATCATGACATATCTCAGTATCAGGGAGGATGTCTGAGCCAGCTCACGTTTTTTCGCTCAGTGATGGGTGGAGGTGGCAGAAGGGGGAAGTGAAACATGATAGCTGCTTCTCTGGTGCATGGAGATTTTGAGGCGGGCAAAAGTCGCTACGCTTTGGCAGAGAATTACAGAGCATTGGAAATGCTATCCTTTCTACAAGTGCTCAATGATGAATGAACAATTCATATGATTGATTGATTGATTGGTTGATTGGTTGGTTGATCACCAATAGGCACAGGCCAGCCCATGTTCAGTGCCATGCCACAATACTAAATGTCCTACCTCTGTGCTGTAGCCCTGAAGATCAAGGTCAAGGAGATCACCTATGCGAACGGTGACACGAAGATCGTCCCGGAGAGCAAAAGTAAGACCATATACAAGCTGAACGGAGTCACCGAGCGAGACCTGCGGAAGGCGGCGCTGTGGCTCAAAGACGGCCTGCAGTGCGTGTGCGAAGAGATGAGCGACTTCAACGCTTCTTACCTGGTAATGGGCCAGAAGCAAGATGGCAACCTGGTCATCACGTCACTAAAGCGCTGGCAGAAGGGTCAGCGCGAGTTCAAGCGGATCTCCCGTAGCATACGCAAGTTGCAGTGTTGAGGACGGGCTCCTGTGGTCCGTCCGGTGCCCAGCGGCTGACATAGATATCTCTAAAGTTGACCCCACCGACCTTGTTACCTTTCCACTGTGCTGTGTACCACCATGGAACCTAACTAACTAAAGCATGGGTCTTGTTTTCCAAACACACATTAAGGTTAAGTGTGGGCTGCGAGGGATTTTGCACCAAAGGCACATTTTCAAGCCATGCGTCATTTTTTTCCCTGGCACAAGCGGAGGAAGAGATCTAGACTTCGTTTGTGCCCAGAACATTGGCGCATGGCTTTCTAAGTATTGTTAGAGCCCATGAATATGGTGCTATAGAGTTCAACTAATGGGTCAGATTTCTCCTTCCTGTACTTTATCACCATCTCGTTCAGACGTTAGAGTGGGCGGACTCAGATAGTCTCACTACCAAGAAAGGTTTGGGGTCTGGCCATAGAAGGTTGTGCCCTGCAGAACCTTTCGGTGGAGGTTTCTTGAAAGAACCCTTTTTCTAAATAGGAGGAAATTTGTAGAAACATTTATCCATATAGTATAAAGGTTCTCCTTCCGTTTATGCTTCTTCTCAGAACAAGCCAAGAACCTTTGAGGAACCATTATAGCACGTAACTGTACTTTGTTACTCCCAACACTGATAATCGCCACTTCGCCGCCACACTCATTACAGATCCTGTAAGAGGTTCTTTACGCTATGCCAGAGAAGACCCTAAAGAGCCATTTTGTGTGCTTGTGAAGAAGCTCCTAATGTAAAGGCTCTAGATTGGTGTAGACAGTTCCAGTTCATTAGGTTTCCAAAACATGCAAAAGGTTCTCCACACCCACAAATCTCTTTTTCAAACGTGCCTTTTTGTAAGTGGTCCTCTATAGCATCACTTTGTTTTTGTAAACCAAACGTGTGAGTGTGAAGAATCTTTTAATGTAAAGGCTCTACATTGGTGTAGACAGTTACAGTTCTTGAGGTTAGGTTACTCAAACCTTTACAAGGTTCTCCACACCCACAACTCCCTTTTTAAACATGCCTTTTTTCAGGCCATCTTCTGTAGCATCACTCAAAGAACCTTTCGGTGGACGCTTCTTTGGAGAACCATTTTGCAAACGAAATGCGTAAGTGTGAAGGACCTCAATGTAAATGTTCTAGATCGGTGTAGACAGTTACAGTTCTTGAGGTTAGGTTCCTTAAACAGGTTCTCCAAGTGCACAAATCTATGTTTTTCAAACATGCCTTTTTAGGGCATCTTCTATAGCATCACTCAAAGAACCTTTTGGTGGATGCTTCTTTGGAGAACCGTTTTGCAAACGAAACTTGCGAGTGCGTAGAACCTTTTGATGTAAAGCTTGTAGTTTGGAGTAGACAGTTGCAACTCTTAAGGTTGGGGTGCTCAAACCCTTAAAAGGTTCTCCACACCCACAAATCTCTTTTAAGGGATCTTCTGTAGCATCACTCAAAGAGCCTTTCGGTGGACACTTCTTTGGAGAACCATTTTGTAAAAGAAACGTGTGAGTGTGAAGAACCTTTTAATGGAAAGACTCTAGATTTGTTTCAGAGTTACCATTGTTTGGATTAGGTGCCTTAAACCATTAAAAGGTTCTCCACCTCCTGAAATCTCTTTCAAACATGCCTTTTTGGGGGATCTTCTATAGCGTCACTAGGAGAGAACCTTTGGTGGCACCTTTCTGTCTTAGCTTTGCTCAGTGTTGATAGACATAGTACAAAGCCATTGTCATTTCAGACTGTCTAAGCTCTTGTAATCTAATGAAGAGTCATAGAGCTCTAGGTCTTGGGTTCGTGTGGCCAAGAACCTTTAGGTCTTTTTTAGCCTGTAGAAACGCTTCTGAAACTTTCATGAATTGTCTGTTCTACAGTTCTACTATGCACAGTAGAAAACCTTGCTGCCTTGCTGCAGACTCTAACCGTCCAAGAAAAAGTTCTTTTACAAAATATGAATAGTCTCTAGACTCTAGTCCCAGACTGAAAAGGATGGGATCTCCTTGTTTAAACTGTAACTTAGTCCAAAACTAGACTTCCTCTCTATTCAAATAGCCGCTATTAAGCAACTATTAGGATGCCGTAGCATGCCGTCACTGTCGGGAACAAATACATCAATTTTGAAAAAAGTAACTAGACACTTGTAGGTTAATGTAACAATATTTTATGCCGTAAATAATTTTGGACTATTTCTATTGGTCGGTTCGTCATGAAAGTTTCACACAATCCAAAAAACAACTAGCGTGTTCAAACCGTGTAAAACAGAAAAGGATAAAAACTTAGATACTTAGAAAAAAAAAACTACTTGGGGGGGAAAAAAAAGTTTTGTTTCAATAACAATGTAAGTCAAATACAGCATTTTACGAAACCCATAGACGAGCGAATGAGTCTAAATCTTGATGGTGCCTTTTTACAGTTGGCCCATATAACAGATCCATGCAGCGAAGGCCTACTTTGACCTTACCTAGCCAAGTAATGTTACTGTGGGTGTAGGTATCCCCATAGATCTGAAAGTTATTACTGATTAGCAGTACAGATTAGCATGTTACGCTTCAGTTACAAGTGGTTTGCATGGCTTTTTCCGGCTGCCGGAGGAGCGTTAATGAGTGCGTTAGCGTGTGTGGTTTTTCTACGGATACTTTTTATCGGCGCAGTGAGAGATAGCTGGCTATATTCTCAGTGTTTCAACCATACTAAGTGTGACTTTCTGAGCGTTTGCGTGAAACTTATCCCTCCCTATTCTCTTGTTTAGATCGAGACAGGTATGTTCGATTAGACCCAAAGTGCATGAATTGGATTTTTTATTATGTATTTTTTTTCTCCCCAGTGTTATTGCCTTTTATGTACTTGAGCCTGAATGCTGCACTGTTTCCATGTACTATTCTTCCAACCACAATAGATGATTATCTGATATTTGTTTATTTCCTGTCTCCGTCAGTTATAATATTGGTTTTCTACAATGTAGGCCTGCTTTTCATTATACTCTCATGGGTTTTATGCTGGGATCCTATTCTTTGACCATGCAAACTCATCATATTAGAGTCTCTCGATATTAAAACCTCAGAAACGTGGACTGCAAACACAGCACACGTTTGGTAAAGCTACACTATCTTCATCAGATCACTTTATTTTGTGTTTGTTACTCTGTAAATAGTCCAGTAAGATGTTTATTCTTGTACATAGTGGGTTTTTTTTGGAGCACCAAATCAAAGCAATGCTTCATTGAGTACAAAGACGCTGTATCGCTGACCTTATTATCACAGTTCAGCCTGGCACATTTCTTTTCATGCACTGCTTTTGCTATGTCATTTTATAATGCTTTCATTTCTATGGCCATTCAAACGTCTCACACACACGGGTCAATAAATAAATGCCAACACTGTGTTGTGGATGTTTTTTTTTCCCATGGAGAAGACTTGCAGTCCGGGTTTCTACACAACTTGAAATCCCTCAGAGAGTGAAATAAAGCATGAATAACATTTACCTTTTCAAACCCTGGAAAAGTCTCCCAGCACAAACATGGGAGTTGGTGGAATTTGCTGGACTTTGGTGCCCCCTAGTGGTCAAATGGGATTCCTGTCACTTTTCGCCTTTATTATCTGAGGTAGTGTTGGGATGTTTGGGAACCCGGCTTGTAATATTGTGTCTAAAGTACCAGTTCTCCTTCAAGCAGGATGTGAAAAAGATGGCAGAATGTGCCATCTAGTGGGGTTCGGGGTTTTTTTGTACCTGGAACAGAATCGTGATTCTGCGTCCTATAGGATCCTGATTCAGTTGGTTACATTAGACTAGCAGGAGAGAACTCACTTTCCGTTCTTAAAATTCAAACTTCTTAAGGGTTAGATATACAGTTATGGGAAAAATCTTTAATGAGTAGAGAACATTTATGGTTTCATGATATACACCGATCAGCCATAACATTAAACCCACCTCCATGTATCTACACTCACTGTCCATTCTGTCAGCTCCACTGACCATATAGGAGCACCCTGTAGTTCTGCAGTTACAGACTGTAGTCCATCTGTTTCTCTGTGTACTTTATTACCCTGTTCTTCATTGGTCAGGACCCCCACAGGACCACCACAGAGCAGGTATTATGAGGGTGGTGGATCATGCTCAGCACTGCAATGACACTGACGTGGTGGTGGTGTGTTAGTGTGTGTGGTGCTGGTGTGAGTGGATCAGACACAGCAGTGCTGCTGGAGTGTTTAAACACTGTGTCCACTCACTGTCCACTCTATTAGACACTCCTACCTTGCTGGTCCACCTTGTAGATGTACAGTCAGAGACGATGGCTCATCTGCTGCTGCACAGTGCAGTGTTGGTCATCCTCTAGTCCTTCATCAGTGGTCACAGGACGCTGCCCACAGGACGCTGCCACAGGATGCTGCTGGCTGGACAGTTGTGGTTGGTGGATGATTCTCAGTCCAGCAGTGACACTGAGGTGTCCAGCAGAACCACTGTGTCTGATCCACTCACACCAGCACAACACACACTAACACATCACCACCACGTCAGTGTCAATGCAGTGCTGAGAATGATCCACCACCCACATAATACCTGCTCTGTGGATGCCCTACCAAATCTGGTCAAAATCTGAAATGTGTGAACAGAGGACAGGAATTTCCAAAGTCCTATGCAGGAACGTCTCAGATAAACCTGAGGGCAGCATTAATAATCAGCAGCACAGTTCTAGGAAGCAGGAGAATAAGTATTACTATACTACTAAACATTGGTTAAGGTATGGGTTTAGCACCACCTAGTGTTTGCTCAGCATAATGCAGCCTTGACTTGATCCCTGACTTGAGCCCTGGGAAACTCACAGCAAGCTAGATATGTTTGTTATGCTCAAACTTCCTAAAAAAACCTTTTCTTTTTCTTTTTCGTCTTGAATTTAGGGTTATCTACATGAGCCGTCACTAATGAAGCTACACAAGACTGTGCTAATGTTTACCATCTACAAGCCTCTGTCCAGGTCTTGGCAGGGCGGGATTCATCTGCATAGCATCATCAAGCAGACGTGGAAGAGGGAGCTGTGTTTTTAAACATTTGGGAATTTGGGACAGACTTACCCACCACGAAGGCTCCACACATGCTGTGCACCCCCCATGCTGGACAGAGAGCCGTAAACAAACCTTCCATTCTGATCCTATCCTGTAGCTCAAGGAATTTGGGGTAAGAGGCTCCTGCTGAGCCCACATTAACAGGGTCCTCCCCAAATGCTGCTGTAAGGACGTGTAGAGGGTACTCATGAGTGCTTCTTGGAATGCCAGAATGAGAAATGGGACACCATATACAGAAGTGCTCAGTCCTCGCTCTGGAAATCTACCTGGGGAGATCCAACACATCTAAAATCTTCATTATCTAGATCGGGTGTATTTGAATAGGTTTAAGGTAAACTCCTCCCTGGGGGAGGGGTCGGGGTGCTGGAGCCAATCCCTGTGCTCATTGGGTGGAATGCAGGAAACATCCTGGACAGGCCACAGAATCCATCGCGTATAGTAATAAACAATAGCGATAAAATAAAAACAGGGTATGGAAAAACGTGTGTGTGGTATACAGTACAGTAACAAGTTCTGACCTACAGTGTGGTGTACCAATACAGTCACATGACCAGTTACCTCACATTTACCTCAGAGCTGTTATTACTGTACCCACTGTTTAGAGCTAGCTGCTGCTAACGCTGCTTAGTTCACCTGAAATATGTTTAGCCTAGCTGTTAGCTACACTCGGCTATTTCACTCTAAAAGTGATCCTCTAAAGGGAGTTCATCTTTTATTAATCTTCAGACCTGTATATTTTAACTTTCTGAGGCTCATTCTGATGAATACATGCCCCGCTGCAATCACTACACCCACATTTATACTCAGAGTGGGCTGCGGTTTGCTTCCCAGCGTTACCCGCCGCCGTTTTCTCTGGCTGAAGCAGGCCGAGAGTCTCAATTATGTACTACACACTAATGCTACACAGTATAAATGCTGTACTAATCTTAATATTATGAGTTATACAGGCTAAGAACATACAATATTAGCGTACTACATCGTTTCTTACTAACAGGAAGTGAGGAAGCTTTCGATGAAGGCTTGTTACTTATTTATTTTTTTAGTCAACACAAATAAATAAACACATGATGCGCTAGAATACATTTAGTTGTACAGGTTGTTGTGACAGATTTGGGGTTTAACTCACATTGACACTACATTTCTGCTCACCGTCGCATCACCATCCAGCCATTTTTTCCTGAATTTTCCAGATGTGAGAAGCTCCTGCCTTTCCGCAATAGCGTCCATCGTTGCCACATTCAAAAACCGACTGGTTCTATGTGTGCATTGTGGATGTTTCAGTATACTGAACTTTGACATTGATAACTATACTATATACTACATATTTTAAAAGTATTTAGTTTTAGTGTTTAGTATGCAGTTGGGACGCACCCTGAGAGCCGGGGAGGCCGGATTTCACAGAACTTCTGGTCGCATATGTTGGACAGAGAGCCGTAAACAAACCTTCCACTCTGATCCTAGCCTGTAGCTCAAGGAATTTCGGTAAGAGGCCACTGTAAGGATGTATAGAGGGTACTCCTAAGTGCTTCTTGGAATGCCAGAATGAGAAATGGGACCCCATATGCAGGAGTGCTCAACCCTGGTCCTGGAGACCTTCCTGGGGAGATCCAAGGCATCTGAAATCTGAATGCCACTCACAGTCTTCATTATCTAGATCAGGTGTAATAGGGTTAAAGTAAAGTTTTGCGAAGCGGGGTGGGGGTGCTGCCGGAACCAACCCTATGCTCATTGTGCGGAAGGCGGGAAATACCCTGGACAGGCTGCAAAGTCCATTGCGTATAGATTTGACAGATTTTCAATCTGGTTGCATACTACATGCTAGCTTTAGGCAGATTTAGTATGCGAGCCGTATGTAGTACGCCATGTCAAATACAGCCTCAGTCTATCTAAGCCCTTATAACGTGTTCTTGCATTAGGCTTCTCAGAGGATCAAAACAGATAAACAGTTCACTTTAAAACCAGTGAGTATTTTTGTTTTGGAGAATTTGCTTTGTAAATAAAACATTTGCCTAACAAAATCAAGGTGTTCAGAGAACTGTACCAGCACAGACAGCAGCGTGGACTGCCGGGTAAGTCTGTGGTGTGCAGTACTGATTTCCACCACTAGAGTGCAGCGATGCGCTTCCAGCGCCCCAGCCTTACCCAGCGCTCCTCTTCCGGGTGCGTTTGAAAGCACTCCTGTTTTTTCTCCTAACCGAGCTGAACTGAACTGAAGGGAGTGAAGCGGCGCCGAATGACAAGGAGCACCGAATCCACTAAACTGACCTTTAAATGACAGCCGCCGTGCGACCGCACAGCCAGGAGGATATCTAGGCCCCCTTTTCCCTGCAGGTAAGGCTCGCGCGCTGCGGAAATCATCTGTTGCTGCTCGGTCAGCTAAAGCAGCAGCAGCAGCAGGAGCAGCACAATGGCTTCAGCATGGAGCTACAGCTCCACTGTGGCTGACAGACAAAATACAGCGTCGGGAAAGTTTAGCTGACCACATAGCCAGACATTTCACCTCCTGCCCATCGTTTTAAGTTGTCATCTACAGCAGCGGTAACTCCGGGCAGCTCGGATGTCCGTGTGTGGAAGGAGTTGGAAAGTTAGCACTTAGCTTAGTGTAAATAATCAACTGGTTGCAGCTAATTAGCTTCACTGAGTGTCGAACTTCAACTAGCAGGGTATAAGCCGCCGGGTCCTGGGGTTTGTGGACAGTTTGTGCGGTGTGGGAACGGATCAACAGCCTGTGGCTAACAGGTGGTTGTGAATAACTGAATAAGTCGGTTTTGTGGTTTTTGTGCCGTCGGGCGGGTAAGAGCCGTCTCGCCGCCCTGAGCGCACTGGAATACGTGAGAGGTCGTTTGTTTACACGTTGTTTGTCGACTGTTAATATGAGACATCCCTTTTCGGTCAGCGTCTTCCGGTTTCTCATCGTTGGATAAAGAGCCCTGTGCTTGTATTAGCCCGTGTAGATGGTGAAAAGATGGAGTAAAACTGGAGCAAAAACTTGAACATCATTTACGTGTTCGTGGCATTTAACCCGACATTTCCTTGTTTCTTCTTAAAGGAGCCGCGCGCGCGCGCTCACTGACAGAACTCTGCCTAGCAACGAGCCGCTGGAATATGGCGGTTTAGCTAGTTGACAGGCTAAACTAGCTACTTTAGACTGATTTCCTGAGGTCACCTTATTAAACAACAGTTCATATGTCAACTAGGCATAAAATACAGACTGTTGGCACGTTATCTAACTTGTCTTGTGAATAAACAAATAAAAAAAAAACACAGTAAGAATACTTTAGTTTCAAAGCTAAGCTAGCTACTTTCGACTGATTTCCTGAGGTAAACATCACAAACTCACAGTTTCTATTAAACACAAAATACATACTGTTGGCCCATCATCTAACTTGACATGTGAATAAAAAATTACTTAACACAGTAATGGTGGAATATGGCGGTTTAGCTAGTTTTCAGGCTAAGCTAGTTACTTTTGACTGATTTCCTGAGGTAAACTTATTAAACAGCAGTTCACAACATTTCAGCTTGGCTTTAAATACAGGCTGTTGGCACATTATCTAACTTGACCTGCGAATAAAAAAAATACTTAACCCATTAAGGAGACTCTGGTGTATTTATGACTGTTAACAACAAGCTGCTGGACGATGGAGGTTTAGTTTTTAAGATAAGCTAGCTAACAGTTATTTTCAACTGATTTCCTAAGGTCAACTTCTCAAACTGCTTACAGTTTCAGTTAGACACAAAATGCAGACTTTTGGGAGATCATCTTGTGAATTAAAAGTTATTAAACTCCGTAAGGATACTGTAGTTTGTATAACTCTGTTAGCAGCGAGCTGATGAAATATGGTGGGTTATATTGTATATATTATTCTATTATATATAATTAAATACGTAACACAGTACGGGTGCTGTAATGTACCTATATATCTCTGTTAACAAACACCTCCTGGAATATAGCGGTTTAACTAGTTTTTATGCTAAGCTAGCTACCAGACTGATTTCCTGAGGTAAACATCTCAAACAACTGCTAACAATTTTAATTAGTCACAAAATACAGACTGTTGGCCCGTCATCTAACTTGGCTTGTGAATTCCAAATTACATAACACAGTAAGGATGCTGTAGTGTACGTATAACTCCTGTATAAGAAGCGAGCTGATGGAATATGGGAGTTAGCTCGTTTTCAGGCTAAGCTGACTACTTTTGACTGATTTCCTGAGGTAAGCTAATTATGCATCTGCTCACAGTTTCTATTCCGCATAAAATACAGAGTGTTGGCCTGTCATCCAACTTCCACGGCCGAAAATAGTTTCAAGTAGCAGGTTTGCCTAATGGAAAAACGGAAAAATGCAGCCTGTACCATGAGGCGGAAAAGTGGCTGCGTGGGTCACTGCTAAGACACGAGGGCCTCAGTTGGTGTTAAAATGCATGACCTCGTTTAAATTAACACATAGGAAAATTCTTATGATCCGAAAATGCCCCTGATGTACCACCCAACCTTTTACACAGTCCCAATGGTTATCAGGCACATGTCTTTAGAAGATAATAAAGCAGAGTTTCCTGCCTGTAACTGAAGCATATTTCGTCTGATGTCCTCCTAAGATTAGAGGCCCAGATTTTCTTTGGTTTTCTTAGATTTCTCAGGTCGACTTTCCTGAGACTCCAGAAAGACAAGCTTCAGTTCGGAGGCCTGCACAATATAAGGTTTGGTAATGGTCTTGTGATATTGGTGTTTGCAACGTCAATATTGCAGGAGGTTGCCAAATCTTAGACGTTCCTGTGTTTCTGCTTGTGTTTATTAATGTGTCAGAGTGTTCGTTGTTAAATAGATGTTTTATATATCTCGTGGTGTCTCAGTAAAAATAGTATAGTAAGACGTGTAGTAAGACAGCGAGGTATTTGGTTATATTGTGCAGCCCTATTGTTTAGTTGGGCGCAGGCTATTAATTTTGCTGCTCTGCTAGGTCTGCCTGTCTCTCAAGTTTTACCAGATGTTTTGGGCCATGTGCTTCTGCACATGCCTATGGAGATTTGACCGGTCATACAGTGAAGACTTATTTAGCCATTGGAATATGCTCTTTGGATATGCTGTCATATAGCAGATCAGTATATCATAGTTTTTTCCATTATTGGGAAATGTTTTAGAGGCATTTTTCAGTAGTATGTAACACAGGTTTTTTCATATAATGGCGTTAGTTAGCTGATCTGTGCTGTTTGTAAGTAGCGTGACATTTCGATTCCTGAAACTAGCTGGAGTGATGAGACTCGATGAGGTTTTTATCCCCCAGAATGCAGTGTGTGACACATAATACACAACAGAAGTATTGTATATGGCTTTGTGTTCAACGCTGCCTCTGGATGACGTAATAACGCTCTTGAAAAGGCGTGCTCTCTTTTCTCATTGGACATAAGAATGCATCGGGTTTGCCAAGCTATTCATCCCTAATCTTTGCAGAAGTCTTGCACTCGGAAACTGTCCTATTACCCAAGGCCATAGTGGCACAACCAAACCCTAACTGTGAAAGGAGAAACAGCTTGACCACGCATTTGAAAACGAGCAAGCAGGAGAATTAAGGCTTTGTTTGCTGTGTCTGCATTTGCTTGCAGGAATGTCAGAGGCTAGTTTTGAGTCGCAGGAGAATGTCTCGCAGAAGAAGCGCTTCGACCCGGAGGAGGAGGGTCCAGATAACAGGTCTCAGAGCCAGTCCGAGGACACCCCGAACAGCCTCTCTGATGACACGCACATGACGGAGATCGATATAAATGATAGTGAAACTAGAACCTATGATGGTAATCTTACTGCTGATGCTGGAGATAAGCGGAGTGATGATGCTGAGCAGGCCAGGAGCAACAATAGCGGAATGCATAAGGACGCTGAGGATAAGACTAGTTCCGGTGCTACTAGTACCGAACCGGCGAAGGATGCCGTCCCTTCCCAGAACGCTGCAAAGGTGATGGTAACGGCCGCCGCGGCTTATGGTTGGGTTCGTTTCTGTAATTTTCTGCTCTGGCTGGCTGGTCCATGCTGCTACACTCTTAAAAGTAAGGCTACCTAAACAGCTCTTGTCTTGGACTTACGGCTCTAAGTGGAACCCAAATTTGGTGCAAGCCTCTAAATTATATGGGAGTTCTCTACATTTTACGCTTAGTGGTGCATGGCATGGCAAGGCCTTGTTTTTAAGAGTGCATGTTTTCAGGCAGGAAGCTTTTCCAACTTCTTGTTAAACAGTTCCCCACACTGCCTGAACTGCGAGCAGCGTTTTGCCTAGCCGCGTGCTGTAACAGTGTGCTCAATCAAGCAAGGCTGTCCTGGGGCTGTGCAATTAATTGTTAACAATCAAACCCCTGATTTTGGCCCCTGCTGTTAATGAATTGTGGAAGGCTCCAGTTAATGGATTTCATTTGGTGGCCTGTCTGCCGCACCACGGTTGTGCAAAATGGAGCTCCTCGCTAAATGAACGCTCCAGTGCATCTCGGACATATGAGGAATGCTGAGGTGTTCAGTTCATTCAAATCACACTGTACAATCACTGTGCAATCTAGGGCTGATTGATTTGGGTGGTGGGCGGAATATAGGCTAATATTCCAGTTTATATCTAAAATTAAGGTCAAGACCCATGTCCAACTTTTTCCGGGATCAGGCTAGATGGTTAAGCTTTTGAGGGGCAAATATCTGGATATTGAAATGTTTCGCTCACAGGAAGAAGAATCTTTCAGCCCTAGAGCAGTCACCATGCTACTCCAAATGATTGCTGTTCAGATCACGCCGCTCTACTCTCTCTGCCTCTCTCATTTTCGTTCTTTCCCTTCTCGTGGGTACTTCCGGATTTGCTTGCGGTTTGGGTTGTGGTGGTAGTAGGGTGTTAGATGTTTGTGTGATGTGACTATTATTTGTCTCGTCTGTTGTTTTGTCAGACACACCCAGACTGAAATTTCATTCAGATTATTCTCCATGTTGTTACTGTATGATTTAAGAATGATGTCCCGGGACGTACGAGTGCTTGTGTGTGTGTGTGTGTGTCTGTATGAGCCTGTATGTGCATGTCTTCCCAAATGCCTCTCCCAGTTACCCTCATCATTATCCAGGCCGCGCACTGCAGTTGCAGCGTACACCATCGCACCACGCCCGTGTCCTCACGCAAGGAGAGCAGCCTCACACGCTACTTTCATGGTCTGAAGAGCCCCCTTGTTGTAGTGGCTGGCACAGTGCCTTGCCAACACTTTTATGCTGATGTAGCAGGTCCGTCAAAGTTCCGGCAACCCGTAAGAGAAGTTTTATAAGCAGTAGCTGCGCTTCATGGGTCACATGGGTGATGACACACTTCTGGTCCAATCAGTGGTGATGGTGTTACCGGATTTGCTCAAGCAGAAGGATTTTGCAAGAGTTAATGGCTTTCAATCTGTCCCTTAGTCACGGGAAGCAAAGAGTGCTTCGGTTGCGCAATAGCGGTTCATCTGTGAATCAACGTCGACGTGCCTAAGCAGTGTGATATAATGCATTTTAAGGGAATACTCCATTGTTTTTCGATTCGTTCATTGACTATTTATTTTCTAAATCCACAGGTGTTCCGTTTTGAGGGATGAGGTTGTAAAACTCGGAGATGGACTATTCCTGTAAGAGTACGGTTATGGCTCAGTGGTATATCAGGTTTTTAAGATATATATCGATTTATTGTGTAGAAGAGATGTAGGGTAAGACAATACCGCTTATATCGATATAGTTTGTTGTTGCCGTGCCAACACTTCAGCTATTGTGTGCGTTATTCCACCTAACAAACAGCCACATGTTCTGCTCTGTCTCCTCACCAGCACTGTAATATTTTAGCTGAACACTTTTCATCAGCGTTAACACAGGAAGGTAGTAAGAGGAGAGTGTTGGCAGTGGGCCTGATATAAAAATAAATGTTGTGGTCTACCACATCCCTGAAAACATGGTCCCTGTAGCAACAACACAACAAGAAGACTTTGAAAAGCTGATAAGATCCCAGCTGCCCAATCACAATGACTACTTGTATAGGGTTAATACGATCTCACACAAGGCTTTGACTTACAGGTGAACTTTTAGCAAACTTTGTGGAAAATTCAGAGCTATGTCATGATATGGACACTCATCCTCAAAGGAACAGCTGCCCCCAGAAGGAAGTGTGGGATTGCAGTGCTATTGGGAAGGAAGATAAAGGTTAGCAGGAACAATAAATGATGATAAATTTAGACTGATATGAGCTGCACATACAGAAGTAGGGTCTCTCAGTATGGTGTCGGGCCGCCATGTTTGCTAACCCAACGTGCCAGACGTCTCGGCATGGAGTTGTAGAGGTCCCTAATGGTGTTCTGTGATAATCCATCCCACGCAGCTTGAATATTCTCACACAGTTCCTGGAGATGGTGCGGTAGGGGTGCAGGTGGATTGACACCAGGCCTTCTGGACATGTGACGCGTGACAACAAACCGTTCATCTTGCCGCTGACCACGGTGCCTTCACACACGGATTCGTTGGTCGTCTGCACCAGAACAAAAAAAAGCGGGACTCGTCACTGAAGATGACCCGCTGCCATTCTGAGTCACTCCATGACAGTCTGGCACGACACCATTGCAGTCTTTGGTGATGTTGACGTGGTGGTAAGGACAGTCGTCTGCCAGTGGTGCTGCACTAACAGGATGACTCATGGAGGGAATCACTGCTTGCCGAATGTGTGCAGTTGTGGGTGTTGGGTCAGTCACATTGGACATGTTGGACAGTCCGTTGGTTCTCTCTCTCCGTGGTTGTTGTTGTAGGTCTCCCAGATCCTTCATGTTGCTAGTGTGTGCCTTCTTCTGTGCTGCCACCATGCATAGAAGCATGAAACTCGCATCATTTACATGTCTCATGATGTCGGACCTACCCACCAAGTTCCATTCCTGGTGGTTGATTCCTTCTGGGTGCAGCTATTTTTCCGATTATGAGTGTACATATCGTTTATGACCAGTCAGACCAGAAATACTGAAATGCTTATTGCTCCATATCGCCCGGTCCTATGTAAGGTCTTTGCAGTGTCATGCATTTCAGTCAGTTTTGGCCAATACCTGATCATATGAGCTGATAATTCATGTTGAAGGAAACATTGTCACGTTAAACCATGAAGATTCTGTTCAGTCCTGGCAGTAGAATCATCTTGTAACGTTAGTACTCGTTGTAGTCCTTGTCTTAGCAGTTGAGCAAGAAGACAATGGCCATCTCTTCACCCTGGCTGATCAGATTACCTTCGTGTCTCTTCCCTCTCCTTTCTTTCATGCGTATCCAAGCAACGGAACTCCAGGGGTTTCCTGGAGTTTTACTACAGTATTCAGATACTGGTACTGCTTGCTAATTTGCTAGCCTACCGGTCACCACCACCGCTGTGGGCGTCCACTAAGGCTGTTTGTTTGGGCCATTAGTTTGCAAAAGTCTGTCAAAGGACACTTCAAGGAATGGAAGACATGCCCGTAGCCATCGGTTGGGTTCTGAATCTCTGTTATAAAGTGTTTATGATCGTTTGATTCATTTCTCAGAACATTTAATGAGGCCGACCTCCTGCCATAAAGGCATTAGGTGGCTTTTAAAGATTCATACGGCGCGTCACTGGATACTGTGCGCTGCTTTCACCTGCCAGACACATGAGCAGCCCGGCTAGAAGATTCAAATCTCAGAGCCGTTTGGAGCCATTTGGAGATTCTGATGTCAGAATACTTAAACTGTGTAATTCAAGTGTAAACGTGACCACAGTAATGAATTCATAGTATTCGTTTATGTGGCTAACAGCACCCTGCCCCTGTTTCTGATGTGCGTACCCGCTGGTGCGTGCGTGCCAATAGATCCAACACGTTGGTGTTGTGGAATTACAGCAGTAAAGATGCTCATGGCTAAATCTGTAACAGCAGTAAGATAAACTAACAGGAGCTTCTTACCTGAATGTCGTCTTTCAGTAATCGCTCCTCTGCTGTTGTGTGGTCATTTACTGTCGGAGTTAATGTTAGTCCGTTGCTTTTGAGGGAAAGGGAAGGGACTGCTGGACTCTCTGTGTAATGATAGCCGTTAGCCTTGATTTAGTCTTTTGCTAGCATGGCAGCCCACCAGCCGGCCTAGTGTATTGACTGGCACCGCCTGCTGTGCGCCTCCATGGGTCCACTATATCACTTGGGCAGCAAAGTCTTGGAGTCGGCTGCTTTAGCCAGAGTCATTGCTACTGACAGCGTGAACAACAGTGTGATGCTTGGAGATGAAACCGTGAGTGAACAAGAGACACACGCGCACACACACACACACACACACATATATATGTATATACATATATATATGAATGACAAACAACTTTTGTCAAGCCAGAGAACCTACTGAGTGTGTACATGTGCACACCACAGGTTTATCTCTATATCATTCGGTTCTGTTTTAACAGTTTTATACAATAAAGATGTTTTATGTTTACTTAAGTTGATGAACATGGTTTTTATTACTCTTTATATACTAAATATACATACAAATATACAACAGTCTGCCTGTATTTTCAGGTATCAACAGGAAAAAGTGACATTCATACATGAAGTCCATGTTGCTTTTATAGTGTTTATATGCTCATCATCAAAAAAAACAGCTGGAAGTGTGGGAGTGCAGGTCTATAGAGAAGGAAGATAAAAGTTACCAGGAACAATAAATGGTGATAAATTTAGACTGATATGATCAATATTTATTGAGCTACACATACAGAAGTAGTGTCTCTCAGTATGGCGTTGGGCCCCATGTTTGCTAACCCAACACGCCAGACGTCTCGGCATGGAGTTGTAGAGGTTCCTAATGGTGTCCTGTGATAATCCATCCCATGCAGCTTGAATATTCTCACAAAGTTCCTGCAGATTGTGCGGTAGAGGTGGAGGTGGAGTGACACCAGGCCTTCTGGACGTGGGACGTGTGACAACAAACCGTTCGTCTTGGCGCTGACCACGGTGCCTCCACACACTGATTCGTTGGTCGTCTCCACCGAGACAAAAGCAGGACTCGTCACTGAAGATGACCCGCTATCCCCACTCGTTGCTGTTGAGTCAGTCAGGAACAGCGATAAGACCCGTCCCTGCTTGTGCGCCTCATGTGCGGCTGACCCATGTCTCACGATGTCAAACCTACCCACCAAGTTTCATTCCTGTGGGTTGATTCCTTCTGGGTGTTGCTATTTGTGCAGCTGTTTTTAGGTGATGAGTGTGGAATGAGTTGAATTTCTTTCCTGTCTTTTCCGGTTACCCACCAAGCGACAGTTACTCTGTATGAGCAACTGTCCGGCAGCAGATCCGCTGCCCGTGTACATGAGGTTGCTTGTTTAAACTGTCGAGCTGCATTTGCATGGAGGTGGAGATGCGGGTTAAATTTAGATCCTGGCCTGCCCAGTGCCTGCCTTTGGGCTGTGTCTTGTGACGTGTTGTCTGCGCTGTTGCTAAGTTCTCACGTTCTTCAGCTTCAACTCAGAGTCCTTCGGTTCTCAACAAACTCCTTAGTGTGCTATTTGTGGTCCTCCCAGTCACTTGGCACACCTCCCTGATGTAATGTCACGGTCACCCTGCCTGATCTCGTTACCAAAGCCACTATCGCTGTCTCTGTTCTGTTTGACTGCAACTCTGCAAGAACATTTACATTAGCTGTTCCGCTGGGTAGGTTCAGGTGAGGTAGTGGGTCATTACCTGTCAGCGTCATCTGGTTTGGCCTTGAAGCTGAGATAAATCCAAAGTGACTCAGGTAGCATGTGATGGCCCACAGTGCCTTGCATCTCTCCTCCTGTCTGATATCAGCCTAGTGCTGTTTATGTTGTTTTTGGAGGGGGGAAAAGGAAGGGGGTTGTAGTCATGACGACCGGGGTTTAACTATGCATTCTGACCCGGCGGTATTGCGGTACAAATCCGTGGCAGTGTTTTTCATCAGGGCATTATGCAGTTGACCTTGTTAAGCGCCAAAGTTCGCAGATATCCGAGACAACGGCTCTTCATCACCTACCATTAGAATACTGGGTTTTGGACTAGATGACACAACTTGACAGCCGCTTTATCAGGTTTGTCACACATGCTGTAATCTTGCGCAGTAGTGTGTTTAACCTTGTTGTTACAGTTCCAGAGTTTGGATTTTGATTCCAATTGTTTTGTTGTCAGTTGTGGGATCACAGTGCACGATCAATGTCTGAGTACCAGATCTTTAATAACCAACATCAGTTGTTCAAATGACTAAACTTATGTTTTCATCTGAACAAAAAACGTAAAAATTGACACAAATTTCTTACAGACAATGTTCAAATAAGGAGATGAGTAAGGAATTTGCATAAGCATTTGAAAGTGTTAAATGTTAGAGGATTTAATTGTTTACCACGTGTTGAACATTTGACGAACTGTGCCACTCTACATAACGTTCACTGTAAATGGTGGTGCAAAAAAGTACTTGGTCCTAAACAACCAGTTTGCACATCCCTAGGGCTGTTACGACCCTGATATTGTAGCTAACAATTAATTGTCATTCTAAAAAATTGCGGTTAATTATGTAATTCAGGCTAGGAGTGTTGCTCAGAGAGCCATCAATCAGGCTTCTCATTAGCCACGCTCACAGAGTTCTCAGGTAGGCCTGCAAACAGCTAGGAGCCGAATGTTCAGCGACTGAAATGAAGTGAAAAGACTGAATAATTCACACCGAACAGTGACATCCTTAATGGCGTCGTTGCGTATTTCTAGTTCCCGGATGTAGACGGGAACCAGAGCAGAACTTTTTCCTCCTTGGCTCCAAAGCTAGCGCCAACCGCTAAGGGGTAAAACCTCCTTTAGCGCGCTATTTCTCCACTGTGAGTCATACCGGAGCGTGCTGACGCTTCCCAACTCTTATTCGGTTTCAAGCATTCGAGCCAAACGGAGCTCCAGACAGAGTAAAGAACAGAACCGAGCTGTTAGCTCTAATAAGCATTGTTAGCAGTGACAGACAGATGTCATATGTTGACGGCGCTTATGTGGACCGCTCACGGTAGCAAGATGTGGGCCACGTGCACCACATTAGGGCCACGCCTCAGCCAAAAGTAGGCAACTCTGCCGTATCTGTGCCAGAATCTGTTTTGGGACACGTGGGCCCACATCCGCTTGGAATTTAGCATGTTTAATTTATGCAGTGGTGGAAAAAGTGGCAAAATGAATAAAAGACGTAACACACCAAGTTCGGTTTTCTGCCTTTGGCCAAATGTTTCCTTTTGTTCGGCCAAAATTGTTCATTTGGCTGCATCCTTAGCAATAAGCGAACATTACTCAGTGCTCACAAATTAGAAGTGTTTTTATTTATTTATTTATTTATTTTTATTTATAAGATCTATGGTGCAACAAGCACTGGGATAGACTCAAGCACCACCCCAAACAACTATACACTGTGACATCACAACCACAGCTAACTGAGAAAGAGGATGCTCTGGTCTTACTGACCCAGTAACAGGCCTGGACTTCAGTTCCTAGAAAATAATTGCAAAATTTAAATCTCAGTTGGATGTTTTCTCCAAATCGTTCAGCCCCAAGTGGTAGCTACAGTGTAGTAGGGTACACCTCTGCCCTCCATGCTGTAGACTGGGTTTCGATTCCCTACCTGGGCAACCAGCCTACACTATACCAATAAGAGTCCTTGGGCAAGACTCCTAACGCTACCTTCGTCTACCTGCGTAAATGTAAACCGTAAGTCGCTCTGGATGAGAGCGTCAGTCAAATTCCGTAAACGTAAGTTGAGGTTTTTCCTTCTCCTCTCACGACAGCAATGACATTATATTTACATGCGCGTTCACGGCAAGCATAGCATTCCCAATATTGGATCAAACTGGATTTAGAAGAATACCAGTGTTATTATCTAAATGAGCAAATATACAGTTGGCCTTATAAAGAAACATTGGCTTTCACAGTGACAGCAAGTTTTTCCTGTACGCTGTCATTCACAGAACACAGCCGCTAAAGTACCCTAGTTAATTATGGGACCTTTAGCAGATAGATAGCAGTGCTAAATACCAGAAGTTTGGCCTTTGGCCAGCCAAATGATGGGGGGTGGGGTTGTTTTGAATAGAGCACTGTTGTGAATGATTTAGTGCATTGTACTGACCTTTACCTGGACATTTTCCAGCTGGTAGCTTCATTGAGCATTAGCTGATGATTGCGGAGTCTAGTTGCTACAGAGAGCCACGTTAATGGTACGTGTACAAACACTCAAATTACAGCAGTCTGGTTTGGCTTGCTGTACTGCGTTTTGTTGTTGTTCGTTATCTTGAAAACAATTCCAGATTTCTCCTCCGATGAAATTCTCTTTTCTAGGTCGTGTGGTCCCTCCCAGCCCCCAGGTGTTAAAGATTAAGTAAGGTGGCTTCATTATGGGGCTTTATGGAGTCGAAGGTTAGTAGGTCAGAGGCAGACTTGTAATGGTCACAAGGATCCTGCCCTGTATAAACATGGTGTACTTCCTTTTCATGATCGTTTGAAACCAGTTGTAATCTTATCTGCATGAGACTACGTGCAGGAAAGACAGGCTGGAATACTGTACTTAGTCCTGGCACTGAGATATGATATATGATATGTTCAGAAGTGTTCAGACGATCTTGCTGAATTCAGTTGCTTTTAAGTAGAGCCCCATAATACAATCTAGTCACGATACTGAAGTATCACCATTTTAAACATGGTATTGCGATAACATCCACTCATCATCAAAAGAATAGCAGCCCCCAGAAGGAGGTGTGGGATTGCAGTGCTATTGGGAAAGAGGATAAAGGTTACCAGGAACAATAAATGATGATACATTTAAACTGATATGGACAATATTTATTGAGCTACACATACAGAAGTAGTGTCTCTCAGTATGGCGTCGGGCCGCATGTTTGCTAATAATCCATCCCATGCAGCTTGGACATTCTCACACAGTTCCTGCAGATGGTGCGGTAGGAGTGCAGGTGGAGTGACCCCAGGCCTTCTGGACATGTGACGTGTGACAACAAAGCATCCATCTTGGTGCTGACCACGGTGCCTCCACACACGGATTCACTGGTCGTCTCCACCAAGACAAAAGCGGGACTCGTCACTGAAGATGACCCGCTGCCATTCTGAGTCGCTCCATGACAGTCTGGCACGACACCATTGCAGTCTTTGGTGACAATGATGTGGTGTTAAGGACAGTCGTCGTAACGGTCTGTGTGCATGTAGTCCTGCGTGGTGCAGCCGTCTGCCATTGGTGCTGTACTAACAGGATGACTCATGAAGGACATCACTGCTCGCTGAATGTCCGCAGTCGCGCATGTCGGACAAACCGTCGGTTCTACTGTCTTTCTGTCACTTCTATCTGCACAACCGTTATGGCGCTCAGTACTGCTGTAAGACCTTCCTGCTTCCCAGAGCCCTATGATCTGACCCCCCTCAAACTGCTTTCGAGCTCTTCTCTGAGGCAAACTTTGCTTGCAAACGATTCTACTAATATACCAGCATGAGTCAGAATGGAAAGCACACCCAACAAGACGCGTGTGTACAGGTCAGTCAGGTACAGTGATGAGGCTCGTCCTTGCTTATGTCACATGTGCGGCCGAGCCTGAAATCATTCGCATGTCTCACGATGTCAAACCTACCCACCAAGTTTCATTCCTGTTGGTTGCTTACTTCTGGGCACGGCTATGTTTTTTGATGATGAGCGTATCATGTATCACCAGTACCAGAAATATGACTTCTGGTCCGTATCTGGTTCCAGCCCAACAAAGCTGAAGTTCAGCTAGTTAAATTGAGACAAGGGTGAAATTTGCTTCTTGTTCAGATGTTCCACCTTAAATGGTGCAGCAGTTAAATTCCATCACCACACTTGCTTGAATGTAACTGCTGCACCATTTAAGGTGGAATGGGAATATTTGATTGCTGAGCTTCACCACTCCTCTGATGCAGACTGGCTGGGTTGCCTAAAGAGCACCACTACTAGCCTGATAGCTGATAAATTAGTGGTCTGTTTATGGTTTTCCGATGACGTATTGACTCCCGTCTTGTAGGGGAAGTTTTCAACCGCTACAGGTTTGGGTTCAGGATTGTTCCTTTCTGACGAGCTTTGAAAGTTTAGTTCCTGGTTTTGTCCTAAGTTGTTGAGGCATGTGGGTCTGAACACGGATCCTGTTCACTGTTATCCATGTAAAAAAATGAGGAAACAAAAGTTGAAGTACGTTAGAAAGTATGAACCAGGTCAGGACACCTTCCTCTCAGTGTGTCGGAGAGGTTAATCGGGCATGTAGAAGTAAGCTTTTAGCTGGAAATGGAAAAGCTGATCGGGGACACTAATCCACCTAGTGTTCCGATTCTGTAACAATAAAAAAACATATATTTATGTTTTATTTATTTATTTATTTCGTTGTTTGTATATTTTAATTAATTAATTTATTTATTTATTAATTATTTGTTTTATGTTTTTTATCTTAATTCAAATTATGTATATTTATTTAATTATGTATTATTTGTTTTATATTTTAAATTATGCATATTATTATAGTTATTTATTGAACTGTTAAATGGGGTGACCCATTGTCCTCAAAGGAAAAAAAAAAATTTAGTCCTCAGAGCAGCCTTGGGCTTGGGCTTAGTCAGGGACTAAATTGACCACATAGCATCTCCAGCGTGAATGCTAACGCTTCCTGTTGCGTCCAAGTCCGCAAGGAAGGGGGCCTCCTTAATTATCTGTGTCATCAAATAGAGGCGAAAAGAGCTTCTTGCAACCTGAGCATTGCTAACACAAACAAGGACCTTTGGGATAACAATGATTGTGAGTCCATGTGCCGTATCAGTCATAACAAGGCATCCAGGCACGGAATCTGACCGTAAATGATCACTGGAGATCCATGGAAATGCCGAGTGTAAGCGGACATACTGCTTGCTGTCTCCTTAGATCACTTGAGACAGATGTTAAGAGAGCGATGGGGGTCTATACTGCATATTTAGATACCATCAGTTGCTTTGTTCAGTCTGGATGATGCAAATGTATTCTTTGGTGAGGTGATGGTCAAAAAGGAGTGGTGGAGTAAAAACAGAGATGGATCAAATCAAATGTCTTGCCTTATTGTGGACCTATTAGTAGGGGTGGGATAAAGGACACGGAGATTCCCAGCGCATGCCATTTGGACGGAATGCCGTATGAAAACAAAATACTCGTTGTTTCACGGGGGGTGTGAACTGAATTGGATGCAACAACAACAAACAGCTTGTTGTTCTAATTTCCTCCTCCACCTTATATTGTGCAGGTGAATGTAAGTGTAACAAAGAGCTCCTGCACCGTTTAAGGTGGAAGGGAAAAATCACAATCAGAAGCCCCACTGTAAGAAAAAAACGAACACTGGAGACACTTAGGATTACAACACTACCTTCCAGTTCTGAGTAGGGATGCACCGATCTGGCTTTTCCAATTCCGATACCAGCAACGATACATAAACTTTGCATATCTGCGGATACCCAATATTGATCCCATTTTTGATTGATTAAACCGTATACTTCACCATGTTGGAGCGACGTAAGGCACCAGGATTGACATAGACGTTAACAGAGCTCCCAAGTCACAGTAAGACTGCAGAGCTCCTGCAAAGTGTAGCACACGAAATAAGACACTGCTGACAGAAACCTGGTGCCTGTATTTGCAGTAACAAGAAAATAATTTAATATCGAACCGTGATTAAAGTATTATGCTAACATGGCGGGGTCTTTGGGCGATTCCTGCCCCCCTGGATATTAATACCAGGTACATAGGCCCTGCCCACATTCATCTAAAGAGTTTTGACAACGTAGTTTTCCCTGCGTTCAGGCTTCCCGTCTACAAGTGTTGTTCACAGTGTTGTTCACAGTGTTGTTCACAGTGTTGTTCACAGTGTTGTTCACAGTGTTGTTCACAGTGTTTGTTGTCCATAGCATTGTTCGTTGTGTTGTTTATTGTCCATAGCGTTGTTCGTTGTGTTGTTTATTGTCCATAGCGTTGTTTGTTTTGTTTATTGTTCATAGCGTTGTTTGTTGTCCATGGCGTTGTTTGTTGTTTTGTTTATTGTTCATAGCGTTGTTTGTTGTCCATAGTGTTGTTTATGTTTATTGTTCATAGCGTTGTTCGTTGTCCATAGCCTTGTTTGTTGTGTTGTTTATTGTTCATAGCGTTGTTTGTTGTCCAAAGCGTTGTTTATGTTTATTGTTCATAGCGTTGTTCGTTGTCCATAGCTTGGTTTATTTTTATTGTTCATAGCGTTGTTCGTTGTCCATGGCGTTGTTTGTTGTTTTGTTTATTGTTCATAGCGTTGTTTGTTGTATTGTTTGTTGTTCATAGCGTTGTTCGTTGTCCGTGGCGTTGTTTGTTGTATTGTTTGTTATTCATAGCGTTGTTTGTTGTCCACAACATTGTTTGTTGTATTGTTTGTTGTTCATAGCATTGTTCGTTGTCCGTGGCGTTGTTTGTTGTATTGTTCGTTGTCCATGGCGTTGTTTGTTGTATTGTTTATTGTTCATAGTGTTGTAGTGTTGTTGCTGGAAAAGTAAAAGTGGCACCATGCCATCCTTAGTGGTGGTAGAAGTCGAGGAGTTTTTGGCTCTGTTTGACAACCTGACTGCCTCTCGGAGGCTTTTTGCCGAAGGAATTGCCATGGAAACAAGTGATAGTTTGTGGTATGAGTACATGGTTTATATTCATGTGTAAAATAGAGTGAGAGGTCATTAGGTTTTATGGTGCTGATTATTATTCTTTTGTTCATGATGATTTGAATAACAGACTAGCCTGTTAGATGTGGTGTGTGTGTGTGTGTGTGTGTGTGTGTGTGTTAAATGATTAATAAAACAGCACTGAAGATGAAATGAGTGTCTTTCTTGGTGGTATCTGTCTGTTGTAGAAGCTGTTTGAGTCCAGTACTGGGAACCCTTGTTTATGTAACGTTCTTGACCGTGTAGGTCCTGCAGTACATTGTCTTGAAAGTCATGTTTGTGTGACCTCTAAATACAAGTGTGTCTGTGTGTGTGTAGGTGGCCATGGCAGAGGAGGTCCACAGAAGCCCAGCTGCTGAACTCTCAGTCACCAGCAACGGAGATGCTGACACGGCTCACGAAGAAGTGTTTCAGCGGGTAAGAAGCGCTCGCTAAGTGCCATGTTTTGATACATGCTCTTTAGTTCAGCGGTCAGTGGTATAAACACCAGACGCTCCCTGCATCAGGTTTGCTAAACGGTGAATACAGACCTAAACGCCCTGAGAGTTCTCTCTGGAGCGGTTTGTGGGACGAGTTCTCCACCCCAGCTCACAGCACACAAGGACGGAGCAAGAATGTGGACCATCTGGGGGTCCCTGGGGACCGGTTTGACAAGCACTGCTCTGTGCGATAAGGTAGTGGTTGACTGGGGCTAGATATGGACTCGTCTTTGCCATTTATGGTTCCTATAACTGGTACACTGCGGAAGGTCTTTGCCGAAGGTTACACACTGACTCTTAGGGGTGACGGTGTTGTCAAACCTCCATGTTCAAGTTGTACCAAATACTACTTTGCCCCAATTTTGCATTGCCGCTAATGGAACACGTTTGCTCAGAAGGCTGCATTCTTCTTGCCATTTGATTGGTCCCCTGATTTCAAGTTCAGATAACAGTAGCTCCGTGTCTCCACCCCTTGCTGTATCTACATGCCTTCTTCTCTTCCACCACAGTACTTTCTGAAACGATTCAGACTAGAAGAAAGCCCAATTTTGATGCATACTGAAGGTAGGAAGAACTTTTGTGGATACATGAGGGGAGGGTGGACAGCTAGATTGGTATCAGTGGCAACACTAGGACTCAGTGGGACTCCCAATGATTGTATAATGTGTTTTCACGATGACCTGAAATGCTTAAAGGATATATCATTTGAGTGATATAGAATAGGTAAGAACAGGTTGTAGATGTCTGTTAGCTAATTCTAATTCTCGCTGGTAAATGTATTAGCCACTTTGTCAGGACTGTCTACACTTTTCTAATTTGAATGAAGTTGAATTCCCCCACTTCATGACAGATTTGGGAGATACAGCAGATCTTGTGTCATAGTCGACTTATCCTTATAAACTAGAGTGCTAGCAATTTACTAGTAGTAGAGTACTGTGCGTAAGGCTACGTGACACCTAAATAAACTTGCCATTACAACAGACATAACCCTATATAAACCTGTATAAATGCTTATTCCAGTAGGCTTCATTCATTCTAAAGGTTCCATGTGCAAGTTTCAGGCCACATCAGTGTTCAGACACTCTTGCCTCAAAGAACGGTGCAATTGGGCCAGATTTGGTGGATGACTTCCCTGGCACAATTCTGAGGTGAATTTAGCCATTGCTGGTAGACCTGTGTGACCGTACGCTTCCATACACCTGCAAATTCGGCTACTTCCTTCACATTATGGTCTTTGGCACGTCCAAATGCAGTCACACCTTTTAGCCAATCATTAACATCTGCTTTGGAGCCATTTTCCACACATGGAACGAGACATTCACCGCACTGCACTTCTCAATCTATAGATCCCGTCACTCACACCCCACAGGGATTTATGGTTCATACTTCCTGTGTTCCATAAGCCAGACAGAGCTAACCCAAACAGAGCTAATTGTCTCTCTTTACTCTTACCGAACTAATGGCTCCCCTCCGGTCCGGCTTGATACTCCTAGGCATTCCTGCTACACGCCTCTGACCAGCTGCCTACCTGCCCAGCCAGACACTAAAGGAAGATTGACTGGGTTTTCCTGCTACCTGCCCCTTGACCAGCTGCTTACCTGCCCAGCCTATCACCGATGAAGGACTAATCAGGCTTTCCTGCTGCAGAAAGCCACTATGACTAGATCAGCATAATTAGATACTCAATTGATGTTACTTTGAACAATTTCAAAGTGTAGTTTCGACCAGAGGAGGATGGGTCCCCCCGTGTGAGTCTGGTTCCTCCCAAGGTTTCTTCCTCCGACTTGAGGGAGCTTTTCCTTGCCACTGTCGCCTTCGGCTTGCTCACCGGTGTCTTCTTTCTTTTCTCTCCTTAATGAATTATTATTACTGAATTTCCGTAAAGACAACTTCAGTTGTAAAAGCGCTGTATAAATAAATTGGATTTGATTTGTAGCCCCATCATCCTTGTGCAGTGCCATCTGCAGGAACCTGAAGTTACTACCACCTTAAACACGCAAGGTGACTGTTGTCTGGTGGGCATAATAACATTTGACTTGTGTACATTACTAATGATGCTTTGAATGATGCCAAATGCTCACTAATGTGACCAGAATGACGGGAACATATAGTTGTCAGTTAAATGATCGAGGCTAAAGGCTGACAGCTTTTGCTGTGATAATTAGGCTCTATTTTAAGGCTCCTTATCAGTCAGACCGAATGCCTACTGTAGCTGTTGACCCCCTACTGTCCAGCCTTCTGCCTCTCGTCCACTCTGCCAGACGTGGGTCTTTTTGTTTAACGCCATCCAAGGTCTAACATAAGTCCCCAGTCTCAAGCCAGGTCACAGTTCAGTGTAGAAACGCGTATGTGGGCTTCCCGGGGTGATCTCCAACACGGTCAGACAGTGAGCATGTGTCCGTTTCCGTTCTTCTTTGGTTTGCTCATTCATTGTTGCCATGCCAGATCATCAGATTTGCGATAGTAATCTGCATAACCTAATGCAATGGGATTATGAGGGAGGAGAACGCAGCAAAGTGTTTCTGCAATCCAGGTTTATACATGCTGACAGATGGTCAATGGGGTTTATCACACTGTAAACCATGACAGTAGCACAGTAAACAATGACAGTGCTAGAACTTCAAGAAGCCTTGTTCAAGAGCTGCTGTGGTGTGTATGAGGACAACATCGCCCTCTGGGGATTTGGAGGGTGCACATGCAAGAGCAAGACCGGGGCATTCAACTCATGAAAGCCTTGCTGATTAGCTGGTGGAAATGATTTTTTACTGTTGAGTTTTGTGTGATGTTCTGATTCATGTTTTCTCATAAATGACTGGTACTTACGGGCTGATTTGATTGAAAGTTAAATAAATTAAGGGTGGAAAGGGAAAATGTGCATAAGTGTGGACACTGTAGACCCTGTAACTTACACTCATGGAGCACTTGATTAGTAACACCCCCTTGCTTCTACGCTCATTGTCCATTGTATCACCTCCACGTACCCTATAGGAGCACTATGTAGCTCTGCAGTTACAGACTGTAGTCCATCTGTTTCTCTGTATACTTTATTATCCTGTCCTTCAATGGTCAGGACCCCCACAGGACCACCACAGAGCAGATTATGTGGGTGCTGGATCATTCTCAGCACTGCAGTGACCCTGACGTCCTCTAGTCCTTCATCAGTGTCCACAGGACGCTGCCCACAGGACGCTGCTGGCTGGATAGTTTTGGTTGGTGGACGATTCTCAGTCCAGCAGTGAGGAGTCCAACAGCACTGCTGTCTCTGATCCACTCACACCAGCACAACACACACTAACACACCACCACCATGTCAGTGTCACTGCAGTGCTGAGAATGACCCACCACCCACATAATACCTGCTCTGTGGTGGTCCTGTGGGGGTCCTGACCACTGAAGAACAGGGTAATAAAGTATACAGAGAAACAGATGGACTACAGTCTGTAACTGTAGAACTCAATAAAAAAATCAATAAATGTGATCAGATGAGTAATGAGTGGATTCGAAGGGATGATAAGTAACAATCTGAGCATATAATAAATAAACTGGGGACTGAAAGTGAGAGTGGACTGCACAGAGTGATGTCTTTTTAATCAGTGGTTTGCTGTTTGTTTAGGACTTGTCACATGGCATCTCCTCCGGACCAATCACATCGCACACCCACAATACACCCGACAGCTATGGAATGACGGAGGGTGTTGTTGAAGTTGGACCGTACACAGGTGCGTGGTCTGATTCCTCAGTACGTCATTTTCAGCTGTAATCAAAAGCAGCAAGAAGTAGAAACTAAAGGCTGAATCTGAAAGTTAAAGACCTGAGCATTACCAGTAGGAGTGGGTGATATGAGGATCGTTTATCATTGAATCATAATAAATTGTCATAGTATGCTTTTCTGAGCATTTCGTAGATATCCTCTGTATTTAAAGAGATGTTTAATTTTAATCTGACCATGGTTAGGCCTGTTTAACAGGGTTTAGTTATTATTATATAATTTTTTTATGTGGCTCTACAGGTTCTATTTTGTTTGGTTGTTAAATCTCAGAAAAATCAAATACCGTGATGCATATTGTGTATCGTGTATCAGCTCAATCACTCCCAGCAGACTACAGAATCTACAACCGAATAGAGGTAGACTCTGCTAATTAGTAGAGGTGAAGTCGACAACCGAATATATTTTTATTTATTTATTTGCAAATTTTTATTTGTTTGGGGCATTAATAACGCAATAATAACAAAGCAAATTTCTTTTTGTTGTATAAAGTCACATAATTCTGTTCATCAAAATAATCTGCTCATAAAATGAGTTTACCTTTCCACCTTAAACAACCCACATGTGTGAAGTAAAGGCGTATCTGTTGAAAGATTTGGTGACCTCTAGTGGATTTGTGTGGCCTAACACACCTCAGCTGATTGGTAGACATGGCCCAATCAGGTTAAGTTAGGTCCAACACCTTCTTCATGAAGATACAGTGACTCAAAAAGTTGAGCAGAACATTAAAGGATTAACCTAATATCACGGTTCTGTGTAGCGGAGGAGTTCTAAACAACACGCAGAGGGCAAAAACGAAAGACTGGTCATTTGCATGTTTGTTTTCACCGCTGGTTTAATTCTATGTTTATAGAATGAAAGCAGCTCTTGGTTTTGCAGTGAAAGGAAAGGCGATCTGAGTGCAGTAGATCAGTTTGCCTCTCGTTTCGACTAGCCTAAGAGACTGGTAGTGGCCTCGGTGTCCTCTTCACTAAGGGTCCATTCAGGGCGAATCTAGGCCCACTTCATTTGTATGGCTGCGCGTCAGAAAGAGGGTGGAATTAGAATGTGAAAAGAAAGATGTCCTCGTGCCTCTAATGAGCAAGCGTGTGATCTTTATTCATCTGGTGCCCCCTTTCATTAGCGTCCCCTTGTACCGAGCGTGTGAATAAATTAGCCGGGCCCCAACCTTGGCAACCTGGCCGCTCTTGCGCATCGTGTCTGACCACCCACTTTTTTTTTGTTGTTGTATTTTTTGGGGTTTTTTTGGCCACTTGTCGTTTTCGCCACACAGAGGTTGAGAATATCAGGAAACGCTGAGCTAGTTCACGGCCTCGTACATGTTTATTAATACCAACGTTGAGTTTTTGACATTGAATTTGAAACACTGAATTATCATTATTAAACCTTTTGAAAACTGCATGATGTAAGTTTTGAATAAGCTTCATAATTGAGGCTTTTTACCGGAGCATTCCTGGTCTGGAGAATTGGATCAGATTCATATTTGTAACCCTCTGATATCCAGTATTCCTGCTGGTTTCGGATCAGTGCCAGCTGTGATTTTGAACCACCATGTCTTTCAGGTCTGTTGAACTGTTTTGTCATTGTGTAGAGTTTTGAGTTGTGTAGTGTACGGGGGTAAAAGCATACATGGAACTTTCAAGAACCTCTTCCAGGAGGATGTTACCAGCTGAGGCCCAGATATGCTTGGAGCATCCATGCCTTAGAGCGAACGTCCGCCCAGAAAACATGTTTCTGACCTTCCTGTAACTGTCAGTGAGTGATGTGACAGGAGAGAGTGAACTGTCGATTTGCTTTAGCATTAGCATTAGCGTTGTCCCCTAATATCTCATTAATCACACCTGCAATAAAAGGTTAATAAATATATACTGAAAAGAAAAACACTAGATCAGTGTTTCTCAACCCTGCTCCTGGAGGCCCACTATTTAAAGTTCTCACCGCTTCCGACACCCCTGATGCAGCTGATCAGCTCATTAACAGCCCATTGCTGAGTTGAAGTGGGGGATGGGGGTGGTTGTGGTGAAAGCAGGAAAAGCACTAAAATGCTCCGGCTGGCTCAAGCAAACTTTTTACTAGTTCTGATTATAGTACTATATAATTAAAGAAAGCTTAGCATAGACGCCTTGAGCTTAAAGATACAACAAGACCATTCGGTAGCCCAAGTTTTTGTTGTATAAAATTACATAATTCTGTGCATCAAAACCTCTGAAACTATAATATGTCGATGAAATAAGCTTGCCTTCAAGAAGTCCACCTAAAGCAATCCACAGGTGTGGAGTAATTTACCTGTTGCTTGCTTCCTCTATGGAAGAGTAAAGTCGTATCGACTGAAAGACTCAGCACCCTCTAATGGATTTGTGTGGCCTAACACACCACAACCGATTGGGAGAGATGACACAATCAGGTTGATTGAGACCTTAACATGTAGCGACAGCCACTTGCTGAGTTGAAGTAGGTGTGTTAAAGCAGGGAAAGCACTTAAATGGGCGGGGCAGTGTGGCTCCAGGACCAGGGTTGAGAAACACAGCACTAGATTAGAGAACCTATGACTAGTTTGCGCCTGAAATAGAATCATTGCTGTATATGTCATTGTTACAGCTTTACAGGGCTTTTCCTGACACAAAATGAGGCGATAGCATCCTGATCATGTTCACACGCGGATGTGGGTACCGTACCTCCAACAGGCTCAAGCAGACTTAGGAGTTCTAATTATTATAATGTAATTATATATATTTATATATATATAATTATTATAGTATAATTAAAGAAACCTAAGGTTGTTGTGTTAAGAATGCAATATCAAAGCCTTTGCTTTCATTTCGCAACCAGCAGACTGTTGCCCTAACAGGGTAGCTTCATTAAAGCCACTGTTGAACATGCAGAACCTTTCAGCTTCCAGTTTTCCGTTTCTAAAACTTCATCATTTGCTGTCAGTAATGAAATGTAATAGAACTAATCTATAATGAAAACTGTGGAAATGAAATTAATATTGCACAGCACATTGATATTTTGGTGCGTTTAATTTGACCATGTGTCAACGCCATACAATGTTGAAACACCAGTTATTGCACAACGGCCACCAAACAGTGATGAGCAACCGTGTTGCGGCTTCATCTCAGTCAAATCTAATCATTAGGATGTGCACATTAGTAAAGATTGTGGCTGCGGTTAAACAGACGCTCTGTTCTTCCTCTTTGGCAGTGCCTTTCCCCGTGTGGGTTGTGATACAGCGCCCCCACTTGGCCACAGTCGTAGTTACAAGTAAAATAAATCCACAGAAAATACAGTAGAGTTCCCATATGCAGGTACAACCCTGGTTTAGCAGTAGTAGTACAGGTAAGTTAAGGCAGCTTGGATCTTACATTCCAACGGTTGGGACTCGTCTTTCAGCCATTTTTGGAACTCACTAGGTTGTAACTCACTCAGTCACATTTAGCATTACTCTCCACTAAGGGGCGCCAGTAAAACAGGGTGATGCTTAAACGAATTCCGTCTCGCTACATCTAGTATGGACAGCTTTGCATTGCATGCTAAAGAGCACCCACAGGCTCAACACCTTCAGGCCAGTCTGAAGTCTTTAAAATTACTAAAAGTAATTTTAACCCCAGGACGCTCTGTCAGATGTATTCCGGAGAATTTGTAGTCCTCCCGCACATCAGTGCCTGACACCAATGATTTGTGGGTGGAAGCTGCCCTAACCATGCTTACCTTGACTCTCCGCTGCTGACCGTTTCCAGGGTCGAAGAGCCAGCCCACCTCGCCTACCGTAGCGCCCAGTCCTGCAGCGGCTAGCCGGCTAGCTCGCGCGGCCAGCGATAGTCAGGTGGAGAGAGAGAAAGGTACCAAAGCTACAGCGCTGTAGCCTTTCTGCTGAGATGCCTCTTCTGCACTAACCAGACACTGGCTGTCCTGCTTCCTGCTTTGCCTTCCTAAGGCCTTGACGTTGATTCAGTAACTTGCAATGGCATCTGTTAGAGCCCTGAATCGTGTGGTACCCAAAAAAAAAAAAAAGACAGAGTCACATTAACTAGCTGACGTAATTTGAGCTACATGTGCTAGCAGACGAACACTCGATGGATTTCGACAGGCAGCAGAGCAAACTGAGCAATAAGGAATCATTACGACTGACGGAAAAAAGACTTTACACTTTGAATAAAAGTGATTTGTCAGTCTTAATGTTTCTTCTTTATTAGCGTAGACCATAGATTATAGACTTATTGTTCTTTGTTACTGTCTAAACCAGTTACAACAACAGCTGTCTGTGCCCGGCTACGCAGAATAAGCCAGTTACTTGTAGTTACCAATTTAGTTACTATCCCAGATTTGTTAACACTGCTAACACAGCCCAAGATCAGTGTTCCACTGTGAATTGAGGAGCGAGCGATTGCCTCTCCACAGCGCCGGGGAGGCAGTATATCACCCATGTCTGTAGGTGTCAGTACATTTATATTTATATACATATTTATAGGGATAAATTAAACTGCCATACTGATTGTGCCATGAGCTAAAAAGTATCATATATATTGTTGCTTCTTTAACGTTAGTCAGTTGTTGTAATAAGAGTAAATACGTGTAATATGTAGAAAAACACACGGATATCGATAGACATATTGGCTACTACGTTAACTATCACAGCAAAGTAACACTAGCCAGCTATCGTAAGATGAGGAACATGTTATATCAAGTTTACGATCATAAAATATGTCCTCTACAAAAGTTACCCTTTTCAACTTTTATATGACCGTATAGGAAGACTTACGTTTAACAGGACGTTTGGTAAACTCTTGTTAAGCTATGATGTAGTCCTTATTAGCAGGTTTGCTGCATTTGACCTGGTGAAGGCCCGGTAATTAGGTAGTTAGGTAGAAATGTAGTTTGTAGTTTCTGGACATACAAAGAATATATTTTATTCTTTTTATATGTACTTATAAATTAAATATATAACCTGGCACTTTGGTGTAAAGAGTCTCCTTCAGCCAAGGCTTATTAACGGCATAATAACAATTTCAGAACTGGAGCTTCAGTTGCAAATTTGAGTTTTCCATCCTATGAAACATTCGTCATGGTTTGATTGAAGGTTTTGACAGATGCTCCATTGCACTCATGATTGTTCAATTCCCTTATGGTGCTCTGAAATCAGACGGATCTCCTTTTTTTTTTTTTGTCTTAAGTGCTCCGTTTTTGGCACTCTTTCTGTCCGCTCCAGTTTTCTCTCTCCTCTCTGACTTCGAAGCATTTCTTGAAATGGCTAACTTCCTGCAGCCATATGTATATTTCAGATCACCTCGCTTCTGTCCCCTCGACCCGGGACTAGTTTAACACTGTGCACGGCTTTGGCTGGCCGCCATTATCTTGGGTTTCTGAAGTGCCTTTGCTGGAGACTTCTATTCTCCTTTTGGGCGGGGGTTCTTGAAACTAATCTGACTTTACACAGCTGTGGGGAAATGTTCTCTTCGCTCAGTGTCCGTTTGTATGTGTCCTGTGTCAGTCAGTCATGTCACCTCACCCACAAATGCACCGACTAACTATGGGGTTACTGTAAACTCACGATGTGGTGCTCGTACTATAACATCAGCCATCAGTTCAGGATTAGTTTGATGTCAGATGACTTGCTTTAACATGATGGCATATCTTGGTTTGCAGTGGTAGTGATGGGAACCAGACGCCAAAGCATTCAGTGCCCGGGAAAGCTACTACATGCAGTGGTCAAGAATGCGCTCCCCAATTGCTGTAAATTTTAGGCAGAATCCTCTTCATGGCAGAGAGGCATGAACAGGGTGTTGCAAGGCTACCGCTGTTTTGCCATTAACAGCATTACATGCCTTTGGCTCAATAAACCTGTAGCTTCACTCTTTAACTGGTCATTTTGAAACTTGTGCTATAGACAAGATGACCACTGGTTCCTATCACCACCACTGTGATGGTGTTTCCTAGCTGTTATTTGACATCAACTACAATCATGACACTGAGAACAGGGCAGGGCAGAAGGCTCCGGGGCTAAAGCAGCCATCAGATTAGAGTGATGCCTGTTGTGGCGGAGGAAGCGTGAGTGACTATCCTGGAGGAACTGACCTAGATTGACTAATTCAGGGGTGTGCCCAGGCCTGCTCTTTGGAGATCTGCCAGGCTGCATAGCTGTGTTTAGACCCAGTCAAGCTAGTTGAGGCCTTCCCAGGCATCCAGATGTGCCAGGTATGCTAGATTAGAGTGGTAGATTCCCAGGAGCGTGCCGGGACATTGCTTGTCAGAATGAATTTGCAGTGCTTCACTGACCCCTTTTTCCAGCGCCTGCGCTATTTAAAGTCTGAGCTAGTTCAATATAAATGTTTTTAGTGCTGTTAAAACCTTGGGAATCTAGTTTCCTCATTTGAAAAGGTGAACTTTGTTGAATGTTTTTCATCCAATACGTTAAATTGCGAACAGGAAATCTGTGGTACCTCTTTTCCACCAACAGAGTTCCAGTGCTCGTGGCTGTGCTGGTTCCCAGACCCTCTTAAGAACGGGCCCCCTGTTCCACTGGTTTGAGAGCTGAACGATTATGTATCTGGAGGTGGGCGGTCCTTAGTCTGTAAGCAGAAGTCGGCAGACAACGTATAAAAACGTCAAGTGCAAACTGTACTTCCTGCTTTGAGGGCGTATATCTTACCATCCAGAACCAGCTCTTTCAACATCTGTGCTCAGCGCGGAGGGACTGTCATAGACAACGATTACACGCAAGACGACTCGTACGCGTTTGGTTTCCTATGTCCGTTATGAAGGTGTTCTATTATAAAGCAGCACGTTAAGGTTCTTAGCTATCTGTACAGTTTCCCACATTACGGATCTCCTGCACGTATTAAACAGCAAACGTTTTGAATTTTTCACATTTTCGCTCAGTAGAACATGGACTCCTCCTGTTGAATGCGCTCCTCCACAAGCACATCACTGGTGGGATATGATTGTTCCTGAGTTCAGCTCAGTGGAGTTCATCGTGCAGCACCACGCCCCTTTGACGCTTGCGTCACGGGTTCTACGGTTCCAGAACAGACCGTTAATGGTGCTGGAGCGGCACTGATTTTTCCGACCGCTAACCTTTTTTTTGTGGTGGAAAAGCCCAGAAAGGTTTGAGATTTTAGGTACCGGCACCATGTTGGTGGAAAAGGGCTGTGGCTAGCATCATGCTAACACCCCTTAGCATGATGCTAGCCAACTTGTGCATCTGTTAGCTGATGTGACAGAATCTGTAGCTCGTGTCGTCCAATTATACATGGGTTATCAATAGTTTGAATAGTCTCTGCTACTCTTCATCCTCCCAGCTTGCTAGCATTGTATTACAGCCTAACTTGGTGGAACTGGCTGGGACTAAACTGGAGAGAAATTACTACTAGGTAGCGTTTTGGAGCTCCAGGTGTTCTTACAACAGAAACAGGCTAATATAGTCATAGTAAACTGCACTTTTGCCTCCTTGGTGTAGTAAGGTCTTCATTTTAAAGGTGGGCAGAGGCCACTAGCTGTTCTACTTCCTCTCTTGTTTGTTCTGCTCATATTGTCTAAGAAAGGATGTTCTTTTGAGCAGGCAGTATGAGAGGTCAGCCGAGGAGTGGGTCCATGGTTCTGGCCGATGATATGAAGAACCCAGCAATGGAGAAACTGGAGCTGGTCAGGAAATGGAGCATCAACACTTACAAAGTGAGTCACTATTCCCACTATAAATATTCCCATGCTGACCTCTTCTTAATCCCTTCAACCTTAACTGCTGTGGGCCACATCTGTAGTGACTTACACATCAACTTATACATCAGCGCTTTCCTCTACGTGGGAAAACATTCACTCACAATAGAAGCCGGGGGGTAGTTGCTGAATTCCTTGATTAGATGTTTGAAATACGCAACTATATGATAGGAATTAACTACTACAACAGTCGGGCCCAATCCCATTTTATCCCGTGCCCCCTAACGTTTAGCCCTACCCCTCCGTTTTGCGCGATCACGTCTAGGGGTAGGATGGTCCCAATCGCTGTTGAGATGGAGGGGTAGAGTGAAGTGTTAGGGCTATATGGCCCTTCAAATAGAGATTTTTCAGGGGCACACTCCAAACTGAGTGTTATGAAGAATTTCCCAGAATGCCCTGCGGATCATCGGCATGATGGCTTTACTAATGGCAAAACAAAAACAAGCGACCAAAGAGACCCATAAATATGAGTATTTTCTTGTAAGATAACCATTATAAGAGTTTTATGCTCATTTTCTTCATAACACGTGTAAAATCGCTAGTAATACGCTGGTGGCTCGGTGCTACCTAGCGGAATTTCCCGTTCCACCTTAAATTGTGCAGCAGTTACATTCTGGTACCTGAGGTTGCTGCACCATTTAAGGTGGAACAGGGAAATTCGATCATGAAGCTGGAGATTAAAAAGCTAAGTTCAGCTTCATATCACCGAAGAATTCTTGGTGGCGATAATAAATAATTGTCATCCGCCTCTTTGAAGGCATATGATGCCCTAAATGTATTTAAGCAGTGAGGAGCTGAACTTCACCCTCCTCCGCTATCACTGCAGACTGGCAGGGTCACCTACAGAGCACCACTAGTAGCCTGTTAATGAAGTCAAGTAGTTTTTTGTTTGTGTTTTTTGTTATTTGGTGACTCGTTAGACCGATTGATGTGTAAAACTGAAGTTGTGAATGAACCATGAGCGCCCATGCTTTTCATCTGTTTCCATGTTTCATAGGGGGAAGATTTCAACCACTACTCCTTGTAACTCTGTTTCAAGAGGGAGGGTTACACTAGAAAACAAAGGGTAGGGGTAAAAATAAGAAATGGGACTGGGTCTTACAGTCGGGTTAGCCAAACAAATTGTTTTGTTGTAGTGCAGTTGTTCTTATGAAGTTTGATCCAACTTTCAAACGCTTCCAAATGAACAATTAAGTAAATAATTAGGTGAGTTTCTTTCACTTCACTTCAGGCTTTCTTGGAATTCTTGGCCAAAACAGATACCAGTATTCCAGACACACTTGGTTGAACACCAGACAACTCATTACCTTGTGCTCGGAAGCTTCCATTGGGTTTATCCTTGCCTTACTACGTTTCCCCACAGTGCACTAAGCAGATCCTGTCGGAGAAGCTGGGCCGTGGCTCGCGTACTGTGGACCTGGAGCTGGAGGCGCAGATCGATGTCCTACGCGACAACAAGCGCAAGTACGAGCACGTGGTCAAACTGGCACAGACGCTGGCCAATCAACTGGCACAGATGATGCAGACACAGCGGCAGCTGGGCGACGCCTTCGCTGACCTCAGCCTCAAATCACCCGAACTTCATGTGAGTATGAGCGGCAGTGATGTCCGGGGGGGTTTTAACCTGCTCGTGGGCCCTGTAGCTATGAAGCTCCAAAGAGCTTTGGTGAGGCATTTCAGAATGTCAAAGCAGCCTTCAAAAAGCGATGCACCATGATCTGAGCATCTATAGGCTCATCGTTTCCAGTCACCCGCTTCACTGATGAGAGAACCACTGTTGCGGTATGCAAGCTGGCCGTGTGTGCGGAGTGTAGGGTCATCTCACTTCAGAATTTGCACAATCAGGAATGTTGCTAAGCCTTTCAAAGAACAAAAGGACAGGATAGAAACGTATACAAAGCCATGAGGACTTCAGACTTCAGTTGTTTTAATCAAGAACGTTTTGTGGGCCACTTCATTATTGATACAGGAAGCAGCCATCGTGCCAATCACCTTTTTATTTTTACATGGTTTATGGACCGTTGAATTATTGATGGATCCAGAACAACAGCAAATGTTGAATATTTAATGCTTTGTTTTTCCGGGGATGGGCACATTGGGTGATGGGTGTGTGAAGGTAGAACTTCTCTGTTTAAAGAGGACCGATTATGCTTATTTTTAACGGTTAATATATGTGTCTACTAGAATAGATTTACATGGTTCAGTTTTCCCAAAACACAGTATTTTTCCCTCATACTGTACATCTGTATTCACCCTCTGTCTTAACCGCACTGTTAGAGCTTCTGTGTCTTTAAGCCCCGCCTTCCAGTGAGCCCAGTGTGCTCTGATTGGTCAGCTCACCCACTCTGTTCTGATTGGTCACCCACCAGAGCAGCGTTCCTGCTGCAAGTTCCGGTCCCACACCGCCATGGCTGTTCTTACTATGTTGAAAGTTCTGTGGTATCAGCTTGAGTTCCCCCCTCAATGTCTGCTAGAGCAAGTTGGTAGGTCCACCTTCGCAAAGTAGTCTGAAGCTGGATTTTTCAGAGGACACTGTGCACTGTGTGACGGGGTGCCAAGCTTGCCTGTAGGCGGAGCGCTAAGGAGGACCGTGTTACAAGACGATATCACCTTGTAACAGAGTGGGAAAAAAAAACAGCTGGAATTCCAACAAGCTGTTTCAGGTTTCAGGAAAAGTGGTTACTGTGGAAGAGAGTTTCTCCCTCTGGCGTGTACTTTGGGATGTGGCCTACATCCAGAAACTCCTGGTGAGCTAATGTATGGGATATATAGTAGAGCAGTGGAACTGTAGCCAGCGCTAAAATAATAGTGCCTAGTAATGATGGATCTGTACAGGCATAGAATTCCAGAGCAGTCCTTTGAATTTTAGGAGTTCAAGCTAGTTAAACTTCCTACATTCATTATTTTACGTGCACGTCTCATTAACCTGGCTTGTAACTCGCTCACTCGTGTTTAGCAGGATGAAGGCGCGTCATAAGAGCTCAGTGACACTACGTATCTTTCTTAAACCATGGACAGAATCTGGCGTTCTTGCTTACTGTCTTGAATTTGTCATCTGCAATTTGTCATTATCTGTTATGCATTTGTCGTAATGCCATAAAAATACCATCCAAATTTAAATACCATCCAGTTGCTTACCAATTGGGTATATGACTGAGGTAAAACCAGTAACTGGACTAATGAATGTGCATTGTTTTCTGTTTCTGTTTAGGAGGAGTTTGGCTACAATGCTGAGACCCAAAAACTCCTGTCCAAAAACGGGGAGACCCTTTTAGGCGCCATCCAATTCTTCATCGCCAGCGTGAACACACTGGTGGACAAAACCATTGAGGACACCATGGTCAACATCAAACAGTATGAGGCAGCCAGGTATGGTTTGGAAAGTGATCTGGGAATTTCTTTATTTGGATTTATTGCTTAAAAATAATGATCAGCTGCTTCACGATTGGTTTAGGTCCATCACAATGCCAATCGAGGGGCCCGGGGAAGAAGTTTGATGTTTTGTTGGTCCTAATCTTATTATGAAGCAAGCTGTCATGATAAAGATCAATCATATCATGGTGTCGTGTTCTAAACCACATTGGGAACCTTCAAAAGCCTGTACCTGATCTGACACTGAAGTGCGATGCTGAGTTTAAATTCTTCTGCTCTACAGAATTGAGTACGATGCGTATCGTACAGATCTCGAGGAGCTGAACTTGGGCCCACGTGATGCCACCACACTGCCCAAAATCGAGCAGTCTCAGATGCAGTTCCAAATGCACCGTGAGAAATATGAGAAGATGCGCAATGACGTCTCTGTCAAACTTAAGTTTCTGGAGGAGAATAAGGTACAAGCTTTTCCCCAAAGCCCAAATTTCAACTAGAAACAGTCAACTATATCACATCCCTTGACTATAATGTAGGACAGTGTTTCCCAACCCTGGTCCTGGAGGCACCCCACACTCTGGACATTTCAGTGGATTCACTGCTTTAACAAACACACAGCCCGAACTTTGAAAGGGCTTGTTAATGAGCTGATGAGTTGAATCAGGTGTGCTGGGAACAAAGAAAGCCCTAAAATGTGCAGGGCAGGATGCCTTTTGTCAGAGTGTAGTCCATCTGCTTCTCTGTATACTTTAATGGTCAGGACCACCACAGAGCAGGTGTTATGTGGGTGGTGGATCATTCTCAGCACTGCAGTGACACTGACGTGGTGGTGTGTTAGTGTGTGTTGTGCTGGTGTGAGTGGATCAGACGCAGCAGTGCTGCTGGACACCTCAGTGTCACTGCTGGACTGAGAATCGTCCACCAACCAAAACTATCCAGCCAGCAGCGTCCTGGGGGGCGGCGTCCCGTGACCACTGATGAAGGACTAGAGGATGACCAACACTGCACTGTGCAGCATCAGATGACCTATCGTCCCTGACTGTACATCTACAAGGTGGACCAGCAAGGTAGGAGTGTCTAATAGAGTGGACAGTGAGTGGACACAGTGTTTAAACACTCCAGCAGCACTGCTGTGTCTGATCCACTCACACCAGCACAACACACACTAACACACCACCACCACGTCAGTGTCACTGCAGTGCTGAGAATGATCCAGCACCCACATAATACCTGCTCTGTGGTGGTCCTGTGGGGGTCCTGACCATTGAAGAACAGGGTAATACAGTATATAGAGAAACAGATGGACTACAATCTGTAAGTGTAGAACTACAGGGTGCTCCTATATGGTCAGTGGAGCTGATAGAGTGGACAGTGAGTGCAGATAGAAGGAGGTGGGTTTAATATTCTGATATGACACAATGGAGCTAAACCAGCTTGACAGCCACCTGTATGTAATATCAGATATGAATTATTTTGCTCTTAAATTAATTAATTTCCAGTTATGTCTTAATTTGAGTGCCATGTTCCTGCATTCACGGTCACTTTGCTTTTTGTGTCTAGGTGAAAGTTTTGCACAATCAGTTGATCCTCTTTCACAACGCCATCGCTGCCTACTTCGCCGGCAACCAGCAGCACCTGGAACAGACGCTCAAACAGTTCCACATCAAACTGAAAATGCCTGGGGGAGACATCCCGTCCTGGCTAGAGGAGCACTGATCCATTTAAACCCCCCCCCCCCCCTCTATGAATAAGGCAGGTGGGATGATACAGAGAGGAGAGGGAGGCTGAAGAGTTGTGGAAGCACTCCTTAGATACAAAAAACTGAAAAAGTAAAAAAAAAAAAAGGAAAAAAGAAAGCCTCTCTTTTTGCCCTGTCTCTTTATTTTTCCACTTCAGGACACTAAACCTGGCAGGAAAGTTGAGTATGGGGAAGCAGGATCAGGGGGAAGGTGAAGATAAGCCTAGCAAAGAAATGTTTATCTTTCTCCCCATCCTTTTCTTCCGACTTGTTTGGGTTTTTTAGACGAACGCTTCTCTCCTTTTGTCCGGGAGAGGAGATTTTTTTACTCGCGTTGGGGGTGAAGAGTGGTCTCGAGATATTCTTTCTAAATCGGAACACATGCACTTTTGTTGGTATATGACAAATCGAATCGCGAGATGTAGAAAGCAAAAGGACGCTCCATGAATGTAACACAGGAAATCAATATCCGTGATCACTTGTTAGAAGTCCACAGTGCCCTTTCCCACTCCGTCTCCATGGTATTCCACCTAACCCTATGTGTGGAAAGTAATACGATGTTAATAGGCCTGTCCATGCCCCACAAATCTGTTCTTCTGTAGCAGCTGTTGCAAGATTGGGCAAGATTTACACCACAAATTTCACTCAGCTTTTTAGGATTTTAGTTTCACATCGTTCCAGATAGTTCCAAGCTCAACTATGTCATATCCTACCCAAACTTGGCGCAGGTTGAAAACGACGAGTGCATGCACTCGCAGTTGAAGTTAATAAGCCTTAATCATTTGTGTGATTTTGGCCAAAGCTGAGCTACACTGATTAGCTTGAATGCTAACCTTAGCATTAGCTTGTCCAACAGAAGCTACAGAAGAACATATTTGTGGGCTGTTCAATGGCTTTCTTACTTTCATCGCTGTCTTCAAACGTCTCGTTTCACACCAAACTTGACTGAGATTTTGGGAGCAAAACCACTTTTGGCGGAAGCCAGATTGTAACTCCGCCCCCTTTGTCTCCTTCCGTTAAGTGATGCAGGTATCCGTGAGATTCCCAGACTTTTTGTTGTTATTGTTGTTGTTGTTGTTTTTTTCCTGGGAGGTGTCTTTTTGGGACTCTTTCCGATATGGACTACAGAGGAAGTCGTCCATATTGGAATCTTCAAAGCCTACAATCTCTTTGGTCTTTTGGGAACATGGATGGGATAAACAGCGAGGAGGACCAGTCCTTCGTCTTTGGCTTTAAAACTTTCTACGTTGTTTGGTATTAATTCTTCAAGCAAACTTTTGTAGTGTTTTGTTTTATTTTTTTTCTGGGTGAGGGAGAAGAAACTGGGCCTTGCCTTCGTGACTTTTACGTGCCTTTCTCTGTCAATCATGCTCGGTTTTCCGTCAGGTCTTGGACGAGTACTCGGACGAGGCCGGCACTGCCGTGGACCAACACACAAGTTCACATGTATATGCATACAGTAAGCCTGTACATATATGGACATATCATAGCAAAAGACCAGCAATTTGTTGACTCCTCTTTTTGACCTGACTATACAGGTCTGTTGCGTTTTCCACTCCACCACTCCTCCCTCCCTCCCTCCTTCCTCAGTTTTGCATTCCAGTGGGTAGGCTGTTGCTAAACCAGGAAGCCGTTTTTTTTTTGTATAAGATGTAAACCAAATGAACTTGACATGGAATTCTGCGTTTGCACAAATGAAAGTCCAGGTCCCTTCTGTTTGCTTTTTGTTGTTGTTGGTGTGCTTCTTTAATTTGACGTGCTGACGAATAGATGCTTTCCAAACTCCGCCCCCCCAGTGACTTGCTTATATCAGTCCTTCTGCATGAACCCAGTGCACCAATTCTACCAATTCCTTCCAAATTTGCCAGTCTCAGAATTGCTCTTAGCACCTTGATGGCCCCCCAAAATCAAAGATAAACCTCATCTAGTCAGAGGTCGTCCTTCATTCTTCCATTTCCAGTCAAAATATCCTTTGAGTACAGTTTATCATTTGATAACATACTATCCAGAGAATTGAAAAGCCTCAACAACTACTTAGAATATCTGATATTTCGGCATTTAGTGTGTCCACCCTTTATTACAGCTTCCATTCCTTTCAGGAGACGTGCTTGGTGAAGTTGATTTAGCCTTTTCCTGCCTCTCACAAGCCAGGCTATCCCAAGGCTCTTGAGGTCGGATCTCTTACGTGGTCAGTCCATGGTTCTTAGAACACCAGCAGCAGCTCCTTTGTTTGATGTGTCTAGATCTCCTTTTCTCAGCGAGGAGCTTCTTGAACAGCTACACCTTCTTTCAGACCTCCGTAGCGTTGAGGTGTTTTCTCACAGTGAAAGAAGGATGGACAGAAACACCTGTTAATGTTCTCAGATCTGGAGCAAGAGTGGAGCTTGACGTTCTCCTCTCTCTCAGTGCTGTTCATCTGGTGGCGAGAGTTTTTGGTCTACCAGGTCTTCCAGGTGGCTGCTAGTAGTCCGAGTTTTTGGACTCCACATACTTTGTTTTGACTTTGCCCTCTTTCCATACACCCAGTACTCCCATCTTGTATCTAATCTCCTCCGAAGTATCTCCTGAGAAATGAGTCAGGTTGAACTAAATGGCTGTTTTGACTGGAAATGAAATATTAGTATATTAGAAATGAGGTTAAATATTGTACTTCTGCTTTAAGACATTGCTGCCTATTATCAAGGGACGGTGATGTCATGATGTCATCTTGCCACTTGCTCGGACCCCCGCAGCAGTGTGTCCTACTTCCTCAGTTACGTTGCTCCTAGTTATGCTATAATCACATATATATATATATATATATTTGACCTAACTTTCCAGCTCTTTGTTGGCAGCATAGAGGCACCGTAGTAGAGTGACCCTATGTGAACTGACACACATGTGGAGATATAATCTATATTTGTAATTTCCTCTTTTACTTTGGGTATAAAACAAACTTTTGCTGTGGGCATTTTTTTGATGATGATGATGTCGATGATGAAGATGGTAATTATCAGGTATTTGTGTGCAAAACAAAGACAGTTCTCAGAATGTCGTGTAAGATTTTGGGAGGAAATAAAGTTTTGTTCCTTGGTAATTCTCGTCTGTGTTAATTTTCGTGTCGGTTTTTCTGTTCTTCCAAAGTCATGAACAAAACTTTGAACAACACAGTTTATTAAATTTACAGTGTTGGTGTACAGTAACTCAGTAAGTGTGATGCGTTAGTGTACTGTAAGTAGTGTGTTGGTGTACAGTAACTCAGTAAGTGTGATGCGTTAGTGTACTGTAAGTAGCGTGTTGGTGTACAGTAACTCAGTAAGTGTGATGCGTTAGTGTACTGTAAGTAGTGTGTTGGTGTACAGTAACTCAGTAAGTGTGATGCGTTAGTGTACTGTAAGTAGTGTGTTGGTGTACAGTAACTCAGTAAGTGTAATGCGTTAGTGTACTGTAAGCAGTGTGTTGGTGTACAGTAACTCAGTAAGTGTAACGTGTTAGTGTACTGTAAGTAGTGTGTTGGTGTATAGTAACTCAGTAAGTGTAACGTGTTAGTGTACTGCAAGTAGTGTGTTGGTGTACAGTAACTGTGAGTGTAACATGTTAGTGTACTGTAAGTAGTGTGTTGGTGTATAGTAACTCAGTAAGTGTAACGTGTTAGTGTACTGTAAGTAGTGTGTTGGTATACAGTAACTCAGTAAGTGTAGTGTGTTAGTGTACTGTAAGTAGTGTGTTGGTGTACAGTAGCTCAGTAAGTGTAGTGCGTTAGTGTACTGTAAGCAGTGTGTTGGTGTATAGTAGCTCAGTGAGTGTAACGTGTTAGTGTACTGTAAGTAGTGTGTTGGTGTACAGTAACTGAGTGTAATGCGTTAGTGTGCTGTAAGCAGTGTGTTGGTGTATAGTAGCTCAGTGAGTGTAATGTGTTAGTGTACTGTAAGTAGTGTGTTGGTGTACAGTAGCTCAGCGAGTGTAATGCGTTAGTGTACTGTAAGTAGTGTGTTGGTGTACAGTAGCTCAGCAAGTGTAATGCGTTAATAAATAATAATAATAATAATAAATCATGCTCCTGTTACTCTCCATACTTAAGTACATTTGAAGGTAAATACTTTAGTACTGTTACTCCAGTGGAGGTCTATAGTGAGGAACTTCTACTGACACTGGAGGAGTATTTTACCTTGGGGATCTGCTTTAACTCAGGTACATGGGTTGTGTACTTCATGCACCACTTTTTATTTATTTAAGTTTAGTATAAACTGGAAAGGTTCTGTAACGTTTGCATGGGCCACTTTGTTTCACACTCAACAGAACAAAAATGAACAGTGAAGAAACCATGTAACCTGCCATGTGACCAGGGCTGCCCAAACGTGTGTATAAGTCTGTATATGATTAGCGTGATACCAGATACTTACCGTCTCCACTTCAGGAGACTCTCCTGCAGAGGGCACCCTGCCTCTACATTACTCAGTGGTCCTGTCGTGCGTAGTGAACAGCAGTAAATGGTGACTACAACATTTTGTTCTTTTATTAGGTCAACATTTGGACTTGGTCGTTCAGTACAGTAGCGTGGCGGTGCCGTTGAGGGAGTGTTCAGTGTGGCTGAGGATTAAGCCCGTTTTCTCATCATTTAAACATGGATTTGAGGTGGAGAGGGAAGCAGATGGTCTACTGCTGAACACAAACAGGCTGATTCTCACTGTTTGGTAATTTAATAGGCATTCAATGGACCGAATGCGCCACTGCCAATCCCTTTGTCGGACAAAACATAGTATCTCATGCTATTACATAATATCTCTTCTCGTTTCTCTTCGCGCTTCCACGCCAACCACATGCAAATCACTCCAGCCGCTTTTATAGAGTAGCGTGCAGAGATCCCGTTTGATGGTCATTACAGCTAGACCGAAAGTCTGCCATACAATCCAAACCCACCTGCATTATTCCTGTCTTAGCTGGCGTAATACCGCCAAGACTTGTTCACTTGATCAGGTTCTACTAGGTTCAGTGGGAACTCTTAATACCGATTTACTCTGTTCCACATGGTAGAAGAGCTGAGGTGTAAACGGAGTCATCCAGAATGGGTTTGGTGTGAAACGCTCCATTCTACAGTCAACCACCAAGTTAGAACTGTTTACAGTGGTGGTGAATGGAACCAGACGGCTATTTGGATTCCATTCGTGGTGGAGGGATATATGCATGCGCTGAAGGCAAAATAGTCCCCAAAGAAAACTCTTTGCCAGCATTAATGTTCCATAGAAGAACTCAGGGAATCGTCCATCAACCCAAACTATCGAGCCTGCAGCGTCCTGTGGGCAGCATCCTGTGACCACTGATGAAGGACTAGAGGATGACCAACACTGCAATGAGCAGCAGCAGATGATCTATCGTCTCTGACTATACATCTACAAGGTGGACCAGCAAGGCAGGAGTGTCTACTAGAGTGGACAGTGAGTGGACACAGTGTCTAAACACTCCAGCAGCACTGCTGTGTCTGATCCACTCACACCAGCACCATGTCAGTGTCACTGCAGTGCTGAGAATGATCCACCACCCACATAATACCTGCTCTGTGGTGGTCCTGTGGGGGTCCTGACCATTGAAGAACAGGGTAATAAGGTACACAGAGAAACAGATGGACTACAGTCTGGAACTGTAGAACTACAGAGTGTCCTATGTGGTCTGTGGAGCTGATAAACTGGACTAACATGGGGGGAATACTGTATAATAATGATATTTAGTATCTCATAGCAAGGTCATCTGCAAATTTTCACTCAGATAAATTGCTGGTTTGACTCCAGGGTTTGTCTAAGAACAGAGTCAACAGCCGTATTTCAATCACTCTCTTGCTGTGTGTAATATAGCATCAGTTTAAGGCATGTAATCCCCCCACAGTGAATAGCCAGGCTAAAGCACAGTCTCCGTATGACGGGGGAACCGACTCCATGTTAATGCGCATGGTTTTGGAATGGGATGTCCAATAAGCCCATATAGGTGACAGTCAGTGTCCACATACTTCTGGCAATATGCTGTATAGTCATCAAGGCTCTGTACATGTGCCCTGTGTTTTTACTGCTTTAGAAATGACTTGCATCCTTTTAAATCACTGGAACAGAAAGATGAGTAGCTGCTGTTCATCAGTTTAACCACCAGGTGTCATTAACGTGCAGTGGTTTTCAAAGCTGTGAGCATGGGAAACTCAACCACCGCTGACCAGCATCCAAACCTTAACATATACTGGTTTACTGGTGACCAGCATATTAACTTCCATTACTGCTGACCAGCATCCAAACCTCAACATATACTGGTTTTACTGGTGACCAGCATATTAACTTCCATTACTGCTGACCAGCATTCAACGTTCAGCATATACTGGTTTTACTGGTGACCAGTTTATTAATTTCCCTGATTGCTGACCAGCATACCAGCATCCAAAATTCAGCGTATACTGGTTTTACTGGTGACCAGTTTATTAATTTCCCTGATTGATGACCAGCATCCAGCATACACCATGTACTGGTTGTACTGGTGACCAGCATATTAACTTAATTAAGAAAAGCTAAACTTCGGGTGGAATTCCCCTTTTTAAAGCACAGCGACGCACCATCCCGAGTTTTCCTACCCCGCGCCGTGTTTGCGCATGCGCCGGTGCTACTTTTTGAGCAAGGCGGCGTTCACCTGAGCCACACTGCAGAGGGCGCATGCGCAGAGCTTGCAGCCTGCTCTCACGCAGGACGACGAGCATAACGACACAGTCAAACACACCTCCTCCCGGTGGATGCGTACCGAGCCCGTGTGAAGGAAGAGGAGAACACAGGGATTATTCTGGAAACAACTTCTCCCTCCGTTTGGACTCGGTAAGTGCTCGTCCTCACTGTCCTTTGACCGGCTTGGCTCCTCTTGCAGTCCTACATCAGCTTCCTCACACCTTGTTCGAATTTGGCCGTTCCACCTTAAATGGTGCAGCAGTCACATCCTGCTGCACCGTTTAAGGTAGAACGGCCTAATTCCAACAAGGCGCTGTGGGAGTTCTATTAAGCTGCTGTTTAAGCTTCATCATGGGGAGAGTGTGTGAGGAGGGGGGGTGGTCTGTCCTGTCCAGGCTGTCTGTTTAAGGTGGTCGTCTTGGTCAGTGCCTGCTGCCCATCTGAATGCTATGTGTCCTCCTGATCTGCGTCAAAGTGCTGTACTCTGTTCTAGAGCATCACTGTTCTAGAGCCTGCATGCTCTGTGGGGAGCTGGAGGTGCTCCAGCATGCTTATGTAAGTAACGTTGGCTCTAGTTGGTGGTTCTTCATGGGGTTCTTCATCAGTCAAGCCAGTGGCCAGGCATAGGCATATACATCAGTGAACACTCGGACCGTGAACCACTTTGCAGGGTTACATGGTTCCTCTCTGTGATGTCAGACTTTATGCATGTGGTTCTTTAAAGAACCCTCAACAAGTGGGAACCATGTGGGAATCATATGGTTGTTCATAGCAAGCCTGACACCCTTATTGGTGCTGTTTGTGGAACTCTGTGTAGCACCAGAAAGGGTTCTCCTGTTGGTATGAGTTGGCAAGTGCTAAAAAGAACCGTGTGCATATAGAACCACATTCTCCATCTGTCCGAAGAGCCATTTAACCATGCAGAGAACCATTTAAGCACCAGATTGTAATTTGAGTGCTCTTGCTTCCATTTAGAACCATTGCCTTTACTATCGAACCATCATTTATAAGAGTCTAGAACCTTTTTGGTTACTATATAGAAGCCTCTTTTTTTGCAAATGTGTTCAACCTTAAAAAGTGGTTCTTCAAACGTTTGCATGGTAAAATGGTTCTTCTCTCTGATGAGAAAGTCTGATGATCTTTAAAGAACCTTCTTAAATTGTTCTATAAAGGGTTCTGTTGATGTATGTAAGTCATATGAACTTCTTTTTGGTACTGAGTGGAACCCCTTTTTGCTAAAGGTATTTACAACCTTTTTACAATGGTTCTTCAATGGTTCTTCTTGAAGACTCAAAGAACTACTTAAATGTTTGAACGTTTTTTTTTCTGTGAGGTTAAATTAAAAATGGTTCCATACAGCACCAGAAAGGGTCCTGCTGTTGATACCTAGTAATATACCCTTTTTTTAAATAATAGATAGAACCCATTTTACAAAAGTGGTTCTTTTAAGGGTTCTTTTAGATATAAACAATAGTTAACAATGTAGCCATGAACACTTAAAGAACCATTTAGATGAATAAATTGTTCTATGCATGGTTAAATGGCTTGTTTCTATGATATGATGCTTGTTTAACGTTTTCAGTAAAGAAATTTGTTCTATGTAACTTTTAAAAATGGTTCTAGATAGCACCAAGTGCAGAGAACTTTTTTTTATCTTAAAAAGTGGTTCTTCAAAGGTCCTTTAGTAAAATCTGTGGTTACTACACTTTCGAATTCGTAGATGGTTAAATTGTTCTTCTCTGTGGTAGGAAAGCCTGTTGTGTACGGTTCTTCAAAGAACCTTCTTAAAAATTGTTCAATAAAGGGATCTGCTGTTGATGTAAGTCATGTAACATTCTTTTTGTTACTGCGTAGAACCCCTTTTTGCCAAGAGTTCAGATTTTTACAGAAGTTCATGTTCAGGATTTTTTTCATTCAAAACAAGAGACAATAGAACCGTGAACACTTAAAGAACCACCTAAATGTATCAATGGCTCTTTGCAAGGTTAAATTAAAAATGGTTCCATATAGTGCCACAAACGGTCCTGCTATTGATACTGATACTAAGTTATATATCCTTAGTAGAACCCTTTTTTGCAAAATGGTTCTTAAAGGGTTCTTTAGCTGTGCCAGTAACACGTATATACATTTAAATGGTTCTTTATGGTTCCTTGCAAGTCTACAGGAAGGAAAACTGTTCCACAGTTCTCTAGTTTTTGAAATTGGCTCTACATAGCAGCAATAAGGGTGACTGAAGAGTGTTCACCCCTAAAAGATGGTTCTTCAAGGGTTCTTTAGCAAAAGGAAAAGTTACAGAATCATTAGCACTCAAAGAACCATTTAAACATTGACATGATTGTTTGCATAGTTAAAAGCTTCTTCTCCAGTGAACAAGTTGGTTCTGCAAGGGTTCTTTACTAAAGGGAATGGTTCTGTTTAGAAAGCGTTCCTTGCATGGTCCCCCAGCTCTTCAGACTGATGGTGAATGTGTTGGTATGGTTCCACTTTTGTATTGAGTCTATAGAGAACCTGTTTCTTTTGGCAGAACCATACAAGAATGACAAGCCTTTGTGATCCTATAGTGTGTGATCATACCCCATGCTTTCAGTTTCGGTTCCAGTCGTGATCTGATTTGTGATGTTCTAGGTATAAATGTCCTGGTCTGACGTTATTGAGTCAACACAAGACTACAGATTAGCATGCACTGAAAAATACTGCGAGTACACGCGGCTGCACTGCCTCGTATGAACCCTTCTACAGCATCTTCAGCAGCTTCGTCACGGTGGTCCGTAAGACCTTGTCACGGTGGTCCATAAGACCTCAGGATGTCTCAGGACAGACTGGCAAACACCACGCCGGTTCTTCTGGATGGTGCAAAGCAGCCCAAACTGACTAATTATATCTATTTACACACAGTCTGTTTGGGAGAATTGCTTGCGTCCAGCTCGTCTGCTGCTCACGGGTGTTCCTCCTGACCTCCAGAGGCTTTCGGGGGGCTTTACTGCAGGCTGCTTTGTTTTGCTGGGTCACAGCTTGTGTTGATTTCGATTGTAACCCCCCCCACCCCCCCCACTCCCGACAACCCTGGCCATTTTTCATGCTGGGAAGAATCGGAGACAATCTTATTCAACAGTTCCGGAACAAAGCTCGGGAAAAAAGGTTTCTCCAAAGGGTCAGTCGGAAAGGTGGGGGGAGGGTGGTGGTCCTATTGGCACATCACCGTGGTTACTCTGACTTTAGTGAACTGAGCCTATTGGTGAAGACCAGTCTCCAAGCCCATGGACCATTAGCTGATTGGTGAGTGAGCTTCAAAGATCTTGGTTTAATTGCCGATTGAAAGAGACCGGCTTTAAGCTCAATGGCTCAATCCTGGGGGCAGGGGGCGGTGATCTGACCACTGGACTGCTGGGCACAGAGTTTGGAAGGGTTTTTGGAGAACCGTTCCAACCAGTAGGCCAGGCTTTAGAACTGTCACAGATTTTTAAAATTCTAAACAAGAGACCATTCTAAACAAGATAGAACCATGAACACTTGTGGAACCACTTAAATGCATAAATGGTTCTTTGCAAGGTCCTGCTATTGATACTGAAAAGTTATATAAACTTTTTTTCCGGTAATATATAGAAGCCTTTTTACAAAAGTGGTTCTTTAAGGGTTCTTTATTGGGAAGCCTCCAGTAAAGAAAACTGTTCTACATAGTTTTTAAAATTGGTTCTACATAGCACCAGTAAGGATCATCAAAGAGTATTCACCCTTAAAAATGTGGTCTTCAAGGGATCTGTAGTGAAGCGGATAGTTATAGAACCATAAGCACTCAAAGAACCTTTTGAATGGCAAATAGGCCTAGTCGGATGCTTCTTCTCTGATGAAAAAGATGGTTCTTTCAAGGGTTCTTTAGCAAAAAGGCTTTAGAACTAAAACAGTCAATCCTATGATACTAAAGAACCATCGTTTTTTAAGGTTAAAGACGTACAACCTTTTGACTTAAATGTTTAGCCTTTTGGTGCTATATAGGACCATTTTCAAAAAGGTTCCATATAGACGTGTGTTCTCCGTCAGTCAAAAAAAGGCCATTTCACGATGCAAAGATCCATTTAAGCAGGAATAGGTTCTGTATAGAATTCACGCTAAGTAATACCATTGCCTTTATTCAAGAACCCTTGAAGAACAGTCTTTATGAATGCATAGACGCTTTGGATTATTCTGCCTTTGGGTTCTTAGGTAAAGCAGTGAATACAGAACCATTTGAATGCATAGGTGGTTCTAAATGGTTCCTCTCTGTGATTGAAAATATCTTGTGTATGGTTCTTCAAAGAACCTTAAAGTTCCATAAAATGCCATATAGAGTTTTAATGTTAGCCCAACGTTTAGGAATAGTAAGGTCCCTTTCCTGCTGGACAGTTTTGGGTTTAAATTATCTGACCACTGCGCAGAGAGTATGGAAGGGTTTGAAGAAGCGTTCCAACAGGTCGACCAGGATTTAGAACTGCAACGTCCTAAACGTTGCAGTAACAACTGTATGTGTAATTCACACCACTCTCTCTTGGTGAGATTAGCGCTTGTACAGTGGTGGTGGTGATGCTGCTGCTTTGGCTGTTCTAGACTGGCCTATTAAACAGTAATACGTTCTTCTTCTACAGTTACATCAAGCCACTGAACTGAGGTGTAAAGAACAAGACGTCCGTCTCACGTCTACCTGACATTCTACTTCTTCATCAGTCCTCAGTACACTATCTAAACAGATGGTTCTTTAAGGGTTCTTGAATAAAGGGGATTTCATGCACAAATGGGTCTTTGCCTGGTGAGATGGTTCTCCAGATTGAATGAGAATGCGTTTGTGTGGTTGTATGGTTATGCAAAGCATAAACCCTTTATGACATTGTATGGAACTTTAAGGTTCTTTGAAGAACCATACACAACATTTTCAATCACTGAGAGGAACCATTTAGGTTAACCTTGCAAAGAACCATCTATGCATTCAAAAGGTCTTGAGTATTCCAAAAGATGTATTCAAAAAGGTGGTTCTTGAGTAAAGGCAGTGGTTCTACTTAGAACCATCAGTTCTATACAGACCCTAATCATGTATTAAAAGTATTAATAACTCATACTTTGACTGGAAATGGAAAGGGTGGGTCCGACATGTGCTCCATCTACTGTGGAAACAGTACTTCATTCTTGTTTATCATTCTCCAATATCCGTATAAATGGTTTCTAATTGTTCAGTTAAATCAATTTATACTGGTTTATATCATAACACTATGATTACTCAATCCCTGGATTCCTCAATCCCTGGATTCCTCAATCACTGAATTCCTCAATCACTGAATTACTCAATCACTGAATTACTTAATCACTGAATTCCGCAATCACTGAATTATTTAATCACTGGAGTCCTCAATCACTGAAATCATTGGCAGTCGAGTGCTAGTGTAGTAGGTAGTGGCAGGCCGAGCCGTGTGGGAAGTGCCTGATAAGACAATGTGCAGGTCACGTTGTCCATCTCTACGGACTAATAGGACAGAACGGTCATGTGGAAATAAGAGCAGTAATGATTAGAAGGGCCGCTGTGTGATCAGACCACTCCCTGCTAGCGCTAACAGCTATCTAGCATGTGCACTGGAGCCGTGGTTTCCCCTTTCCCACAGCACAGGTTAATAAAGCACAAAGGGACTGAACTCGCCTATCTGACTCCTCCAGCGAGTAAACATCAGGTGTCTCCTGCTCTCCACCTGCGGTCACTACAGCAACCCGACTGTGTTCTCCCTCGCCTGTAGCTGACGTCTGGTGTCATGGGAGGCTCATTAGGCGCTCTTGGCTGTGATGTCATACCAGAATGACTTGTCTGACCATGCAGAAGTGATAGCCACCGAGCAGTACAGCTCATAATTCAGTCCGTATGCCATTGCTCAGCACAGCAATGCCCCCTGTTCATTAGCATCTGTTCCGTTTATGGAGATTTATCTGTTGAATGTTCTGTTGTGTTTATTCTGAATGAGCTGCCGCTAAATCCCAGTTTAAATCCTTCGGAGCGCTGCGCATGATATTAAGCACTTTATATTGCACAGCTTATCATTCATATTTTATCATATCCATTATGTGGAATAGACAAAGCCAACCATGTGTTTTACTGGGGATTTTACTGGCTGTTCATTGACTTACATAAATAAAACTCTACTTGTATATAGATAAACACAATATAAAACACTTGTAAATTTCTTATATTTCATCCTTAATACTTACGTATGACTTATTAATACATTATAATGTTTACATGGTGGCTCTCAAGATGTTGACCTTTATTTCTTGAAGTATTGATTTTATATCTCAGAGTATTATGTATTTTCAACAAGATTGAGTTACTATTATAAACTATTAATTATTATTACGTTAAGGTTTATCATTGTCATATCATAGGATTAACTATAATTGCTTTATTGAAGTAAAATGATTTAGTAATATGACAGTAAATCCCTACATAAGTGATTATTTAAAAATATTAAGTAAATATTTTGACATACTGGTGCCAGAAACTGAAAAGAAGGACAAAAACTAGGTGGTGTGTGTGTGTGTATGTGTGTGTGTGTATATATATATATATATATAT
>CM067500.1:11026573-11049569 GCA_034552555.1 Semaprochilodus insignis | reverse complement strand
TATATATATATATATGTGTGTGTGTATGTAATTTATTTTGTAAATCAAATCAAAAACTTAAAACCTCAAAATCAGTAGCTGTTTTCTTGAAATATTGACTTAATATCTGAAAATACAAACCTCATTTCTCAACATTTCTCAAAATTCTAACTTCACTAAAAAACAGAACTATGGGCTTATTTACTTTTTGAGATTTTGAGATACTGTGTTTACTGAATGAATTCTTAAACCGTTACTATGCTAAAGTCAGTTCAGCAGGGCTAAACTGTAGCACTAAAATACAGCACAAAATTCTGCAACCACCAAGCAACCAAAACCAAGCAACCTGGAAATATGTTTACATGGTGACTCTTACTTTATGAAACATCTCAGGTGCCGTCTATTTGTACTCTCTGTAGACACGCTGCTATTGGTGACCAGGTTTAAATGAAGCTTTATTTCCCTATAGGCTGATTAAAAACGATGCACAGAAACACGTTTCTATAAAAACAGATAAAAGTACCAGTTTGTTACAATGCTTTTACATTTTTAGAACATTTGAATATTTAGTAAATTTTGATGTAAGTACTATATACTTTGTAATATTAGTTTGCCAGTATTTTACTGTTAATCATTGCGTCATTACTTTTCTTCACCAAAAGCGTTGTTTTGTGTTTGTCTAATTCTATTTTATTGTTTTTTTAAAAACATGTATCTCCATATTTTTTGGGTTTTTTAGTTTTTGACATAGTTTAAACACATCAGCTGCTCTTTACATTGTGAAGAGCTGCTCTTTACAAATGTCATGATGATTGGACCAATAGAAATACTCCAAAATTGTTTGAAATGACATCACTTTTTTGCCCTCTCCTGTAAAGTAAGTCAGGTACTTGGCATTAAACGGCAGCTGCAGTGTTCAAATAATGTAGAAAATCTGAAATCATCAAAATGGAGACATGTGTTTTTCTTAAGACGGCGATGATGTACTATGTTAAAAAGTATCTTTAAATTAAAGCACTTCACTTTGCTACAACTATACTGCTTTCCAGAAAGATCTAAATACTTATCCAGCAAGAGACGCCAAAAAATGCCAGCCTTTCTTTTCATCCAGTTAATCTCTTTTACTGGAATAAACTGGAAATGTGTACCAAATTAGACTTTAAAATAAGATTTAAAATAAGTGAATTGTAATTCTAGTATAATAAATGGCTTAAATATAAATATACTTTTTAAAATAATGTTATTATGCTGGTACTGAACGATGAATTGAGTTTATATTGGAAATCGCGATTTGGAAGAGTACAATTTGTAAATTGCAAGAGCTGCTGTTTTAATTATATCCTAAAAAAATGGTTTTTAATGGGGAAAAAGTTTTAATGGGGAAATTGAGCCTACAGGTCTTGTGATCTGACAGTCTGGCAGGGTGGTCTCCCAGCCTCAAGTGCACATGCTGGTCTATTCTGGCAACAAAAAAAGCTTTAAAATTGCAAGTGCAATATTGATCAGAAAAATCGCAGTTTGATTTTCTTTCTTGCTACAATCGCAAGCAGTTTCCATCATGTGTCGTACTAGACTTGTTTCAGAACCGGATCTAGATTTTAATGTTTTCTGGATTTAGCCTTTGCTCAGTATGCAAACAGAGTTTTGGCCTATTGTTTTGTCCGAGCTGCCGCACCTTTTATTCAGATCATAGAGCTGAAAAAAAAGGTCCTTAGTATAAGAACATATCGGGTCACGTTTTCCAGATGAAGTGTGGGTTGGGACTGTGGTTAGACGAGGCGATTTGTTTGCTGGCAGAAGCGAGTGCTGCTGTTGTGACACAAATCTTAGGAGACCTGTGGGAGTTCGTCTTGGTTGACTGTGTTTGATTTCCTTGGTTTACATCTAGTTAGTTTGATCCGCCCCGTCCCGCCCCTCCACCACCCACCCACCCCCACCAGGTGCAGGTCAGAACAGAGCAGGGACTGTCGTATGTTTTAAAAGCTTATCCCTCCGAGTTACAGACTGCAATTATGGCCTTGCTGTTAAGTCACTGAACATCTAGTGCGCTTTGCTAGCTGTCAAAACGGCTTTAGTGCCGACGGGACACCTCCACTCATCCGTACTTTGTTTGGCCCGGCTTTTAATTTTGCCAGCCTCTGGAACGGTCCATTGCAATACGTGGAGGTGCTTGTAAGTCTTGTTGCGTGACATTTTTGATGACATAGTGTCTTTTGATCTACCCAGCCTGATTGTTCAGTTTAAGCCTAGACATACATACGGGCCTGCAATGGAGGATGCAGGTTTAGCAGGCCGTATTATTCCTTAGTGCCCTAAAAGTTCTTAGTGCCAAAGTTCGCTGATCTGTGCCCTTATGTCCGTTTACTTGAATAAACGAGGACCAAATGTGTACAATGACCCACTGGATAGAAATGATGTGAAGTGATGAAAGCTGATCATATAACCCCCTAACCAAAAAACATTAGGACGCTGTGCAAGATGTAAATATCAACAGAATTCAACGATGTGCAAATCCATGAAACCCCCTATTTAATTGAAAGTAAGAATATATGCCCATTTTGAGCTTAAGGCCAGGAACATGTTTCAAAAAAGTTGGGACAGGTTCCTGTGTTAACAGCTGACGATTGCTGTCGTTCAGAAAGTGCAGGGTTCTCCATTCTTGCTTGATATCAGATTTCAGCTGCTCCACAGTCTCCTTTGTCTTATTTCATAATTAGCTTAGTTTTCAGTGGGTGACCAGCAGCCGGGCTCTATTACTACAACGCCATGCTGCTGTAATACATGTGCAATGTGGTGGCTGAAATGAGCACAACCCTCCCTGAAAGAGACATCATCTGGAACCAGCACATGTTGCTCCAAAACCCATATATACCGTTCAGTATTGATGGAGCTTCACAGATCTGCAGGTCACCCAGGTCATGTGCACTAATGCCCCATCCAGACCATCAGACACTGGGTTTTGAACTGAGTGCTGATGATAAGCTGGACGGTCCGTCTCGTCTTTAGCCCGGAGGCTGCAGTGTCCATGATTTCAAAGCAGAATTTCAGATTGTGATTGGTCAGACCACAGGACATTTTTCCACCTAGCCTCAGTCCGTCAGGCCCAGAGAAGTCGACGGCGTTTCTGAATCTGTTTATATCTGGTTTATTCTGTGCATGTGACTCCTCCCCATCTTTACTTCTGAAAGACTCTGTATACCATTATCTGTGACATACGGTGTTTTTATTGACTTGCACATCATTGCTTTCTGTTTTTGTTTATTCTGCTAGCAGCTATAGTCTTTCAAAAGGTCCTCCCACCTTCAAGATGCATGATGAGAAGGGAGTTTTAATTCGAGTGGCTGTTGTGGCACCACTATAGGTCATTAGTAGGCATTTGCAACAGATAGTGGTAGGTCAGCTTTTCATTTCTGCTGCAGTGCCTCTTTAATAAACCTTAATAAGATGCTCCTCCAAATATCATGAGTCGTTTCTATTGGCCATTCATCTTGATGTTTCTGTGCAGTGTTAAGTAGTAATTAAATAGAAGACATAAATGGAGTTTAAAGGTTGATATGACATTCATTTTCTACACATAATGACTTGTTTGGACAGATTGTTGGATATGGGGCTGCCGCAGATCGAAGCAGCTCCATCTGAAGTTGCCTCACGCCTGCAGCCTCTGAGGACGAGGTGAAGTCGATATGACAAGTCAGGGGCTGACAATTGAGGAAAGGACATTTGCATTAGAGTAATCTTCCAGACTGCCTGTATCGGCACAAGGTGGCAGGTGTGCTGGATGTCTGTGTGAGGAGCCCGATGGATCCCGCAGGTTTATAATGCAGTAGTTTGGTTTTCTTAATCAGACTGCTTCTAGGGTTTGATTGTCTTCAGAAAGTAATCGATCGAATCAGATCTTAAGTACAAACAACTGATCATTTAAAGCAGGGCTGAACAACGTGGTCGTACTTATCGTGATTAATTATATTATAATTATATATAATAGGGGGGTTGGGGTTTAGTGTAAATGTAGGAGTTAGGGTTTAGTGTAAATGTAGGGGTTGGGGTTTAGTGTAAATGTAGGAGTTAGGGTTTAGTGTAAATGTAGGAGTTAGGGTTTGGTGTAAATGTAGGGGTTAGGGTTTAGTGTAAATGTAGGGGTTAGGGTTTAGTGTAAATGTAGGAGTTAGGGTTTAGTGTAAATGTAGGGGTTAGGGTTTAGTGTAAATGTAGAGGTTAGGGTTTAGTGTAAATGTAGGGGTTAGGGTTTAGTGTAAATGTAGGAGTTATGGTTTAGTGTAAATGTAGGAGTTAGGGTTTAGTGTAAATGTAGGAGTTAGGGTTTAGTGTAAATGCAGGGGTTAGGGTTTAGTGTAAATGTAGGAGTTAGGGTTTAGTGTAAATGCAGGAGTTAGGGTTTAGTGTAAATGTAGGGGTTAGGGTTTAGTGTAAATGTAGGAGTTAGGGTTTAGAATAAATGTAGAGGTTAGGGTTTAGTGTAAATGTAGAGGTTAGGGTTTAGTGTAAATGTAGGAGTTAGGGTTTAGTGTAAATGTAGGAGTTAGGGTTTAGTGTAAATGTAGGAGTTAGTGTAAGGAGTATTAAACGTGGCTCAGCCAATCAGAGCTGGTCTGGTTCATTACAGCAGTACATGGTTATATGTGGCTGTTCTGGTATAAAAGCACTGCTGAGGTAGAAGCTCTGTCAGATAGAACCTCCTGTATACCATCTTGTGTGCTGATGGTACAGATGTGAAACTCTGTACTTCACCGCAAATTACAGAGGAGGAGCAGATGGCTGAGATTCTTTATCAGCGCGTATGAGCTGTGATACAGCATGCGGTTGGTGTGATGTGTTTCTTGGCTTGATGCCCTTTCCTGCATTTGTGCCATATTGATTCTGACGTCCAGGAACTTGGAGCCATTTGAGAATTCATCTGTGGAGCATTTGAGAAACCATGTGTGGAACACAACCTCTTCAGAGCAGTGCCATGGAAGAACCACCTTTCGGTTCTCTGAGGAATCTGTCAGTGGACGGTTCTTTAAAGAATGGTTGTTTTAGTAAATGAGATGTGTCAAAGTTTAAAGAACCATATAACGTTAAGCTTTCCCTACTTCGACAATGGTCAGGACTGCACAGGACCACCACAGAGGAAGTATTATGTGGGTGGTGGATCTTTATATCCATATTCAGCCCTACAGCATCCTGTGGGTGGTGTCCTGTGGGCGGCGTCCTGGGACCACTTATGAAGGGTGACCAACACTGCACTGTGCAGCATCAGATGACCTATCGTCTCTGACTGCACATCTACAAGGTGGAGCACCAAGGTAGGAGTGTCTAATAGAGTGGACAGTGAGTGGACACAGTGTTTAAACACTCCAGCAGCACTGCTGTGTCTGATCCACTCACACCAGCACGACACACACTAACACACCACCACGTCGGTGTCACTGCAGTGCTGAGAATGATCCACCACCCTCATAATTCCTGCTCTGTGGTGGTCTTGTTGGGGTCCTGACCATTGAAGAACAGGGTAATAAAGTATGTAGAGAACCAGATGGACTATAGTCTGTAACTGTAGAACTACAGAGTGTCCTATATGTTCAGTGGAGCTGATAAACTGGAGAATGGGTATAGCGATTGACAGTGGAATGGACCTGAATGGGTACTGCTTTGGTTCCTCAACACTTGAAGTTTCAGATTCTCCTTCTAGAACGTCTCTTTGGGGAGCAGTCAGATGATCTACTGCCCAGTCACACATGCCTGTGGCGGAGCCGTTGGCGGCTCTTTTTCGCCGTTAGATTTACCTCCTCTAATGATCATGAAGGATCGATGTGGAACACCGGGCTGTGACAAACTAGCGATCTTGTGCTGGCAGTCGTCCATTACCCAGCAGGACTGATTCAGCCGAAATGCCTTTCTATTACCCTCGAGCAGACCATAAGGGGAAAGAATGTAGCCATGGTGCTGAAAGGATGCCAAGCAAAGGACGGAGGAGAGAAGCAGACTTCATTCGAAAGCCCCTGGTCAGCAATTGCAGCAAGAAGTCAGCAAGGCTTGGGTACTACAGTGACAAGACCTTCAGCTCATGAGGTACTGGTTGTTTTTGATTTGACCTTTGCCCCTTAAAAGCTGCAGTTATGGACCAAGGCATGGTGCTATGCAATATCTGGTAGTCTTACTTGTGCTTCTGGGATGGATCACATGTACAGTTTTCGTACAGTGGTTTTCGTCAATGTTCCCTCGCAGCAATAAGGGCCTGGGTTCAATAACCCGGCCGGGCGACCAGGGTCCTTTCTGTGTGGAGTTGCCTGTTCTCCCCGTGTCTGCGTAGGTTTCTTCCCACAGTCCAAAGACAGGTTAGATGGGGATGCTAAATTGCCCTTATAATCATCAAAAGAGTAGCTGCACAAATAGCTGCAACCAGAAGAAATCAACCGACTGGAATGAAACTTGGTGGGTAGGTTTGACATTGTGATACATGCAAATGATTCAAGTTTCATGCTAGTAGGCAAGGACGGGCCTTATCACTGTACCTGACTGAGCCAGCAGCCACGATTACGGACATTCAGCGAGCAGTGATGCCCTCCATGAGTCATCACCATTGGTAGACGACTGCATGACCATTACAACATCTGCCCTTATGATGGAAGAATAATGATTTCTTATGGTAGGTCGATTGATTGAAGGGTTGATGGATTAACCAAATATATATATTTATAAAATTCTTAGTTGAAGTGCCCTAGTTATTTCTGGTTCTTTCTCTCTTTCAGCTTCTGGCTCATTAAGAGCCATATTTGGGTCAGACATTACTCTGTCCCAAAGCTGCTGAAACAGATCCATTACAGCCATCTGTGAAAGAAGCGTGCCACAGTCCACTATCCAATCCAATCAATAATGCCTAAAAGCAGTGCTCTCCTACAGTGATCCATTAAATTGTGATAATGAATACAACATTATCACGAGTCTTGCCAAAGGCCTAAAGCCCAACACTGTGAAGATTTGCAGTGTATTTCATTCGTGTGGAATGATGCACACATTTCAATAAAGCAGATACAGAGTACAATCATCTGAGCGAGCGGTAGCAGGCGTAAAACAAAATGAGAAGTGTTTCATTTACGCTGCCATCACCTTCGACGGGTGCGAACGGCAGTGAGATGTTGCGGAGAAGCTGAGAAGCTGCAGACTCGGCTAATACTGATAATACTGTTCCAGTTCCGTCCAAACACAGGGCACTGTATTCATCTTCCCATCTCCATATCTTTTGTTCACTCAGAGCACTTTGATGTGGCCAAACTGTTGCTTGAGTAGCAACAGGCCAACTCCCATTAGGCAACAAACCCCAGTATGTCATCAGCACCTGGCTGAGTGGAGCTGCTGGTCTTTGGCTGCCTGCGAAAGCAGCTGTGTGATGGTAAACCCTCTTAATATGTGCACGTTATGAATGCAAATACGCAGCGATGCGTCCTGATATCGCTCTGAAGGTGATGATTCAATAGCATCGGTTTTGGAATGTAGTAATGCTTAGTACAGCATGAGCTCGTGGTAGGTTGTGTTCTAGTTATGCACAAATGAATATGGTGACAGACATGTTACAGTTATAACACGACAATAATCAACACATGAGCAAACACACAGTTCCCCAGCTCACATGGAGAAAACCCTTTCTGGTTTGCGGCTCACAGTCTGCCTAAATGATCTCTTCACTGTCACAGTGATGAGTCTCCAGACCCATTCAAACTCCACTACCACAGTGTAAAGTGTCCCAGCTTCCAGCCCAGTCGAACTCCGCTACTGCTGTGAAAAGTCTCTCGCCGCAGGCTGGCTTGCGCCCCATTCAAAGTCTGCCTCTGTGGGGGAGACATTGCCAGCAAGTTACCTGTTCAAGTCCTGCTACCAAATTAAAAAGTGCCCTAGCTCCACTGCCTCAGTGGTAAGTGTCCCAGCTCATGGCCCAGTCAAAGTCTGCTTACGTGGTGGAGAGTCTCCCAACAAGTGATCTGTTTAAACTCTCGCTGCCTCAGTAAAAAGTGTCCCAGCTCTCGACCCAGTCAAACTCTGCTGCCTCAGTGAAATGTCCCAGCTCACGGCCCAGTCAAAATCTGCTTACATGCTAGACAGTCTCCCGACAAGTTACCCTTTCATGCTCCACTGCCATGGTAAAAAGTGTCCTAGCTTGCTGCCCATTGTAAAGTGTCCCAACTCACGGCCCAATCAGTCTCCACTACTGTAGTGAAAAGTGTCCCAACTCATGGCCCAATCAGTCTCCACTACTGTAGTGAAAAGTGTCCGAACTCGCGGCCCAGTCAAACTTCATTGCCTCAGTAATAAATGTCCCAGCTCCTAGCCCAATCAAAGTCTGTTTAAGTGGTTTAAGAGTCTCCCAACAAGTGACCCAGGCAAGCTTAACTACCCATCTCGCGACCCAGTCAAACTCGGCTGCCTCAGTGAAGACAGTCTCTAAAACTCGACTGCTGCAGTGTAAAGTGTCCCAACTCACGGCCCAATCAGTCTCCACTACTGCAGTGAAAAGTGTCCCAGCTTGCGGCCCACTCAAACTCCACTGCCTCAGTGAAAATGTCCCAGCTTTGCAGCCCAGTCCAACTCGACTCCCTTCTGCAGTAAAAAATGCATTATTGTCTATGGTGGTGACAGGAACCAGAAAGCAAATGTAGCCATTCAAAACAATCAGTAATTATATACTAAGAGATATTGAACAAAAGTGTCATTCAAGGTGTCAAACTGTCAGTATTGAGACATTTTGAACACCCAGCCAAGACAATCTTTTCTGTTGCTGATCTTATTACCTGTACTTTCTTCCACTGGATCCCTACAGCACACAGAGTAAGAGAAATTGTTTGGCCAGTGTAAATATATAAACTATAGAGGAGAAACAAGGCTGCATCCCCTTGAAAGAACCCAAATGGTGACAGATGGTGGATAAGAATAGAACCATTTGTGTCGCGATGTTTGCTCAAGTGAATGGAGGTGGCTGGGCTGTAGTGTCTTCTGGGGAATGGAACAGTTTCTTATCTAATTTAGCTCCTAGCCCTGCTCTTAAAACCGTGGGCAGAGTTAGACTTCTTCCTATAGCATAATCTGTGCAAGAGACCACCCGTCAATTGTCTCCAGTCAAAACAGCCACTATGTACACATGAATTAAAACCTGTAATTAATGTACTGTGGCACAGAAGGCTCAACAACTACACATAGTGTTAATGTTCAGTGTTCAGTGTGTCTGCTCTTTATTCCAGCTTCCATTCTTTTTCCGGAGGCTTGCTTTCAGTTTCCACGTGCCCAAAATTCAGTCTTAGAAGTCGGTTGCATTTCCTGCTTCTCATGATCCTAATTAGCCCAAACACATCCAGTGGTGTTGAGATTCTGGTCTCAACTGGGGTGGTCCGTCCATTGTTCTGCGAACAGCAGCAGCAGCTTCTTTGTTGGATGTGTCTGGACTCTCCTTTGCTAAGTGAGGAGCTTCTTGAACAGCTGCACCTCCTTTCAGACCTCCATAGCGTTGAGGGGTCTTCTCACAGTGGACGAAGGATGGACAGAAACACCTGTGGATGATCTCAGATCTGGAGCAGGAGTGGAGCTTGATGTTCTCCTCTCTCTCTCTCTCTTTCTCTCAAAGATGAAAGCTTTAAAGTGCTGTTTATCTGATGGGGGACAGTGTTGGTGTGTCTACCGGGTCTTGCAGGTGGCTGTTAGGAGTCTCGTTTTTGGTATAACTTCTTGGGGACCATCGGTTGACCGTGCTAGCCGGTATATTGGCCAGCCCCTAGTATAAAAGTTCCTGAGCTGATTTTTCATAACTTCATAAACAGCCAAAATGGATTTGATCATTGTTCAGTTGTGTCTGCTGAGAATCACCTTGTGTCATTGAACCATTGTGCCAAAGGAACCATTGCACCAATTCAGTAATGGTCTCATGGAGGTGTTCTGGACAGAACTCTGAGTCTAGATCAGTTCTTTTTACTTAGCGTACACTGTGTTACTTTCATTCTGTTATAAGACGTCTTTTCCGCTCGCCGTCCCTGGTCGACACTTACTTTACATGGAGTCTTTCTTTATTTTTGTCTGTAGCATAGCAGCATCTGGTCAAGGGCAGGTCAGGATGATTATTTAAACTACCCTGAACGAACCTACTGTCCAGGAATGTACACATTCATTATGCATCTGCATGGCTTGGAACATGTTGCGCTTCGGGTATTGAATATTGCATGGGTCGGAAGAAACTTACATAAGCCTGGTCCCGAATATTCAGAATTTACTCCCAAACGACTCCCGAGGGTTCATGTTGCAGTGTAGACTAAAGGTTGTGTTTCACTGCTGGCCTAAGAACAGGTTTCTTCTCCTGAAGGTCCTTAAATCATGCCTCAGGTCTCAGGTAGCTTATTGCGTCTTTAGCCTTGTAGCACCTTGTAAAGGCCAAACAGGGACGTTTAGGGAACCTGCTCAGAACTAACCTCCTGTCCACGTGCATTTTTAATGGATCTGCATGGCTTGGAGCGCCTTGTGCTTTGAGTTCTCTATGCAGACTAAAGGTTATTTCATTGTTAGCCTAGGAACCATATTTAACCTGAAGGCCAACAAATCTTGCTGAGATAAGAAATCAAATTGATGTCATTAAGTAGCATAGCAGCAACTTGTTTAACCTCCTCAGAACAAGCCTCAGGGACTGCACACTCTGCACAGGGAATTAACAACTCCAAAAAAGGCTTCTGAGCACCTCATTCGCAACAGTGGTTCCATGAAGGCATGGGATTGGAAGGTTCTTTAAACAGGGTTCTTCTAGTGTCATCGCTCCAAAGAACCCTTTATTTTTGGCACCTTTATAGCACACATATTCTTCCGCATTGCTTGGAGCAGATTGTGCTTTGTGCATTTAATATAAAGTAAGTTTCTTCCGACATGGATTGAAGGAAACTTGCATAAGCCTGTTCCCAAATCTTCTGAACCAATCTTCTTCCCGAACAACATGGCCCAAAGTCGGCTAATGGTTGTTTCATTGCTAGTCAAGGAACACTTTCCTTTACCAACCCTTCAAATCCTGCCTAGGTAAGAAACAGAGCATGTCTCAGGTCGGTAAAGAGAAGCAAATCTGCCCCTTTAGGTCACTCGACTGGTCGGCCCTTCATTTGGGTCACAAAAACAGTTTGATTGACCAAGGAACTTTCTGCGTTTCTGTGTGCTCGACAAAGTGTGCTAGTGTAGAATGTGAAGTGTAAGCACCGCTGAGACCTTAATGCCCCAATCTCCTTAAGCATTTCCTAATCTTTTTGTGTTTCCTCAAGTTTTAGCAGGATCTCGCTAATAAAGCCCTTTTGTTTTGGTGGTGTTCGACATTGGTCGCACCGAGCGTTCGGCAGCAGTGGATTACTTGTCTTCTGTGTCGGGTTTAGTGCCTTTGGCTGTGCCTACCAGACATATTATATATCAAGCTTGGGCAGGCTGAGGTGGCAAACGGATACCACAGGAGGTGATTTTGGTTTGAAGGATGAGGATAGAGTTGCACAGGTCTCGACCCGTGACAGCCGGCAATATATTTTGTGACTGTTGAAGTGTTGGTGTCTGTTTTCAAGCATTTTCAGGTTTAAAATGCCCTGACAGTGTGGGCAAACCCGAGAAAACAGTGCTAACCTACAACCAGTTTAATGGTCCTGAGAAGACAAAATGTCTACATGGCAAAAACATTGTTTAACCATATATTCAGACATGTCCAGACATGAAATTTATATATATATATATATATATATATATATATAATTCTGACAAATTTTAAATTTTATATAAATTTTGCATAGCCAAAGTACTAGAAAAGTACAGTGTTAGAAAAGCTACAGGATAAACCTTTTTTGTAAAGTTCAACTAATATAAAAAAAATGTTTCCAGTATCTGACACTGGGGTAAGACAATATATCAATATTGTATTGTTATTGTAATAAATGACATCAAAATATGTTTTTTTTTCCAACATGTTATCTCAAAATCTTTAGAAAATAAGTCAATAATGTGAGATATTTCAGTAATATTTATAGAATACTTTGAATTATTGTGAGATTACGTAAATATTCCTATATTTTTTTCCCTCTCCTTTTAGTTGGGAGCAGTATTTTTAAATATTTTGAAGTATTTTGACTTCTTTTCTTGGGTTCTTGAGATATTATGTCAGAATAAGTTATTAGCCTTCAAGAAAGTAAGAACTTATTTTGGGGTACAATTGTCATTATTATGAAAAATGTTACTATTTCATTGTACTAAATCAATACTTAAAAAGCCATAATTCAGACACAGTAGTCATTATGTGATATATATCCGTATTTTAACATGAGTAATTTTTCACCATTATTTAATATAATTCATTTTTGTAGACTTTTTGTTTATTCATCAGTTTTATCAGTGTAATGCGTTAGTGTGCTGTAAGTAGTGTGTTGGTGTACAGTAACTCAGTAAGTGTAGTGCGTTAGTGTGCAGTAAGTAGTGTGTTGGTGTACAGTAACTCAGTAAGTGTAGTGTGTTAGTGTGCTGTAAGTAGCGTGTTGGTGTACAGTAACTCAGTGAGTGTAATGCGTTAGTGTGCTGTAAGTAGTGTGTTGGTGTACAGTAGCTCAGTGAGTGTAGTGCGTTAGTGTGCTGTAAGTAGTGTGTTGGTGTACAGTAGCTCAGTAAGTATAGTGCGTTAGTGTGCTGTAAGTATTGTGTTGGTGTACAGTAACTCAGTGAGTGTAATGCGTTAGTGTGCTGTAATTAGTACGTTGGTGTACGGTAACTCAGTAAGTGTAATGCGTTAGTGTGCTGTAAGTATTGTGTTGGTGTACAGTAACTCAGTGAGTGTAATGCGTTAGTGTGCTGTAAGTATTGTGTTGGTGTACAGTGACTCAGTGAGTGTAATGCGTTAGTGTGCTGTAAGTATTGTGTTGGTGTACAGTGACTCAGTGAGTGTAGTGCGTTAGTGTACTGTAAGTAGCGTGTTGGTGTACAGTGACTCAGTGAGTGTAATGCGTTAGTGTGCTGTAAGTAGCGTGTTGGTGTACAGTGACTCAGTGAGTGTAGTGCGTTAGTGTACTGTAAGCAGTGTGTTGGTGTCCAGTGACTCAGTAAGTGTAATGCGTTAGTGTACTTCAAGTGATTCCAAATGGTCCCACACACATAAAGCACGTCTGATGAACTGAAAGTGTTCCTTTGCGTGGGTTGTATACAGCAGCTCGTCTGCCACTATCTGAAACTGAAAATGAATGTGCTGTATTACCATCTGTCGGCCCAAAACCATCTCTTGTATCCCGTGTTCTGTTTGCTCCGATCCCTAAAGGTCTCGATTTCAGATTGCAGTTTATCAGAGATGTTGCTGCCCTTTGTATCCCCCGCGTGCGGTTGCCACAGGAGCAGAAAGGCAGCCGTGTCTTGACAGCCGCGCTTGATGAAGCAGGATGCAAGTTGAACCGACTCCAGCCTTATTCATGCAGAGGGGGGTGTACGCAGAGGCCGAGCACTTAGCGGAATGAGCGCAGATGAAGTTTTTTGAGGATTAATCGATTATTTTAAACCGAACCTGCGGACAGAAAATGATTCATTGAGGTAAACAAAGGTGACCTCAGTCGGAGGAGGTTGGACGCAGGCCTGGTGGGGTTTAATTGCGGTCAGTTGTTGTTGCTGTTGTTCCGCAGAGTAACTCTTAAGAAGCGAACACAATGCAAGCATGTTTTGTGAGATTGTCTCGAGGAGAAGCACGATTAATTAGTTGGAATGTAGGCCGGAAAACGTGCACAGGTGACCAGTGGCTCGACCAGACATGTGTGCATGTGTGTGTGCGTATGCATGTGTTTGTGAACCCTTTGCTTGGGCTCTCCGAGTTCAGTACAGCCTTAATGCTAAATAGGCACCCATAGCAATCACACTGTGCTACAGCCGTAGAAGCAGTGCTGGCTTAAACATCTATCGTCCACAGTTTTCCGCTCCCCGATCAGCCGAGACATGTTCGGAATATGGATTGTGCTTCTTGATTTTATGGATTTTAGTGGAGAGAATGCTAACAGACAGTGGAACTGAATAATCACCCTAATAGCCCAATAGGTTTGTATGGAAACGCATGACCACAACATCTCCAGGCCATCCAGGTCTTTGTGGTGGGTATAGTGTAGTGGGTAACACCTCCGCCTCCCACGCTGTAGACTGGGGTTCGATCTCCTACCTGGGCAGGCATCCTACACTGGTACCAGTAAGCCTTTGGCCTTTGGCAAGACTCCTTGGGACGCTACCTTTGTCTACCTGTGTTAGTCGCTCTGGATAAGAGTGCCACATAGACGTTCCGGGTGGTTCCGGGTGGTTTAGGACACAATATGCCTTAATGTGGACTATAAACATGAGCAAAACTGAGCAGCTACTTCAGACTATGTTCCAAGCTGATCCAAGATCAGTCTCGCTGTGTGAATAGCAGCCCTGGTGCTGTCAGGAGTGGCTAATAATAAGTGGATAATCCTAATATTATTAAATGTATATTAATATTCTTTTACTTCGGACTACTTCTGGCTCGAGGCTGTAATGTGGCCACATTACATGTCAACTTGGTCAACTAGAATCGATAGCCAAATTAGTTTGTGACTAATTCAATAGCTGATTAGTTGGTAACATCGTTTCTCCCATTTTCGATAAAGGTCTATGATTGTAAGTTTTAGTTGCAACAGAGTTTAAATGTATTAATTTATTTAAATTATTTACTTGATTAAGGGGGAAACAGATTTTTGAATTTTGTTATTTTTTGCTGCAATTGTGCACATCCTTGGTTTTAAATATTTAAATAGGATAAATATATTAATAAGTTTTATTCACCTTCTGTATTAGCAGGAAAGTTCATTAAAACAGTGAATGTGTTTATTGTCTTTATTGTAAGTAAGTAAAAGCATAAAACTACTTCAAGCGAAATTTAAAAGCTTATACTGTAACTACACAAGTTATCTGGTACTTGAGCAAGTCAGAATCCAAATATTCGTTTTGGTTATTCGGCTAAATAATATAATTGGCTGATTATTTGACCCGTTTGTTGCAGCCCCTGAAGGCGTCCCACTTAAAATGGTGCAAGGGAAAATTGCACCCTTTTAATTAATGGTTTTGACGATTAGTCGCTCAGCCCTGGTCTTTCCTTATAAATGTGAAATGAAAAAAATTAAAAATTACATTGTTACTGTTAGATTTCATTAAAAAATTTTTTTGTTATGCACTAGTTACCTCTACAATTAATAACTTTATTATTCCTATTTAGTGACAGAATGCATATAAACATGTCATTTTTAGGTTTAAGCTAACAGTACCATATTGATACCCACCACTGGTATAGTGGATATTGATATGGTAATATTCCTGTTTTACAGTGTCCACAAACTACATCAAACTCTTTTACTTCAGGAAATCAAGGAAAGTTGGTTTTTCCAGGATGCGGGCTGTTTACGTTGTGGTGCTCTTGACCGTTATTATCAAATGATGGCAATTACAGTGCAGTAACTGCAGCATACCTGGAGCATACAGTTACCACACGCGGTCATTCCCCCTGTAAGTACAGGGACGTGCGTCGGAATTACATTCATTCGTATAAATGCAGCCCAGTAACTGCCCTAACAGCAGGAGATCCAGTCTCCCCCTCAGCGTCTCCCACATGATTTATCCGGCTCAGTCACATGACTCTGATTCCAACTCTTTGTTGCTGAACAGAAGCGCCCTCACCCCGGTCCTATTGTTATTATGACGAAGTGCCAGTCCTAAAATCCCAAAGACTGACTCCATTGTGCGGGAGAGGGGCAGACACCAACAGCTCTTTCCCTTAAGGCAACAAACGATACACTGCCGCTGTTTTGAGGGGGGTGGGGGTGTTTGGTGGGGTTAGGTGTGGTCAGGCCAAGTCTTGCCAAGTTCTTTTGAAAGGGCAATTCCACCAAAATTAAAAACATTCCGTGTAATCAAATTACTGGGATACAAACAGAGTCTTACAGTGGTTGCATCTTGCATGTCCTTAAAAATATACTGTATGTATTAGGCCAAATCCTTACCTCGGTAAGTTAGTCACAGACACCAGGCGGTGTTATCCCAGTCATACAACTTCCTCCAAGGGAACTTTTTAGATGTTTCACCACAGTTCTGACTCAAAATATGGCTTCGGGACTTGAGTTTTGGGCCAGACTAAGCTTAGCTCTAAGCTTACTGGACATTAGCCACCTTGCGTGTTTAAGGTGGTAGTAACTTTAGGCTTCTGCTGATGGCACTGCACGAGTGACGGGATCCATAGATTGGGAAGAGGTGCTACAGTGCAGTGAATGTCTCGTTCCATGTGTGGTAAATGGCTCCAAAGCCGATGTTAATGGTATTGGCTAAAAGGAGTGACTGCATTTGGGCGTGCCAAAGACCATAGTGTGAAGGAAGTAGCTGAATCTGCAGGTGTATGGAAGCGTACGGTCATACGGGTCTACCAGCAGTGGCTAAAATCCCAGTCTACAGGGAATTCTCCTTGGAAATGTGCCACGGAAGCCATCCACCACAATCTGGCCCAACTACGCAATTCTTTGATGCAAGAGTGTCTGAACACTGATGTGGCCTACATCCAGGAACTTGTCCATTCCATGCCAAATCCAACCACAGCTGGTATTGGTGCTCGTCGAGGGATTACATGCTATTAGGTACGTTTCAGTCACAGGGGACTCAGTTTTTAGACTTGGCAAAGCTGGGGGCTGGACTCCTCATATTTGAGGTATGTGTAATAGGTAATGGTGCCATTCCGTGGACGTCAGCAGCCCCTTAATATACCTGTTAGGCGGTGCTGGGGTTATGATGCGGATTCCCTCTGCAAGTGGGTGGTTATGTGCATGAGACAGACTGGCAGCAGGGAGGTGGGAAGATGGTAAGACACACCTGTCATTTAAACTAACGGTGTGTGGAACAATGGCCTTTGAGAAGTCCATCTCCTGTACAATGAACCATTACTTTTAGCTTCATTCACACCAGTTTATGTCCTCAGGCCAGGTTTCGATCCTCCCACCTGAAGGCCCTGCCAGCTTACCTTAACATCATTCAGGAAACCGGCACATCTCAAGAAATCTAGTATAGGTATTATTACATAGTGCTTACTAAGCCTGGCCAAAACCGGTCGGGCCATTGTTTCGACGACCTTATAGACGTCTACAGCTGCATTCATTTTTGGTATTGATGACGGGAGAGGCTAAGACTTCCAGTGGGGTTAAGGTCAGGACTCTGTGGTGGAAATGATTCCCTGAGATCCCGGCACTGTAGTCCTGGGATATGGCCATGCCATCAGGGAACATCCATTGATGGGATAACCTGGTCATTCAGGACATTCAGGTGGTCAGCTGATTTCAGATTATGACTACATAATATAGCTGACTCCCGACCTGACCAACTGAACCAACCCCAGATCATAACACTGCCTACAAAGGCCTGTACAGTGGACACTATGCCTGAGGGGAACATTGCTTCATGTGCTTCCCTGCTTACCCTGATACTCTGGATACTCTGGAATAGGGTCAATCTAGACTCATCAGACCACATGACCTTTTTCCATTGGTCCAGTACCCGATCTTTTCTTCTGGTTAGCTTTACTAACAAGTGGTTTTCTTATGGCCACATGGCTGTTTGAGTTCTCTTTGCTTTGTGTGTGTGTGTGTGTGTGTGTTTGTGTGAATGCTTTTACTTTCATTATTAGCAACATAGTCATGTTTTCGTGGCACTCTCTGGGCCCACTCATTATTCCATGTCGAAGGCACTCTCAACTGATTTGGGGGTATGAATTCATCCTTGCAGATTACGTACACCCATACATGCTGATTGTCTTCCCTAGGGACGCAACTGAGCATTTGTGGGACCACCTCGATCACCGTGTTTGCTCTATGGATCCTCCCCCACGCCCCCTCCAGCAGCTGTGTTATGCACTGCAGTCAGCATGGCTACAGATACCTGTGACAACCTACCGGGACCTTACTGAGTCACTCCCAGCCCGTCTAGCTGCTGTCCGTGCTGCACACGGTGGTTACTCTGGATATTAGCTGTCATAATAATAATGTGACTCAGCCGTGTAAGTAAAATGCCTATATTAGTGATGTAGACATGGTGACCCCTGGTCTGCTTTAGTGGTGGCTTCATAAGAGGAACTGACTCAGTCAGGCTAGGCTCTGTTATGGTGTGCTTCTCGGTGCTTGGTGAGAGCATGATAAGGAGCCTGTCTCCCAGGAGCATGTGACATTGCAGCAAAGACGATGCTGAGGGGCTGTGGAGTGTGTCTCAGTGTTAACCCTCTCCTCTCCATATCGGAAGTATAATCAGAAGCCTTTTATTCCCAAAGTACAGGATGTACACGGACTTCCACTTGGTGCAGATGTCAGCGGTAATTCCACTAGGATGGAAATACACTACGCGGCAGATTTACCAAGAGAGGCGCCAATTACAGACAGCCTGCTGACAGCACAACCTATGATATGAGTGCAGGGCAATATAAGCACATGTTTGGCTCACATGCTCTTTTTCTACTTCTGTTCAGGTTTTGACTTTCACTTTTGCAGCACAGCTGTTTTTGATTGGTGGGTGGAGTTAAACTGATTTCTGCGCTGAGTTCATTTCATCGCTGTCCAAACAAAAACGTGTATCGCTTTGTTTTTGGGCGGTTTTGACTTTTATGCACCGTTTGAACACAGCAGCGGCAGTTTACACTGGGAGAAAATCTCACGATGAATGGACCTAAAGAAACGGCCCAAAACTGCATGGAAAGACATCTGGTTCCATTGACTTCCATTCAAATTCAAAGGGGTTTTTTGCCTCTCCTGTGAAGTTGCCATTTTGGAGACAGTAACAGCCTCTACTCTTCTGGGTAGGATTTACTCTAGATGTTGGAACATTGCTGTGAGGATTTAATGGAATCTAGCCAAAAGAGTATTAGTGAGTCAGGTATTGATGGTGGATGATCAGGTCTGGAACCCTCCAACTCCATATTACTCCAGAGATGCTCCATAGCCCAACGATTGGGTAGGGGCTTTATACCCTGGTGGGCTTTATACCGTTCCTTCCATTGTGTATGGTGACCTTAGGGTCAGCTGCTCCAGAGCGTTCCATTCTATTGGTCAGTGCTTTTCTAAAGAGATGTCCAGTAGTTTTATGGAAGGTTGTATATATGGAAGCTCTTCCTCTTCATCTAAACCTCCACCAAGTGCTTTCCAGATTCAGACAAGAAATGTAGACACTGCATTCAGATGTTAAACACTACATGATAAATGAGTCTTTACTTGGTCTTCTTCATTTCTAGACAAGGCAGCACAGGGACCTAATATCTTGAATAACTCATATATATATACATACAGTTACAGTTCCAAAATTATAGAGATAATTAGTATAATCCATTATAACCAGGCCGAACCCCCGTACGGTTGAACTTAAGGACAGATTCCTTCCAAAAGGTGAGATTCATCCTCTCCGGCCTATTAATTAATTATTAGGGGCAACGGCAAACTCATCACAGGCTGTATGGAACCGGAGGCTCTCTGTGACATCAGAGGCTTTAATAAGTAAAAACCTGCTGGATCAAATGAGCTGCCTGGTCACGGAGTACAAAGCAAATTCTCTAGAGTCTAGTTAACCGATGCGGCAGCTTATCCCTCACCTGGGAGCTTCCAGAATCATCCTGGATCTTCTCCAAAACTTTTTAAGCACGATTGTATGAACAAAAATCAAATTCACCATCACCTTCTGTAACATGGACACTGCTGTCTGGAAGAACGCTCAAAAGCCCAAACAGAATTCCAGCTGAAAGGCACTTTTACTTTCTGTGGCATCGGTTACAGACCATAATTGTATAGTGTTAAAAACCATGTTAACACTTGTACTACAGATTACTTAACAGCTTGAAGTGGCTTGAGGAGGCATGCAGTTTGGACAAAACCTCCTGGCTTCCATTACCTCATTTACTTCCCTGAACTTCCATTCCAAGAACTTCCATTACTTCTCTGCTGCACTCATGCTTGCATGGTTCTTCAGTGGTTCTTCAGGTTGTTGGCGAATGTGTTTGGTTGTTCTACTGTGACGAGCTTGACATTGTTACAATAGCAGACCTCTTCTTGGTGAAACCATATACGACATTGGTTCTATATAAAACCATATACAACATTGAGAGTTCTACATGGACTACTCTAAATAGAACCATTCCCTTTACTAGAGAACCCTTGAAGGACTGTATGTTGTGTATATATCTATTGATGCTGGTACGCAGGTCAGCAGGAATGGGAGTTAATATGCTGATCACCAGCAAAACCAGCATTCTGTTGTGTTTTGGATGCTGGTCTGCTTGTGTGCACTAGACCAGCTTGGATCGGCCCGTATTGCATGCAAGTCTGTAAAGACGCGACTGGCTAACAGGCTGCATGTGGTGGAAGGGTGCAAATGTGATTCCTGGCTTTAAACAGTGGAGAGCAGGATCAGTTTGGAAAGCGATGTCATTACATAATGCGCACGGTCTCAGATTTGCCTGAGCTGAGCATGTGGGTCAGTCACACCACAGCACAGGTCCTGCACAAAGTAAGCCAAATCATTTCATCCTGGGACGAATATATTAACGTTCAAGTCTGGAACCATTTGTCATATTGATATTTTTGTTGTTCCTTGATAATAGCAGTAACTAATACAATGTAGGCTAAAGCAGACATTGAAAGGTATTTTAAATGTTCTTTAATTTTATATATTTCATAAGAGCTACAACAATAAGGATGACTGGGGACAAAATTGTCAGTGAATACTGATATTGCATGATCTAAGTTATCAAATCAAATCACTTTTATTGTCACGTCACATTTTCACAGGTGTGAAGGTGAGTGAAAAACTTAGGTGCGTAGTCCCTTATAGTACTTAGATATAAAAAATATACATTAGACAATAAATATATACAATACTAAGCACAAAATCTCTGTTTATCCTAATATACATTGTAAATTATAAATTATATATATATTTATATAACAGTAATATAAAGTTATGAATAAAAACTATGAAAAGTTATCATTGTTACTATTAATTTTAGTGTCTGACTATCGACGAAGAAAAAAATACATACATTACACACCATGACACACACATGAATATGAATTCCACATCAGTGCTCATGCATGCTGACTTAAATTTAGCAGAATGGGCTGTTAGCCACACTGTGCGTCGGACCTGACATCAGGGTTAAATCTGTAGAAATCCGTGTGCAAAGAACTATTGTAATGAAGTAGGAAAATATTAATAACATGGAATATTGCAGTATTATGTTTTGTGATACTGAATTGACTCTGAAAAACCCTGTATGAATTTAAAATCGATAGTTTGTATTGGTTCTATACTGCTGTAGCAACATTCTTCACCCTTAGGCTTAACCAAAGTAGCATCAGGCCGCAACGCTAACGTTAGCATTAGCAGACCTAGCATATGGTGGTGTGTGTTTATACTATGACAGTTTTCCTATAATTAGATTTACAGATCGTGACCTTATTCACAGTATCTCAACATACCGCGATTATTTAAGAATCTTAGGTGAGGCCAGTCGTTCTCTGAGGGGAGAGTTTGTGAGCCATTTGTGCCGGTTGTGTTTACACACAGAGGAATTTTTCTTCTTCATTTAAACTATCCGTGAAGTGAAACACCCACATATACACACACACTCTAGTGAACACACACACACACTAAGAGGCAGTGAGCACACTTGCCCGGAGCGGTGGGCAGCCCTATCCACGGCTCCCGGGGAGCAGTGTGGGGGTTAGGTACCTTGCTCAAGGGCACTTCAGTCATTACTGTTGGTTCAGGGAATCGAACCCTCCGGTCACAAGGCTGGTTCCCTAACCTCCAGCCCACGTCTGCCCAATACTGAATCGTAACCCCTGTATTATGATACAGTACACAGCCCTATAATGAAGCACGTAAAACACTGTGCCAGTGCTCCTCCGCTCTTACCACACATGGAAACTCTCTGTCGCGCATGTAAATCATGTTAAGCCACGGCTGCAGGTTTGGTGGATGATTGAAGCACAGAACACTCATGCGGACAAAGTGGAAATAGAACTATAATGATTGATTTCACAGCTGTTATTGATCATTATCCTGATCCCAGTCCAGAACATTTCACTTGATTTGGGAACAGTGCTAAATAATATACTGTAATAATCTGGGTACATTAACTGCTGACTTGATCGCCACTTTCAAAAGCTATTCATTTCATCATAACCTTAAACTCTGTGCTTATCTGCAGCCAAATTGTATAGTGATATAGTGAATGGTATGGAGGAGAACCTTAACCTGCTGGCCCAGACTTTCCATTACTAGTTTACTTGGCCTCGTTACCTTGTAACCTTGTAACTCCATTGCAAGCACTAAGTAAGCGAGACAGTAGCTGTGGACTTTTAGTATCTGTGGTTGTAACTGGATGGGGTCGCTGCCGCATAGTTCACCAGCCAGGTGCCTCCAATTAAAACTCCTGTTTGGTTTCATCTAATTGACATTTACTGCGTGTCAAAACAGACGTACTGTATAATGAATGTAGAACTGTGTGCTGAAGAAAAGGTCGCTGCTGTTTGAAAAGCAGCCAGTAGCTAGGCTATAGCAGGGACTTCATAAGGGAGGAGGTCGGTCCCTGGTTGAAATATGAATGGGAGCGTCTCAGAGAGCCAATGGGAGCCAATCAGGTTGCTGGTTATACCGCAAGTACGGAACGGTTGATGATATTGTGATGCTAGTAAAGTCACGTTATTGAGTCGAACGCTACAAGCAGATAGGCGTCTGGTCTTGTATTGCTGGAAGTAGCTGCTCAGCAATGTTGCCACAATCCGTCAGGTATTTATTGAACCTCATAGTTACTGAACCTGTTTACCACTTGCCGGACGTTTTGCACATATTCTGCTGCAAGTCACGATGGGACGTAGGAATACTGTGGATAACTTATTATATCAGATATTATTTTTATTATATTATGTATTTTTATTATATTGTATTATTTTTATATATTTTTTATATTATGTGTTTTTAT
>CM067500.1:10947313-11026200 GCA_034552555.1 Semaprochilodus insignis | reverse complement strand
TTATTATATTATATAATATTTTAATATTATATTTTTTATTATATATTTTTTTATTATATCATATTATATGTTGTTGTTGTTGTTGTTGTTGTTGTTGTTGTTGAACCGATTAGCTACATTTCTTGTAACTGGTTCATGTAGTGAGCTAGCTTTACATCAGTTGCATTTAGCTCCAGTGCAGTTGTAATGAACTAGACATGACGTTTTGATGTTTTAATTTTAAGTATAGCTTAAAGATGAGTTGGGTATTATTGAGAATCTGAATTTAAAAGAGTGCAATTTTAAATCTATAGAAATTTCCAATTTTTTTTGTGTGTGAGAAAATTTAGCGTAAGGACACGGAGCTCATGAATGACTTGAAACTGGTTTATTAACTGGTGTGTTAACTGGCTGTAGTAAAGCTGTTGATATACTAGCCATATTTGTCTAAAAAGGCCTGGATCTCAATTTATAGGAAATAATCTCCATTTAATCATAATCCCAATATTGGTCAGAAAAATCACAAGTAGATTTTTTGCCTCAATCGTTCAGTCCTAATTTCAAAGCTTATTCCATGTAGCGTCATAAATAAATCATTGAATAGATACATAACATTAAAGAATTTAATTAATGAAGTAAATTTGTACTAATTTTAATTGTGTTTATGTATTTATTTATTTATCTATTTATAAATGTGACAGTAAAGCCATCAGTATGACAGTAGCGTGTTTACTGAGACACCTAAAGGGTATAATACATCCTCTCTGTTTTCGTAATGGCTGCCTCTCTGTTCAGTTTGCTAGTGTTGAAGTGCGAGTCAGCGCAGTGCCAGGTTGGGTGGGACGGGAGTGTCGGACTATCTTGTCTTTTCTTACTGTGGCTGATAACACTGTAGAGGAGCAGCAGCCAGCAGAGAAGCGCGTATATCAGCGGTGACAGTTCTGTGTAAGACGAAACCCAATGCTTTACTACCGGAGCCTTTGCTCGCTCATTGTCACCCACACAAAGGCTTCCACATCAAAAGCAGCCAAGCGGACGAGGCCCAGCTGCTTACAGGACTGCGGGCTCCAGTGATTCAGCAGTTGTGATATGGACATCTAAGCTGATATGGACGTGTGTGTCCATCATTATAAGGGACGTAAGTAGAAACATGAAAGTAGCAGTGCACTAGTTATACCTGCAATTACTTAGCATTAGTTACTGTTTAGCCATATACCTTCATGCTAAGCAGTGCAGTTCGGAAAGGTGAACTTGAGCTGTCATGATGTTTAAACAAGTGAAAACAGAGATGGATACTAACAACGCTCCTATGCCAGAATGTTCGGCCTGATTGGGAATGGTGAGCCTATATACGGTTTTTTGATCCGACTTACAGTTTCCGGAAAATTTTGGTAAAATTCTGTATTTTTTTTCTTTAAAAAATAAATGGGGTTGAAAAGTACACGCCCATCTACTGTAATTCAGCCTGACCAAGAGACACCATTTTACGTGCGCTCAGGATATCTCAGGACAGACCCACCAGCACAAATACAATGTTGGTCTGACCCACACTCGTCTGTTTGTGCTTGTTTTTTTTTTGTCTCCATCACTCCTTCCTCCCATAGAGTCCCATTCATTTTTCAACCCCATTCAAACCCTATAGTTTCTATTAACCTACAGCCACCAAACTGCATGTACACCCTCAGGGCAGATCCCCCAATTCTAATCCACAGCCATACTGATCTGCACTGCTCTATGTGTTGTTTATTTATCCCTTGTTCCTCCCATTGACTCATTCATTTTCACCCCATTCAAACCCTACAGTTTCTATTAACCTGCAGCCACCGAACTGCATGTACACCCTCAGGGCAGATCCCCAAACTCTAATCCACAGCCATACTGACTGGAACTCCTCTATGTTTTTCTTCCATCATTCCTCCCATAGACTGTCATTTTCACCCCATTCAAACCCTATAGTTTCTGCTAACCTACTGACACCAAACGGCATGTACACCCTCAGGGCGAACTGTAATCCTTGCTTTCCTTGTTTCAAGGTTAGTTAAAAACATGTATAGGAAATAGCTTCAGTAATCCTATAATATTCTTATAACAATCTCAAATGGAGAAATATTATTGGCAGAGATGCAAGCAGCAAGCAGGTGGAGTGAGTAATGTGATGATGCTGTACAGAATACGTATAGCCTTAATGTACCTGACAGAGCACAGCGTTAGATATTAAGAGATTCCTAGAAAGTCTTAGATACATAACAAGTACAGAAAATGACCGGCCAACTTTGCTGTCTTTGCTGAACCGCTTATGCGTCGTACAGTCTTTGTTGGAGCTGAACATGTGTGGAGCTCTGAATGGGAAACAGCTGCACTGATTGGTTGGTGTCACGTCTCCCTGACAACCTTGCCGTAGCCCGAGGATAGTGTGAGGTAACACATTTGCATTTTCAAATGAGGACTGTGGGCCTAGGTCGCGCATATTCCATGTGCAAAGTGCCCTAGAGTACCAGTGTATCTTGACCATAAGCACTGCATACGGGTCCAAGCTGTGTATTTTTCACCATCAGGAAGAACGAAAAGCAGCAAACGTATTTTCTATAAACATACACTGTCGAGCCACATAATTATGACCACCTGCTGATATCCAGAGTGCCCGCCATGAGCAGCACGGACAGCAGCTAGACAGGATGGGAGTGACTCAGTAAGGTTCTGGTAGGTTGTCACAGGTATCTGGAGCCATGCTGACGGCAGTGCATCCCACAGCTGCTGGAGGGAGCATGTGGGAGGATCCATAGAGTGAACACGACGATCCCAAAGATGCTCAATTGGGTTTAAGTCTGGAGAATTAGGGGCCCGGGGTAGTGCTCGGAAGTCTTGTTCCTGCTCTTCCAACCAATGTTGAACATTTCTAGCCATGTGACATGACGCATTGTCTTGCTGGAAGATCCCATCCGCCCCAGATTACCAGGAAACGATGAGTTATGTAAATGTATTAGAGCTGAAATTAACAGTTACCTTTCGGTTAGGCCGCCTGTGGTCATTTGACAGGACTTAACCAGACGTTATGTAACACATGATTAAAGTCCTCTGAAGGAAACTACTGATGATACCTGACATCAAACTGTGGTGCTGTGACAAGCGGAAATTCCTGGGAGGTTCGTAGGTTTTGATGAGCGGAGGACCGAGTCGTTTGTCACTGGTGTTTTTTTTCCACACACATTGCAGTTTAACTTGAAAGGCTTCAGCTAAACAATAGCGACTGGGCCTTCTCCCCCTCTGGCCTTTTCCTTGACTGCACAGCCAGGTCTCTTTTTGGCGTGTTTCTTTCCCTCCTTTCTTTCTCCTAATTTTGATCATTCCAGGATTCCTTGCATGAGTGCACTGAAATAATTTGGTTTTCTGCTTGTGCTTTCCCTCCTGCAGCTCCGGAGCGCTGGCCTTTGACCTCTCTGCGGTTGGCGGAAGCTGGGGCGAAGCAATGGGTCGAGCCAGCAGAAGTGGTGGCAGATGGGCTGAAGTGTGAGGGGACTTTGGAATACCAAAGTGGCTCATTCCCTTGCCAGTTGACAGGAAAGGACAACTCATACCTCACGGGTTTCTTGTCGTACACTGTGTGTTCAGATTAAGAGCTCATGGAAAGAACGACCTAATGACAGAGAAAGAGAAAAACTGTTTAGAACTTGCAAGATAACATTCACACAAGTAAACGAGTGCTAAAATGAGTTTGAATATCCATCCCTTCAGGTAAACCTGCCCGTTCCTAACCAAGACCTCTTCTAAGTGTAAGACGATGGTACCCTCAATCAGTTAGTTTGCAGAGCCAAATCATTGGGAGGGCCCACCATAAACCCTGGCCACCCCGGACCAGCTCCAGCCCTGCCACCCTCTGTGGCCTCTGTGACACCCACCATGGCCAGCGGGGCGACCACTGTGGACCCAGCAAATGAGAGTCCCACTCCTCTACCCAACCCTCCACCCCTGCCAGACCCTCCCAGATCCTCTTACCAAGACCCAGATCCCAACCGTTCCCACCCAGCAGTTGGACCTCCACCCGCTCCTCCACCTCCCCCGCCACCTCCTCCACCTCCACCACAAGCCCCGAGCCAACCGGGACAGCCACACGCCTCCCGCAAGAAGCGAAGGGTACGCAGCTTCTATTGGAAGCCAATACCGGAGGAGAAGGTCCGAGGCAAGCCCAACATATGGACTATGGCGGTCAGGCAGCAGCAGTACCAGATCGACGTGAGGACCGTAGAAGAGCTGTTTGGCCAGCAGGAGGAAGTGCGGGCACCAGTGCCCACAGGGCATCCCAGATCCGGGAGATCTAGAAGTTCCTTCAAGGAGAGCAAGGATGAGGTGAGTGTAAGTTTGATGAGGTTGAAGTGAACTGTTGTTAATAAGGCGAAGCTGATCTTTGACCCCTGGGCAGAGTAGCCTTAATATGTCATTTCCATTAGTTTCAGAGCTTCCTCAGTTAAACCGAGCATTTTTTGATATTAAGGAAGCTGCAGTTGCTCTGCCCTTTTTATCTCAGCACGGTTGTCTTTGAGGAGAGACAGGGGGTTCTCGCCCAGAAGTCCTGGTACTGCATACCGTTGAGTAGCAGCCCGCTTCCAGCACAGCCCCTAAACAACAAAGGCAATGAGCACCATCCAATCTGAGACAGAGTAGCAATGGTTTAACCTGACAGTGGGCTGACACAGAGTGGTCCTCAGGTCTTTTTTCTCGTTGGTGTCAGTGACCGTGTTGACTCACGTCAACGTCGACCAACCTCCACGTCAGCCCAACATCAAATTAAACATGCACGAACCATTCCAATGAACACCCAGTCAGTCTGTATCTATGTATTTTCTATATTTGATCAATACAGTGTAGACATTGACAACATCAAACTTCCTTTAAAGTTTCTAACATTAAATTTTTTACAGTTTATAAATACAAACTCATTTTTTAACTTGACCTTGTAATTTGGTAACTCTGATGTTAATCTCATATTTTAAGCCATCTCGAATGTTTTGTAACACTTCCTGCATTATGTTGTTTATGCAATGTTGTTTTACCCAGACCACGAACCACCCCCCTCCCCCCCTCCCCCCAACTCACCCACTAGGTTTTTCTCGATCCACAAAAACATCTCACCACCCAAGTGTTTCATGAGTGAACTTGACATATCTGGCTCATATCTGGTGGTATGAATGTAAACAAGCTTCAGTTAGAATAAGTAAGAATTTTTGTTGGCTGTAAGATGAAAGACCAGACACTTTCTGTTCACACATTCTCTTAGATAATGACATTTCTTAAGATGTAAAGTCCCATTCCTTAACTGTGAGCTTCAGACCGTCTGTCACAGTCGATTTCAGACCTGTGAACAGTCTGATACTGATTTCCAGCTTGTAAGTAATCCAGAGGGACTGTAGCACTCAGCAGTCTAGCAGGTCTTAGGTGTTAGTGTAATTTCTTGTCTCGAGGGTTTGAGGACGCTCTCATAAATAATAGTTCTGTCGTGGTCTTTTTATTACAGTATATGAGTGAAGAACCAGCATACCAGTAAACTTGAAGCTTTTTTTAGTCTTTTAAATTTAAACATTAAAACAACATCAAAATAAATAAACTAATGAAGCTAGTGCATTGCCCGCCATAAAATAACTGCCCTCTTTTCTTCATCAGGATCAGCCGACTTCTATTTTTTTCTTCTTTATAAAAACACGTCAAAATACATAAGAAAAAAACTATCCTTGCACTCATCATCAAAAGAACAGCTGCACCCAGAAGGAGGTGTGGGATTGCAGTGCTATTGGGAAGGAAGATAAAAGTTACCAGGAACAATAAATGATGATAAATTTAGACTGATATGATCAATATTTATTGAGCTACACATACAGAAGTAGTGTCTCTCAGTATGGTGTTGGGCTGCCACGTTTGCTAACCCAACATGCCACATATCTCGGCATGGAGTTGTAGAGGTTCCTAATGGTGTCCTGTGATAATCCATCCCATGCAGCTTGAATATTCTCACACAGCTCCTGCAGATGGTGCGGTAGGGGTGGAGGTGGGGTGAGACCAGGGACTCGTCACTGAAGATGACCCACTGCCATTCTGAGTCACTCCATGACAGTCTGGCACGACACCATTGCAGTCTTTGGTGACGTTGACGTGGTGTTAAGGACAGTCGTCGTAACGGTCTGTGTGCATGTAGTCCTGCGTGGTGCAGCCGTCTGCCAATGGTGCTGCACTAACAGGATGACTCATGGAGGACATCACTGCTCGCTGAATGTCTGCAATCGTGGCTGTTGGGTCGGTCAGGTACAGCGATAAGGCCCGTCTTTGCATATGTCACATGCGCGGCCGAGTGTGAAACTTCAATCATTCGCATGTCTCATGATGTCAAACCTACGCTCCAAGTTTCATTCCTGTTGGGTGATTCCTTCTAGGTGCAGCTATCTGTGGAACTACTATTCTTTTGATGATGAGTGTATATACTTGTATACTATGATTCCCCTTACTGGAATGTGGTCCGTGTTTTCACATCAGTCTCAACCTTCTCACTGAAAAACAAAACATTTTTACATGGATTTAAGGAAGAACTCCTGAAATGTATTGAAGGCACACCACTGTGCAGAACTTAAGGCAACGTTAAATCAGTGTAATGCGTCCTTGACTTTTCATTTTGGAACATTTCCTGTTCCAAATCAGCAAAACCCATCAGCCTTGCTCACTCCAGCATCCAGGTGACCTGTCGTGTTCTAGCCTGTCAGGGTTCCGGTGGTTGCTTTGGGGCCCACAGGTTTATTTAGCTTAGTAATCACGCGGGACGAGAGGGCTGCTCGGCTCTAGCAGAGCTTCCAGGGCTATTGTCTGTGCGGCTGCGCGTGTGGTCTCGGTGGTAATTCCAGACACCACCACCGATGTGTGTCACGTGAGCCGCAGGGTTACGTCATTGGCACGGGTCTCACACACACACTCATGAGTCATCCAGGTGTGCGAGTGTGTTCGGAAACCCAACCCATTGTCATCTGTTAATGATTTTCTGTGTCAGGTAGAGGTGAATCATCATTTCGCCTTTCACTATTAACCCACATCCCTGTAATACTCGGGCAGCATCCTCTAGCTGCGATGCTGAGGAACTGACTTTAGGAGAGTTTGAAAGATCAGTGGGCATCAGTCTGCCTGATGTTGGGCCGAACCATTTGGGAGGAACATCTCGTTGCAATTTAAATTGCAGTCGGATTCTGGGAACTGAAGTCCAGGCCTGTTATTGGGTCAGTAAGACCAGAGCATCCTCTTTCTCAGTTAGCTGTGGTTGTGATGTCATAGCATGTAGTTGTTTGGCTGCCTCTGATTGGTCTAACTCATCTACCATCTAGTTTACAAGCTCTGATATTGTGTTAACGTTCCCCATATAAGACACGTTATTCATAAAACAGCCTGTAATTAAAATTGCAGCTCTTGCAATTTGAATATTGCACTCTTTAAAACTGTGATTTCCATATAAAATCGACTAATTTCACCCCTAGTGAACTGTATGTAATAATGCTATGGTCTATATGTTTGTTATATATTCGTTTTCATATGTACCACTTTGCAAATGCGAGATACTATATACAGCTTTTCTGTTGCTCCGTTCTTTATTGAACTGTAATGTCATATAGGGCTGCAACAATGCCTGTTGTGACATTTGAATAATCTCTCCATTATTGAAATGAATGATCGATTACTTTGATTATCTGAATCGCTCAATAGCCCTATAGCGCTACTACATAAGCTACTAACTATACTGCTAGTAGATACATGTGTGTGTGTGTGTGTGTGTGTATATATATATATATATATATATATATATATATATATATATATATATTTATATACACACATATACATACATACATACATGCATACATACATGCATACATACATCGATACATACATACAAACACACATCCATACATCCATCCTTCCTTCATATATACATAGATACATACATACATACATACATACATACATAACACTTAGGACTATTTATATTGGCCCCAACACTAAAAAGACAAGTAAGCACACATAATCTAATAGCTTTTAACTGTCCTGTATGTCTTCTTTCCTTAGATCAGCATCTTGGATTCTAAGAGAGGGATGAACGTGGGAATTTTCCTTAAACAGTTCAAGAAGTAAGTAACTGACTTTTACCTGAAGTGTGTCTGTGTGTGTGTCTGTGTTTGTGTGTGTCTGTGTGTGTGTGTGTGTGTCTATGTGCCTGTGTCTGTGTGTGTGTGTGTCTGTGTGTGTGTCTCTGTGTGTGTGTGTGTGTCTGTGTGTGTGAGCAGGTGTTAAAAGGACAGTGTATCAGTCAGAACCTGTGAGTAGTCTAGAGCAGGTTTGGTTTTTGCTGTGAAGGCAGAGATGTGCTAATTAGCTCCCAAGGTGACTCGCACACCTCCAGAGTTCATCCGAGTCTATAAACAGTAAGTCAGCTTCATGTGGAGAAGCTATAGAGACGTAAAGGACTATTTTGGTTAACAGTCAGATTTACACAATTTACACACTCCTATCCAAAGTTTACCCCTCTTTACAGGCTTAGCCATAACACGTGCTTTGCTAGGGATGCTTTTTGCCGAAGCCAAAACCAAACAAAATGAAACATTTGGCCAAAGGCTGAATACCCAACATTGTTTTCTTAGTGTTTCATTCATTTTGCCACTTTTTCCACCACTCCATAAATTAAATAGGCTAAATCTCAGATAGCAAGCAGATATGGGCCACATCTGGCAAAGATATGGCACTGCTGGCCCACTGTCGGCACTGGCAATCTGCTGTGAGCCAATTGTGGCCCACATATTTACAACATGCATTAGGCCCACCTGTCCCAAAACAGATCTGGTCCATTTCTGGCAAGTGAGGCAGATGAAACTGGGCAATGTAGGCTAGATTTGGGCCAGAGCAGTTTTGCAGTCTGGGCTTTATTTTTGTCTTGGTTTCCATAGGACATACAGATACTAAACTGCAGTTTAAACATACTTAAGGAGAAAAAATCCACTTTTGTTCCTTTCTACATCCGGGAACAAGAAAAAGTTAACCGCGTCGTAAATAACATCATTGTTCGCTATGAATTATTTGATCTATTCACTTTTGGTTGCCAAACATTTGGTGCTTCCCTAACTTTTGGCCACTTTCCAGTAGGGATGCCTCAGACCCTTCTGGGCAGCATTCAGAGAAAGCCTATTGACTTCCATAGAATAAAAACTACATGTATGTATTTATCCCAAAATGTGTTTTCTTTAATGGTTAACTTCTCTTGAATGGTTTATTATGAGTATATAGACTGATATGACCATATTTACTGTACCAGAGTTTCCATTTTCGCATAATGCCAGTTGATTAAGATATAATCATTACTAGTTAGCAACGTTAGCCTCGTAGCTCCAGTGCAAAGTCAAAGAAGCAAACTTCAGACTACAAACAGGGCTCAGCAGCAACTACAACCGTGTAAAATGGCATTTTCTCAGAACTATTCCTTTAACCGGTGACTGCGGACAACGTTGAGGATATTATCACATATTTGCATTTTCATGTACCGAATCTTCATTCCCATTCATTCAAGTGTGATATTATACCACTCCACTGGCCCATCTGGCACATTAAAATTGCCCTGTCCATAACAAGAGTCATAACGGGGTAAAGGCCAACCCTTTGAAGTACCTCTTAAAATATATCAGTGTTGCATTGAAATGAATATGAACTACTTTTTTTAGGGTGGCTTTACAAGCATCTAGCTGCAGGTTGTGTGTGAAACAATTCAGCTGATTCAGCTAATCAGACCACCATTCAAGTGCATGCACCCTCTAGCATACACAGGCCTCCCTCGTTACTCTCCATCGTAGGGTTGACTGTCTTATTATTATGTGCTTAGTATTGTATATATTTATTGTATATTTTTTGTATCTAAGTACTGTAAGGGACTTCGCACCTAAGTTTTTCACTCACCTTCACACCTGTGAAAATGTGACGTGACAATAAAAGTGATTTGATTTGATTTGATTTGATTGATTTATATTGCCTGAGCGAACATAGATCGCTTGCTATTTACCAAGCAGAACTTTCTGTCCCCGCAGATCTAACGAGACCATAGTGGAAGATATACGGCTTGGCAACAGTAAACTGTACGGAGCCGAGCCCCTTAAAGAGCTGCTGAAACTGCTGCCAGAAGCGGAGGAGGTGAGTTGTCGTCGTCGTCCTCCAAATACTGTATAAAGCAATGCCATGTACAGCAATAGAATATTATGGCACTGTAGAGCTGTGTGATGTATTGTCCATATTTGAAAATGGTATTTTCAAATATGGGTTGTTTAGTTGTGTGCTGTGAGCCTCCTGTCTGCATTTAGTAGTCTGTATGCATGTTTCCTCAATGCATAGATAAAGAAACTGAAGGACTTCAAAGGAGACCCTGGAAAGCTGACCCTGGTAGATTCTTTCATGTACCTGCTGATCCAGGTACCACGGTAAGAACCATAATGACTGTATTTGAAACTCACTTGCTGCACCATTCAGCACACATATTAGAGAATCAGGAAATTCACTGGGGTATCAATTTCCCGACAACATTCCACTAACAACATCTATATGGGTTTATACTTGCGCCATAGCAGCCATCGTCCATCCTCTGTTTGTCTTTAGAACTAAAAAGACTGTTTTATGTAAATGACCTCTCTTCTGATTGGCTGACTCCGGCATAGTAAGATGGCATTGGGCTCTAAAAGCAGTCTAGCGTGAATTTTGATGGACAGGCTGTTAAGTTTGGACTGACATCCTTTGGGGCATCTTGAAAGAACATGGATATTTTGAAGGTGTGGATCCTCTGAAAGCCCCCCAACGCTGAGCTATGGAGCAGTGGAATCCAACATCAGTACCTGCCCTCAGTGGTGCTTTTGTGCCTGAATGCAATCAAATGCTCACACCAATGTTTCAGCATCTAGTGTAAACGCCTTTCCCAAAGAGTAGAGAACAAACTCCCTATTAATACCCTTAATTCCGGAAGAAACACTGGCTGAGATGGTGTCTACAAAGTTTTGGACATGTATGTGAATGTGGTCATGGTTGTGACATCACAGCCCTTTCATGGCCTTTAATTGCTCATGTGTTTGTGTGTGCACGGGTGCATGTTTCCCTTGCAGCTTTGACGTACGGATCGAGGCCATGGTCCTGCAGGAAGAGTTCGCCCCGTCGTGTGCGGTGATGAGTCGGGAGATTAACGTTGTACGTCTGGCTACTGATGGTAAGACCGAGTGAACTTACACTGTGAACGCCCATGTGTGACCCAGATCTAGTAGTGTAAGCGGATACACTCCGTAGTGCCGTGCCCCAACGACGTCTCAGAGGAATGGAAAGACTAATGGATAGATTACAGTCCAGGAGATGCGTAGGGATGAGTGAGTAGATGGAGAGATGAGAAGAGGGAGGTGGTCAGATGAGTAGGAAGTGGTAACCTGGCATGCTACTTTTACCTCGTCAGACCCTCTCCACCCATGCACTCTTTAAAGGCAGAATAAGGAGGATGTGTCATGTTAGATTAATTAAAGGAAGAATGAAGAGGATTTGTCGTGCCAGGATCCTTAAGGGCAGAATGAGTAGGATTTGTCGTGCCAGGATCCTTAAGGGCAGAATGAGTAAGATTTGTCGTGCCAGGATCCTTAAGGGCAGAATGAAGAGGATTTTTTTTTATGTGAGATTCCTTAAAGGCAGAAAGGGCAGGATTTTTGTGCTAGATTCATTAAAGGTAGAATGAGGAGGATTTTTGTGCTAGATTCATTAAAGGTAGAATGAGGAGGATTTTTGTGCTAGATTCATTAAAGGTAGAATGAGGAAGATTTGTTGTTTATGTTCCTTAAAGGCAGAATGAAAAGAATTTCTCGTGGTGGGTTCCTTTAAAGGCAAAATGAGTATGGTTTGTAACATTAGATTCCTTTAAGGCAGGATAAGTATCATTTGTCGTGTTGGGTTCCTTAAAGGCAGAATGAGTTGATTTGTCATGTTGGATTCCTTAAAGGCAGAATGAGGAGGATTTGTTGTGTTAGGTTCTTTGAAGGCAGAATGAAGAGGATTTGTTGTGTTAGGTTCCTTAAAGGCAGAATGAAGAGGATTTGTTGTGTTAGGTTCCTTAAAGGCAGAGTGGATTTGTTGGCCATGAAAGTTGAACAGAGAGCACAATGGTGACTACAGCCTGAATAAAGAGAGGGAGCAGTGTTAGAGAACAAGGCAGTGAATAAAACTTATTCATTTTAAATTTTTTTTTAACTTATTCTGTTTAATGGGGTTTATTTTGATCTCCTCGGGATCTTAAACATCTTCTTACCAGCTTTTCTGCAGTTTACTGCACAGCAGCTCCCCAACATTGTTGTTTTATGCCATGAACAGGGCCACTTTCTATGGCTTTTTGCTCCCTAGGTGTGAGTACACATCTGTGATGTTGTTGCACCCGTCTGCATGTAAATACTTTGTTTTGCATGACCTAACAAAAACAGTGAATTAAAACAGGGCTGCTGTTCAGCCTACTTTCTATATATGGACTAGAGGGAAAAGTGAATGACGCAGTTTGAAGTTTTAGGTCTATTTGTTGTCTTCCTTAAAGGCAGAATGAGTATGACTTCTCATGTTAGATTCCTTAAAGGCAGATTGAATATTATTTGTCGTATTATGTAGGTTATGTAAGGCAGAGTTAGCAGGACTTCTCATGTTACAATCCTTACAGGCAGAGTGAGTAGAACTTCTCATGCTAGCTTTAACAAATGAATAGGAAAAGGCAGAATTAGCAGGACTTGTTGTTAGGTTCCTTACAGGCAGGTTAAGGATTATTTGTTGTCTTAGGTTCCTTAAAGGGAGAATTAGCATGATTTTTCCGTGTTAGATTCCTTAAAGGCAGAATGAGTATGACTTCTCATGTTAGATTCCTTAAAGGCAGAATGAATATGACTTCTCATGTTAGATTCCTTACAGGCAGAGTGAGTAGGACTTTTAATGGTAGGTTCCTTAAAGGCAGATTAAGTATTATTTGTCGCATTATGTAGGTCATGTAAGGCAGAATTAGCAGGACTTCTCACATCTGATTCCTTAAAGGCAGAATGAGTAGGACTTCTCGTGCTAGCATGATATGGGCTAATGCGTTTCTACAACAGTCTGTTATTGATTATTTGGCCTGTTTTGTCTATACTACCTTAAATTTGCAGGCGTCATAGCAAGCTGACCAAATGATATAGCACAGTGTTTCTCAACTCTAAATTTTTTTGCTTTGTGACAGATGACTGCAGACAGACTGCGCACACACACACACACACACGCACACACACAGACACTCACACATTTTAATACGTCATTTCTGAAGTCTCAGCAAATTTCAGGCTTAACGAGTGAACCAATAAATAGCATAGGGTGAATTTTCCGCAGGGCTCAGTTCTGAGGCATGCAGCATGCTTTTGCTGAGTCACCCCCTTTTCCACCTTAAAGCTCTGCCATACAGCTCTGTCTCAGAGATCCATGGCCCATGATTAACATTGCTCCTGAGGAGGGACTTGCTGCCACTTCAACAGCGTTGTAAAAGCTATGAGTAGCGTTAATAATGGATCCAATTATTGACGTGTTAATGTTACACCACAAACTAAGAGAGAATCTGTCTGTAGTAATCTGAGCATGGTCATCTTCTTGTGGCTTGTGCCAGGAGTGTCTTCTTTAGCAACTTTACTAGTAGTAAATTGATAGTAAGTGTTTCTGCCCAACAAGCCAGTTTAAATTCCGGGCCCAAGGATGATGTTCATGTGTTCCTATAGAAGTGTATATGGTTTTAAATCAGTATTAAATACTGTTTGGACTGTAAAGCCCATAACAAAGGGCACACTTGATCTGGGCTAAAAGAATACTATAAGAAGTCAACCGCTTTGGGTTAACAAACACGCAGAATGAGGGGAGCTCTCACTAGTTTCCTGGTGAGTAACGCGGTAACGATGATACATGTAGGTTTAGCATCTTTTCATTGGGTTTCACATCTTTGATCCAGGGAAACAACACCAAAACCACCTCAACTGTCGAGTCACAGTATTATGACCAGAGTAACCGCCGTGTGCAGAACAGACAGCAGTTAGACGGGCTGGGACTGGCTCAGTATGGTCCAGGTAGGTCGTTACAGGTATCTGGAGCCATGCTGACTGCAGTTCATCCCACAGCTTCTGGAGGGAACACAACCATTGAGGTGGTCCTGTAGATGCTCAGTTGGATTCAAGTCTGGGGAATTAGGGGGCCAGGATAGTACTTGGAAGTTGTGGTCATGCTTTTCCAACCAGTGTCAGACATGTCTAGCCTTGCTGGAAGATCCCATCCGCCCCAGGGAAGACAATCAGCATGTATGGGTGTACATGATCTGCAGGGATGGATCATACCCAAATGGGTTGAGGGTGCCTTCCACATGAATGACTGGCCCCAGAGAATGCCATGAAAACGTGAAGTCCTTTATGAGCTACATGCTGCCACTGTCGAAAGTAGGAAGTGGTCATAATAATGTGACTCGACTGTGTAATATTTCAGTTTGCAGTACAGACTTTTTTGTTTCCTTAAGGACCAGTAATTAGACACTAAGGCACACTAAGACTTTAATTTTGGCTACAATAAAAGCAGATGCCATCTAAAAGGCATTCAGGTCTGGCCTGTCAGGCTTATTTAATGGCCAGGGAAACACGGAAGTTAGCTACAGCTACATTAGCTACAGTGGCTGTAGCTAATGATTATTCTGTATACCGGCTGTTATTTTAGTTCTTATTGTTTTCCTCCAAGTTTGCAGTTTGCAGGGGTCTGTTTAGTCATTTGACCGTGGGCTGAAAACCAATCTCTGCAGTGTCCACAATGTTGCCTAATCTTAATCTTATAATGTATACATTGTCCTGCCTCCATATAGCGCAAGTGTTTTTAATAGTGAGTATCTTCCATGATCCTCGTCCTTGACCTCTGAGGAACTGTTAATCAGTCCTTCCAGCATTATACATGTTTGAAGTGGTCACAGTGTTGTATACTGAGACAGATTCTCTGTTTTGTATTGACCCATTGACAGAGCTAATGACGTGTGAGGAACTCCATGCCATCCTTCACCTGGTGCTCCAAGCTGGAAACATCATGAACGCAGTAAGGAGCTTCTCTTTTTATCCAGTCTCTCTTGCTTCTCTCTGTCCTGCTGTCTTCCTTCATCTGCCCTTCACATCTTTCTCTCCCTCATTTCACTTTCTCTTTTCTCCTTATCTACTCCTCCCATCCTTCCATACCCTGTACTCTTCCCCATTCCTCTTTTCCTAATCGGTCTCTGTGGCTCCGCACAGCATTAACAGCTAAGGAGAGCTAATGGGTTTTAAAGCACTGGCCAGACGCTGACAGATGTGCGATTTCCGCAGGGTGGTTATGCGGGCAACGCCGTGGGCTTCAAGCTGTCCTCGCTGCTGTCACTGGCAGACACCAAGGCCAACAAGCCAGGCATGAACCTCCTCCATTTCGTGGCACTGGTGAGTGGGAAGAGTGGGAGGAGTGTTGGTAGTTTTTGCTCCTGGATGTTTCTCCAGTTAGACCAAGATTTACTCGGAAGGGATGTTTAAGCTATATGGACTTCACCCTACAGCTCAAACTGATAAGCTGAGACTGTTGGGTCAAAAACAGATCTGCTTAGCTAAATCTTAGCTAGCTTAGCCAGTTATTTTAGCTGACTGCAGTTATTGTCCACAGTTGTTGGCTTTTACTATCATAAGTCACAACAAACAGTGTGAATTAGGTTCATTTTCATCAGTCAAGTTCAGATCAGTGAATTGAGACTTTAAATATCCATGGCAAAAGTCAATGCCAAGGTCACCACAGGTCAGTAGAGCTTTATTTGCCCTTTCCAAGAGGCCCTGTATCTCATTGGTAGCCTTCAAAGAGTCGGAGATACAGACCACATATCCAGCTTGTAGCGCACAACAAGTGGCGGTCCGAAGAGCCTGAGAACATCAGAGCACCATAACAGCACATAAACATAGGAGTATTGAAGAGAACCTGAACTCTATATAGGGTTTACATTAGAGTTCAGGCAGAACCACGTTTAGGTCAGTCAGGAGACTTTACGCATGACCTTTCAGATACATTCTTTCTCCAGTGTCATGTGTTCTTCTCAAACAGGAAGCACAGAAGAAGGACGAGAACCTTCTGAAGTTTCCAGAAAAGCTAACACATGTGCAGAGTGCGGCCAGGTAACACAAACACACACACGCGTCTGTCTTACTATACGTGTGAGGTCATCCAAAAAGTTCTATTGATCTTTTTTATTACTGTACCGAATTAACACTACACCTACCCCTAAACCCAACCCTAACCCTAACCTCAGTACTCCGACCTAAACCTAACCCTAACCTTAACCTCAGTACTCAGAGGAATATTTTTCTGCATTAGATTTTCTAAAAAAAAAAAAAAAAAGTAGTGGTGAAAAAAAAACATGATAAAGTGAGGACCAGCAAAATGTCCCAAAATTTCACAGACACAGACACAGACACAGACACAGACAGACACACACACACACACACACACACACACACACACACACACACACACACACACACACACACAGCCTTACTAGCACAGCCTTACAAGTTCTGTTACAAGAACTAGCATGGCTCAGCTAAGTTCTCAACATTAGGAGAAACAGTGGAGCAACCTCATGGAGTGTGCATCTTGCAGGCACGTAAACCTTGCGGTTGTCACGGCATCTGCAAACCGCCTGATGACCTAAGGATGGCTCCACAAGTCTTATTTATTAAGGTGGAAAATGTCTCTGGACAGGGAGCTGTCAGTCAAGCTGCTCATTTTCAAAGTCGGTGAAATGCACTTTCATTGTAATCCCATCTCCAATGTCATCTCCACAAAACAGCCAGTGGTGGTTAAGCCTTTCTGCATTATCAGGTTATTTAGCTCCCAGTGGAAACTCAAACACTGCCTCCAGATTCCCACTGGAAGCCCTGCTGGATGCACTGATGCACACTATTGTCTCTCTTTGTGCTTTACTTTTTTGCCACCCTCCATTCCATCTCCCTCTTCCTCTGTTCCTCTTCCTTTCTTCTGGGCCTTATTCATGTAGGATCTCAGTGGAAAACATTGAGGCAGAATTCTCCTCTCTCTACGTGAGAACACGTTCCCTGGAGGAGAAGATTCAGAGTGATGCTGATCTGCTCTCGCAGTTGGATCCATTTCTTCAGGTCAGATACTTTTACATGTAGATCAGATTAATATACCCATGTGCATAAAACACACACACACACACACACACAGACACACACACACACACACACATATATATATATATATATATATATATATATATATATATATATATATGTGTGTGCTGCACTTTGAGTAGTAATGCAATTTCAATCCTCTGTATGTCTTGTACATATTGAAGTATTGACAATAAAACTACTTGACTTTATATTTATATATATATTAGTTAATAATAAACAACAAAAGCAACTGTCATTGACCTGCAGTTTTCATTTTAGGACATATTACCTGTTCTATGTACTAAGTACACTAAAAAGTGTACTGTTTTTGAATCTTTGTAATTCTTAAATATAATTGATCATATATTTGTCTATATTACCAACTTATTGACGTTATAATTAGTTAGTTATTTTTTGGTTATTACACTTGTTGCTCAATTATATACTACTGTTAAAAAGTTTGGAATCACTATTTTTTATCCTCTAAAACCAATTTAATAAAAGTACAAGTATTTCAAATGTATCCAGAATAAAAATTGTAGTGGTAGAAGATTCTGAAATAACTGAGAAATCTGTATAACATTAAGAGTTAGGAAAAGTAATCTGGAATTCATCATCTTTCGAAAGTGGAGATCAAATTTCAAAGCAGGTAACTTGACTAAAGATAATTACAGCATATGATTTATGAGTTTTATAGATTCATATGAAACAGTAAACCACTTTTGGACTCCGCTCACTGGGTTTTTGGTTGAAGAAGAATTATCATATGTACATATGCAGCTATGTTGTCTCAAACTGAAGATTTTAATTAGCCTGCTGCTACTGTGGCATGTTTATTTGGACATGTGTACATTAATGTACAGATATGTATATTAATATGCTTTATAATATGGGACATACTGGCCCACTACAAACTACTGACTACAGGCCCCTAGAAGGTGCTTCATGGCCCACTGGTGGTCCACGGGCCCCCAGGTTGAGTTACCCTGGTGTACATGATGCAGAGGTGTTCTATGAAAAAAAGCCCACTTCTCCTCTCTATCCATTAGAGTTCAACAGAGACGCTGCAGGACCTGAAAAGACGCAGGCTGGACCTGCGCAAGGAGGGCAATGCCCTTATCGATTTCTTCTGTGAAGATAAAGAAACTTTCAAACTCGACGAGTGCTTCAGGATCTTCCAAGACTTCTGCCTCAAGTTCAAGAAAGCCGTGAAGGTACTAACATGCTGACGCTAAAGACTGGCCTAATAGGCATCTCAGTGATTTCACTGAATTTAACGGGAGTTTGTGATGACTGTGGTTTGAATGCAGTGGTCATATTCGCTGCAGAGGACACTAGGGGCAGGAGAGAGGCACAGGGCAGACTGGGAAAAGTAAAGGTCAACATGAAAGCAATGTCAATTCCAGCCATTCTAAGCAAATTTAGAAATCCCATCAAGACAGATTTTTAGGTCCCAAAAAAGAGTGCATGTGCTGGTAAACGAATATGTTTGGTCACCCTAAGTGATTATCATTTGGCCAGAATATGACATCATCTTTAACCAAAGGCCCTCTCTAAAGATATAGTGCCATCTGCTGGGTAAAAACTGAATTGCTTTCTTCCTCATCCTGTCTCTGTCGTTCGACTCTCTTAGGATAATCTGGAGAGGGATCTGAAAGAGGCTGCCAGACAGCGGCGCCTACGCGAGCTGGAAGAAAGACGCTTTGCCTGGGCTGCAGCCAACGGGGGGCAAGGTGGCAATGGAGGTTTCGGGCGCAGCAGCAGCGAGAACGATGTGGAAATTCTTACCAAAGAGGGCCTCCTGGACTTCTTGCTGCAGCCTCGACCTCACAGCCCTCACAGCCCACTGGGGCGGTCTGCGAGTGCCCGCCGCTACCGCCACGCAACTGCTGATCGCAACCTCCGTGGTTACCTCGAGCTGTTTTCTGGATCTCCTACAGCTGACAGCGCCAAATTCAGCAGCCTTCCACGTCCCGGTCGCCCTCATCAGAGAAGGACCATGCCCTGGCTGGCCTCACAGGATGATAACAGAGAGCTGGGAGTACAGAATCAGCTGTATCATGATAAACTGGCGACTTCTCCAAAGGCGGAGACTGAACCAATTAGCCCCCTGGCTAAATACTCGATGTCCAGCTACACGACGGAGAACGATGCGTACAACAATAATAATTACTCATCTGTTTCTGAAGGCATAATTCCCTCACGGCTAAGTCACACTAGGAATGTGTTTCAGAGGTCACAAGGTCAGGCTGTTGGACAAATGAATGTTAACGTAGAAAGACACACGTTGGTGCCTGGGCTTCAGCCCTTTGAGTTGACAAATCCTAACAACAATAGCAGTTACATGCCACTGGAAAACCAGGGGGACATTTTTGTGACCGATCTGGAGGAAAGAGAACCTCCTAAATCGCTTGTTCTGGATACCCCTCCGTCCAGTAAGAGTTCTGAGGGGGCACCACAACCAGGCGCGGTATACGACGCCAAAATAACTTCTCCTCAGAGAGAGGAGGAAGAAGACACCAGCACTGTCTCCTCGACCACATGTGACACACCTTTGCCTCTTGACCCCTCGTTATCCAACAAGAAATGTATCCCTTGCATTCTGGACTGCACTGAAACGGATTGCTCCGTCATGTTAGACTGCTCGGAGCTGGAGAGTTCACCCATCTTTAAAGAAGGATCTCGGCTCGATGCCAAAGTGCAAGACAACAACTTTCGAAGTCTCCTTCGAGATCCTAGTTCCCTTTCCTCTAATTTTGAGTCTTTGTCCACCAATGACCCATCAGTGTCCACATCAGCTGATGAACCCCCTGGTGGGAAGCTAGGTGAAGAGCGCCCAGAGTCAGTCACTCCATCCGTCACCACAGACGAGGCAGATACTGACAGCTGTGACACTGCAGAAGGTAGGAAGGTAGGCGAGAAGGCGGTGCAGACCTGCAGCTCCAAACCAGCTCACTTGAAAACCAAGGCTCCATCTAAATCTGCAGCAACTCGAACTGGACGGCCTGCGAGAATGCTTACAGCAACCGAGACCCAGAACTTGCGCAAGGTAGTACCCATCACCAAGCTGAGTCGGTCTGTCAGCAACGCTAAGAGAGTTGAGAAATCTTTAGGGCATGAGTTTACAGAACCAAGGCGCACACTGCGCGACCAGAGCACACCCGCAAGACGGGGCGAAAGACAGGGTAGACCTGCTCGCCACTCAAGCCTTCCTCCAGAGCAAGCCAAGGCACAAAGAGGAACGACCCCAAGTGCTGTAGGCTCTCGATGGGCGAGAGACCCTGTTCTTCACAAGCCTTCCTTCAAGAAGCCGAATGCTAAACCAATCCGCAATATACCTAAAGCTCCACCAGAGGAGAAGATGTGTCGCTCTACCATGAGAGCCTTGGCCCAAGCTCAAGCTTCGGAAGGCAGCACTCCTCAGACACCAACCCATGCCTTGAAACCCCCCTCAGCCCTCCCAAGCTTCGCTCGAAATACTGTCGCTTCCTCCTCCAGAACCAAAAAAGACTTGCCCATACCACCTGCTCCAGGAACTCCTTCTAAGAGCTCCACCTTGTCCAGAAGTGGCTCTCAGAAGGCACCGTCTGGTGGAAAGGCAGAATCAGTATGTAGTGGACACTCAACCCGAGGCGAGGACAAACCAACTGGTTCTTTGAGGAGAGTTCAAAGTGGCCGGGCGCCCAGTCGAAGCACTCAGCGCAGCGACACGCCCCCGCCACAGATTTCCCGCAAAGGTAGCAGTTTCTCCGAGAAATCCTTTCCGATCTCCGGCAGGACCCTCAAGCCCATGTGGAAGTAGAATGCATAAAAGAGCTCAAGCAGAAAGAGTGCAATCCCCCCACCCCTACAGTAAACTTTGAGTTTTCTCCATACAGGCCTCTCGTATAGTTTGAATGTATCTAAAGCCTTTTACATGTAGCTGAAATTCTACGTACTCAGCTAGTGCTTCTGAAAAGATACTAGCTGCTGTCAACATTTGACAACACATTTTATTAGTAGCACTTCATCCATATAAGGATGTTTTTGATGGCCTTTTCTGACACTTAGTCACACCATCTTCAGACACTCCAATCTAGCGTTCGATTTTTGATGGATTTTTTTTAAAAACATGGCTCCCTGGTTGTCACATGCCACAATGCCTGATTTGCTATAGCCTACTATATCTAGTGAGATACCGAACTTAATGTGATACCTAGTTTTGTAGATCTCACCCCACGTACAACATGTACATGAACACTGTATAGTACCATACAGGTTTATATGTCACCAGTTATCACTAAAGAATTCAAGAATTCCACTGTTTTTCCAAAATCAGTTTTGCAACATCCAGTCACTGAGACGTAAACAAAGTCATTCAGAGTGGTTTGATATGAAATGACTCAATGCAGAGACTCAGAATTCTTTGCAGTGGTGGTGATAGGAACTAGAGGTTGTGGGGGTTTACACAGTACAGCTACTTTACTGACTATCCAAAATGTACAGTGGACCTACGTGTATTCGTTGTGTGTTCTTCATAATTCATTTATATGTCTTGCAACAGCAGGTATCTGTATGCCACGAATGTTTAGACCAAAAGCTTTTTATCAACACTATGTCTCAGGCATCAGGCAGCTTATTGGTCACCTATCCATGAAATAGCTTTCTGTGATGTTGTATTGGACTAAAGTCAGAGACCCTGCTTCATATAAAGTTCCAGTCAGAACAGCCATTAAATACAAGTTGATATATTTCAGAACTTTCAGAGGAGATTAGATATAAGAACTGGAGTTTAAAACAACCACCTGGAAGACCTGGTAGACCACTAAAATTGAATCCCCATCAGAATAACAGCACTTAAAGAAAATCAAGCTCCACTCTTGCTTCAGATCTGAAAAACATCCACAGGTGTTTCTGTCCATCCTTCTTCCACTGTGAGACGATAGCTCAGCACTATGGGTTTAAATGGATGTGTAGCCGTACAGAAACCCCTTACTGAGAAAAGGAAGTTTGGGAAAAATGAGGTGAAGGAAAATGACAGCAAAACTAGACTTTTGAGTTGTGGAGTAAGGTTTTACTGATGAGTCTAAATTTGTAATTGAGATTATTTGGATCACGAAAAGGTGACAATGCAACCAACTTCTAAGATGGAACTTTGGAGGTGTTGAAGAAATGTTCCTGCAGTTTTCTTTGAGAAACTGAAAGCAAGTCTCCTGAAAAGAATGGAAGGTGAAATAAAGACATAAAGAGGGTGGACATGCACAGTAGAAAAAAAAAACATTTAGTTGTTGATACTTTGATTTAAATTTGTATCAAATTTACTTGATCCTCAAAAATGAACTGTACAGAATGACTGGTTTTACTGGACATGGGAAGAGTGGTCTCTGCTTTTGCACAGCACCATACTTTTTATAGGTGTTAAGCTCTTTAAGCCAGACATGCACTGTGCAATTTTAGACATCTTGTTGTTTGCTGACATCTCACACTGCGTGTGTGAATCGCCTACTGTGTACGTAGAAAACCTGTGATGTATGTACTCACACTGTCAGAAAACGCTGTGTTCGACTCACATGACACCACACAGGTGCTCACATTGAATGTGAAACGCTGTGCTCGGCTGTGTCTACTGACAGATTAAAACCACCCGCTGCGTGTCCGAGTACTGAGCAATAACACCGACTGAATCCCTAATGACTCCCTGCTCCCTAAGAAGTGCACTACGTAGGATAAGCGGCTTCTGACGCCAGAAGTATATCATATGTCTAATACACAGCCATGTGGGATTCAGCCATGTGTACACAATTCCATGCAGGACTTATGTTTTGGTGTGGAAGCCAGAACTTGCGAAGTGCGCTACGTAGGAAGGAAGGAGGGGGGCCTTTGGGATTCAGCCGCTGACAAACCAACTGTGCTGCAAGAGCTCTGCTAACGTTACTACACTCCACTGAAACTGAGAACCTGGTGAACTACAGAGAGCATACAACATCACTGTAGCACAGTCTGCATCTATGGACGCTGGTTCTGCACATATCGATCAATCAATGTGGTTTTGGGTGTGACTTTAAGAGATCGGCTCGTGAGATCTGCTCAAACTGTGAGACATGTCAGCAGTTCATCTGATCACCCGACTCCTCAACCGGGGCTCCTTCGGGCAGGTAATCCGACATCGCTTCCCTGCTCACACTGCACTGCAAGTGACCATCGAGGAAGCTGGAATTCGGCTTGATCATGAAATTCAGTTGGCTCTGACCGATTCGGGCTAAAATCGCACAGTGTATTCCTGGGTTTAGGCGTCTGGTTCCTATCCCTCTCCCTGTGAACAGTTCAGACTCTCTAGAGATGAGCGTTTCACATCAAACCACTCTGAATGGCGATTTAAATGTTTGAATTATGCAGATCATCCATAATTCAGTTATGCAACTTTGAAAAACCAGTGGAATGTTGAAATGTGTCCTGTGCATGACGACAGACGATCATGGTAATTTACCAGACGTGTAGATCAGAATGCCTCTGAATGTTGTCCATGTACGCACTCTAGTGTTGCAGATGCAATCAAGATGAAGGAGTTCGACGTTCAGTGATCATTTAAATTTCTACGGACAATTTTTTGGACATGTCCAATAGCTGCTGCTGATCTGCTTTGAGAATATGGTTTGAACTTGCCTTTTAATTCAGGGTCTGAGCTGCTGTATAAGGCTGTTTTGCTGCTGTAGCCGTCGTATTCGTGTCCCTCCCTGTGAATATATTGTTCAGTTCTTCTTTGCAAAGCCATAGTTTCTATCAGGAGTGGCAAAACCTGGTGCCGGAGGACTAAAAGCAACACTTCAGATATGTTTGTAGTTATGTACTGAAGATGTCATTCGTTAGAATGACAGTAGCTGCTACATGATTCAATTAGAAATGCTGCATAAATCATATCAAACTATATAGCAACATGTGCAGATGCATCCCAGCGATGGGTCCCATTGGCAAAATGGGGGAAAGAGTTCTCTCAGAGCTCTCAAAATAACCGTTCCAAATGAAATCTATTTTTTGATTCAGTAGTGAAATTGAAATTGGAGTATTGCCATTATGGATGGCCTAGCAACATCTTAATTTCTACCTCTAGGATCACATTTCGCCACCTCTGGTTCTTTCAGAGTGAATCACAGGCTTTTTCCACAGTTCTGCTGTTGTACCTCAGTCGCAACTTCCAATGCCTTCTTATGTTCTTAGTTGGAATGTCTTATGTACTTAACGTCTGTGTGCATTGCTCCTATGATCGGTTGACATGCTTTAGGAAGACGTCCATGGTGACATGGAGAAGAGTGGCACAACGGAATAGTTTGTTTTTCCAGCTCTAGTTAGCTCGCCTCGCTAAAGTAGGCTACTGTAGACGTTGGATCCAAATAACCCTCTTATGTGTTATTTTTGGTCCAGTTGAACATTTCGGCACGATTCTGCGTCGCTGTGTTTTCCTTTTTACTGTTCTTGCTTGACTTTTCTATTTTGAATGTTGTGTCTGATTATTTTTGTCTCCCCTTGTAATTGTGTAATTACAATCAATATAAGCTAATCAATTAAAATGATAGAATCTAGAGCCTGTGCACACGTTTGCTTTCTTTTGCCAAGACTGATATGGGCAATATTTATTGAGCTACACATACAGAAGTAGTGTCTCTCAGTATGACGTCGGTCCTCCATGTTTGCTAACCCAACATACCAGATGTCTTGGCATGGAGCTGTAGAGGTTCCTAATGGTGTCCTGTGATAATCCATCCCATGTGCAGTAGGGGTGGAGGTGAAGTGACACCAGGCCTTCTGGACGTGTGACGCATGACAACAAACCGTTCATCTTGGCACTGACCACGGTGCCTCCACACACAGATTCGTTGGTCGTCTCCACCAAGACCAAATCGGGACTCATCACTGAAGATGACCCGCCGTCATTCTGAGTCACTCCATGACAGTCTGGCACGACACCATTGCAGTCTTTGGTGACGCTGACGTGGTGTTAAGGGCAGTTGTCGTTATGGTCTGTGTGCATGTAGTCCTGGGTGGTGCAGCCGTCTGCCAATGGTGCCTCACTAACAGGATGACTCATGGAGGGAATCACTGCTCGCTGAATGTCTGTAATCGTGGCTGTTGGATAACTCTGTGCATGTTGGACAATTTGTCAGTTCCCGCTATCTGTGGTTCGTGTAGGTCTCCCAGATCCTTCATGTTGCTGGTGGGTGCGTTCTACTACTGCCAGCAGCGTGCTATGGTAGTATCCGCCTGACCGGTACAGTGCACAATACGTTGATACAACCATTCCACTCTACGGTGTGACCCCTCACCAACTCTTCCAACTGCTTGATTGCTTTCAAACTCTTCTCTGAGGCACATACTTCAGTTGCGAAGGATGCTACCAACACATCAAGAGTCAGAATGGAAAGCACACGCAATAGGACGACCTTATATAGTCAGTCAGGCACAGCAATAAGGCCCGTCCTTGCTTACATGAGCGGCAGAAGGTGAAACTTGAATCATCTGCATGTCTCACAGTGTCAGACCTACCCACCAAGTTTCATTCCTGTTGCACCTTGGTTGATTCCTTCTGGGTGCAGTTATTGTTTCGATTATTATTTTTCCCTGCATGCTGCTGTATAGTGAAGTCAATTCTGGTTTCAGGCTAAATGTCTTGGCTGACCAGTCACATTTGGGTAAGGGTAAAACTTTGTAACCTTGATTTTGCTGGGACATGAGGTTGTAGCAGGCATGATGTAGATGTTGTTGCATCTGTATTCTCCATTTCCTTCCTTATCCAAATACACGCCCTCCAGACCACAGAGAGGAAGCTGGGACCGTTCTTGTTTGTGCAGCAAAGCAAATTAGGCCCTCTCTTGATTCTGGTCCTACCGGTGTCCTTGAAGACTCGCTAATTGATCCTGTCACAGAAGGCTTTCATTTGAGTCGGACAGCCAGACCTGGGGGACTCGCAAAGCTCTTAAACCTCTGCGTCAGTTCACTGCTAGGTATAGAGAAGATTCAGCTGAGCAGGGAAAACTAAATGGGGCACTCTGGACAAAATTAAACATTTAAACATAGGCAGCTTCATCTCCTGTCAACATGTCTACTCGCCCCCCCGCAGTGGTGCTGCAGTAGTCACTAGAACAAGATTTTCTGGGTTAAAGATGAAGAGAACATCCTTCTAATGAAGCATCTTATAGGAATGATGAGAGTGTGCTGTTTATGTGACCCCTCCCAACTAGCTGCTGAATGATGCAGAGGTTAACGTTACAGCTAGGACGTCCAATCCACTTGTTAAGCTGTGACATATCAGCCTTCTCCTCGTGATGAGAAAGAGAAGAGGAGATGTCTGCAGTTGTTAAGGTGAGTTACAGTCCTTACACCAATGAAGAAAAACAAAGATTGGTGCCCCTGGACTCTAATGTTAGCTAGCTAACCTATCATTAGCACTCACTGGCTCTTGGTGCATCTCCTTGATATAGTCTGTGGGTTTTACAGGGTGTTTCTTGCTGGGAAGCCACATCTCTGTATTTCAGTTGTTTGGGTTGTTGATCAAACACACCATCAAGAGCTGACGGAGATGGCTAACTAACTAGCTAAGGTGGCTAAGGTGGAGCTAACCTACAGTGGACCTAAAGCGGAGCTAAGGCTATCTATCTGGCCACAGCAGAGCTAAAGTTAGTTAAGCATTAGTACCCCCCTGATTCTTGGTGCATCTCCTTGATATAGTCTGGGTTTTACAGGGTGTGTCTTGCTATAAAGCTACATCTCTGTATTTCAGTTGTCAGGCTTGTTGATCATACTGATCATACTAATCAACAAGAGCTGACTGAAATGGCTAGCTATCTAGCTAAGGCTAGCTATCTGGCTGCAGCAAGGCTAAGGCCAGCTGTCTAGCTAAACCAGAGCTAAGGCTAACTATCTGGTTACGGCAGAGCTAAAGCGGAGCTAAGGCTAGTTATCTAGCTAAGGTGGATCTTGGGCGGACCTAGGACTAAGTATCTGACTATGGCGGAGTTAAAACTTGCTTGCTAGCTAAGGCGGAGTTTTAAGCTATGGTTAACTATATATACACATAGTCGTCTATAGCTAGGCGATCCGCAAAGGGTCAGTTTGCCGTTTGCTACTGGGTGCTAACTGTAGCTACATTAACTAGCTAGCTAACCTTAGAGATGTTTACATCCCACTTAAACTGGTAGGAAACCGTAGGGTGACACATTTGTGCAAAGCATGCTGGGTGTTGTAGTGACAAAGATTGACAAAAACACCAAAAAGGATACCAAGTCATGTCCTGTGTCAAACCAATAAGACTGATTGTGTGCATAATGATGTTCAGTGTTAAATGCTAGATTTAGGCCTTAATGGAGCAACGTAAGCCCCCACCCAACCCTTCCGTCCCTCAGCAACTATGGTGGCCATCAGGTTTTCTGCCGTTGCATCAGTATCTGTCCCGATTTCGTTTTGTTTCTTTGATGGTGAGGACTTTTGCTGACTGTCAAAATTTGGGTTTTCAAACTTCACTGTTTCAAACGTCTTACTGTGTTTCTAATATTCATTCAGAGTTTAACCTTTAATAACCACTTATTATCGGGCATTAGGTCAGCAGGTCTGCAGAGCTAATAGGTCAGTTTCTAACAGAATGTATGGCACCTTGGCTGCAGTCTCTGGCTCTGGTTTGAGGTCAGTTTCAGCTGTTAGGCCCTCTGTGTTCCTGTGTGCGCGATGCAAATGACACATGTACAGAGGAACAAAGGAGCACCATACGTCACCTCACCCAGGCAACTGCTAAAGACTGAACAGTATAGACAAACACCCTTGCCCTCGTCACGGGCTCAGACAGGAAATGCATTGTCCTCAACAGTGACGCAGAGCTCCAGCGCTTTATCCTACACACTTTTACAGCTCTGGGTGAAGGCTGTGCTTTTCAGGTTGATCCTGGACCTGCTTGCTCTCCAACCTTAACACGTCATAGGCACCTACACTGGTCTCGGATCAGCATTAAAACAGGAGCATTTTAAAGGCCATTCACAGCAACAAAAAGCCTCAGTGCTAGTGCTAGTCAGTGGGTGGCCAGCCCTTTCAAAGCACCGTGTGACTTTTATGGACGCCTTATTTCTAGTTATTGTAAAGGTGTCATGGCAACTCTGGCCTGGAACACAGCATTTACGCTTTCATTCAGCTTGGAATATCACTGCTGAATATAGCAACACAAAGTGAGTCAGCAATCCTCTTCGGTCTTTATGCTCAGCTTTAAGCTACTGATGCATTCGACTGCACTTCTTTTCTCATGCAGCGCAAATAGGGTGGCCACATGTCTGGTTTTAGGCTGGACCGTCCGGTTTTTAACTCCCCAGTCCTAAAATCTTCACTCGCCAACACTATCATGTGTGCCATTGGCTCACGTCCGTGTCAAAAGACATGCCTTGCATTTCATTGGTTTAACAAGGTCATATGACATTCAGGTCAGCCCTCTAAATGCTAGTCAGTTAGTAAGCTCCCATCTGACTCACGAACGTCATTCATTCCACCCAGTTAGATGAGCAAAGCAATCATGTATGTTATATCGGTTTGGTTATGATTTTAATTCTGCTCTAGTATCATGCCCGACCCCCCTCTTTATGATGTCCTCCTTTTGCGGTTATGAAAGTGGCCACCCTAAGCGCAAATAATGTGGATTACAATGCAGCATTGTTGAGCTTGCATACTAAACAGGGGTTGCACGATACCAGTGTTTCATGTCCGATACTGAGCCTGTAATGTTGACTATCTGCTGATACTGATACCAACCCAATATGGTCTTTTTCCCTCTTACACAAACTACGCTGTTAATAATACAGTTATCTGGATGCTCTTTGTTTCACCAGACATCGAAATAACATCACGCTCAAACTGTGAAACTAATTGTCTCGTCCACTAAAGGAAGTACTACATAGAACACAACATGACTCAGCTACGCAAGACTTTCAGTAGCGCATTAGATTGGTCGGCACCATCAAACATTTACATTCATCAACTTTAAACTGCAGCTCTGTGCAAAAGTTTAGTTTCCCTGATAGTTAAGACTAACAGACCATACTGTGGGGTTACTCAAACCTGGGGGCCACGGACCACTGGTGGGCCTTGAAGCACCCTCTAGTGGTCCACTGGTCTGGCCTCAGGGGAAGGCAGTAGTTTGTAGTGGGCTGGTGATGGCCCTTTAAGTCATAAATGTATACATGGAAAAATATAATTTAGTATAATTCCAAGTGTGCCCTGAAAGCTAGCAACCTCGTAGCCAGACGTGTTGCACAGAGTAAGAAAACTTTTGCGGTTGCTGAGGATTTTGTGCTACCGGCAGCTGTAGTGAAAGGTGGCGCTCTGGAATGATGGAGACAAATGGCTGACATGGGGACCGACTTACAGAGCTAGCTTTTAGACAGAATTAGGGTAATTTCACATTTCGCTCTGCGACTAGATGAGTCAACTGATGTTCGAGTTTTGTGGGCCGTTATAGCTATAAACAGGTGGGGCATGAGGTTAAAAGGGTTGAGAACCCCTGACATACTGTATTATACTCTTTTCTTCCAGTATCTGATCCAGTGGTCTTAGCCAGCATCAGACCAATACTATCATGTTGGTACACCCCTAATATTAAAAGAGCAGCCAGTGGTGGACAAAGTACACAACCCATGTAGTTGAGTTAAAGAAGATCCCCAAGGTACTCCTATGTCAGTAGAAGTTCCTCCCTCTAGACCTCCACTGGAGTAACAGTACTAAAGTATTTACCTTCAAATGTACTTAAGTATGGAGAGTAACAGGAGCATGATTTATTATGGCTCTAATGTCCTATTATCATTTCTGGAATGAGACTCTTAATCAGCTCAGTTTAGGGGAAGAGACTCTAGTGTCTCTCAGTCCACCAGTCTTTAATAGAAGCTCATTAATTAGTCTGACACCGAGGTCTATTCAAATGATCATAAGCACAGAACACTGAAGGAGAACAGGTTCCATTAGCTAGAACCATAAATAACTTTTTACAAGTTTCGGTTTAAGATTTATTTGCAACTTGGTTACAAGTTAACATTTAATAAAAACTTTAACCAGGTTCACTAATGAGTTTTCCTTTACTGTACTGCATCTGTAGGTCTCTGTTCATAAACATAAACCGGCCAAAACAAATTTACTATAAAAGGAAATAGTGTTTGTATGAATTCAGAAAAAGACGCTCGCCAGTCACGAGTGCATGTGTACATATTTCTATATTGTGGTCTATTTATAAGTCAGGAACCGTATGTTTTACCTGTTCACTGAGGCTGTGATGTGTGATTGTCAGTCAGTGTCTACATTAACCCCATCCTGCTTTACCTACAGTACCTTCCTCCAGGTGCTCCTTGATGTAGTCCAGGCCTGAAATTGACATTTCCATGGATGCTAAGAATCCATGAATAAGCTTGTTTTGTTTTGACTTTTTACGAGCACATAGACCGAAAGGAAGGACAGATTTCCCATAATGTAGCGGAGTAAACAGTAAGATATTAGACTTGAAATGTAGTGGAGTTAAAGTATGCAGTTGTCCAAAATGGAAATACTTCAGTACAGATACACAGAAAAACTACTTAAGTACAATAACTAATTACATTTACTTCTTTACTGTCCACCACTGAGAGCAGCTAGTCAAACAATGGCATAACAAATGTCATCCTGACTCCCAAGCTTTATACGAGTGGCCACATTTACATGCAACTTGATCTGGTAATAATCAGACTAGATAATAGCTTAATTTGATTAGAATACGACCACTGAGGCCATTTCAAATATAACCTTAAGCTGATTGAACAAGGTGGACAGTCCTCTATATCATATATCATATAATTGAATTATAATGCCAGCTATGTAAATGCCTAGATCTGCTCACATCCCCATTTGGAAAGTTGTAAGTATGTTCTGCACATGTGTATTGCATCATGTGTGCAAGTGGGTCTGATTTGCTTGTAGTACGCATGTAACCCGAGATCGTTATCTCATTGTTGAGTATGGTGTTATGAACTGTAAGGTACTTAGAGCACTCTCTATTGTATATCATTCCCAGTCCAAACGGCCTCCAAGAAGACCTACAGTTTACTAACTTCCTATGCCTCAGAAAATTGGAGTAAATTACCATGAAAAATTCATACTTTGGAATAACGTTATTAAACATGAGAAAGTTCTCCTGACAATTTTGGGGCAATCAAACAGGATCTTGGAGTTGAATCCAGTTATTGCACATCAGCTCAGTGTGTTAAAACTCGGCTTTACTTGACAAACGTTAGGTCAATGTAACCTTCTTAAGAAAACACACATCAATCTTATTGGCTCTTGGTAGCGTATATTTGCATACTGGGCGTGTCCTTCCACCTTGTTTTGTGTTGCCATTCTCCCCAGCCTAAATCCCCCTGAATGCGCACTTGGTTGCTACTTCTTGGTAACTCTGCAGCTCTCCATCAACACTGGTGGTAGAGCAGCATTCAGCAATCATTAACTGAACAACTAGCTGTTAGTTACATTCAACAGTAACCTGTGTTGTGTGTTCTAGCTGCAACTGATCATCTCCATTTGATGAACATATTATATTTACATCAGTGACTGAGAGCGAGAGGGCTAGTATGATAAAGCTAAAGCTAACAGTGATTGCAGACCTCTTAAAACAAGAACAGAACCTTCACACATGAAGCAATAATCCATGGATTAAAAGGTTAATGGACCATCAATCACATGATATTCAAACCCTCATGTTTACAGTATCTTATGAGCTCTTACCATTAATGTGAGGGCTGGTCACACAATGGTTGTAGCCTCCAAGAAGAGCTCTGCTGAAATTAAACTGTTTGTTTCTTTTCTGGAGCTCAACAAAATGATTTACAGTATTTTTAATGTGCAGCTGTTTTTGTGAGGAGTACAGTTTTATTGCTATGTCCTGTAAAGTATCTACAAAACCTGAGCTTTAATTAACATGGGGTCTTACCATCAACAAGAAGCCTGGTACTAAACTCAAAACTGCACTAAACGAACATGGAAATCTATTAAAGTGTATCTTCAGTTTGTCTGACTGCACGTAAAGTGGACTCATAGACGACAGCAAAAAAAACATTCGTACAACTAGTTCAGGCTTTATACAGCAAACCAACTGATGTAGACGTCAGCATAAACCAAACTACTACACTGCTCAAACTTAGCTCTGTGAACTAGACTTCTCATTGATGGTGAATGAACAAAAGTCACCAAGTTGAGAACTAGGGCAAGGGGAGTGTGGCGTCGGACACTGCTGCCGCCCCCTCAGGCAGGGGACCGTGGCGGCGGACACCACTGCTGCCCCCTCGGGCAGGGGAGCGTGGTGGGTTACAATGCCGGATATGACAGGAAAAAATTAAACATTTCTACAGGAAGCTCTTTTCTGAGTGTGATGCTGATACTTATACTATGGGACTAGTTTTCTCAATCGTGGTGGAAATATCGTAAAATTCAAGCGATTTCTCGTTGATGTTTAGATGTCACTACTGACAGCACTTGTATTCCTGTAGAACACTGTATTTATGTAGACTTTAACTAACCAGGTAAACATCAGGACACAACAAGCAGAACAAAGAACAGTGCTCCAACAACTGATACCATCCAACACACGACATTAGAACCATAAAGAACAGCAGAGCTGCTGAAAACCAGTCCAACCCAACAAGAGCTGAGATCTTAAACTCTCCAAATACCACATATTACAGTCTATGATGAGACTAGAGCCCTATTGGGCCTGGATTAGTTCTACATGGGGAGGTGGAGTAATGTAATTGTATTACAAGACGTCTGTAATGTTTACGACTGATTCACACGGGATAGGAAATCTCAGCCTAAGTGACTGAGGTGAGAGTGGCTACTCGATTTACTCACTGGCATCACCTCCAAAAACACATGCGCCCGCCAACTAAACCAGTCCAACCAACGAACTATCCAGCCAACAGCCCCCTCTGACCACTGATACAGTAGAGGATGATGACCATCTAAAATGACCGTCATGGCGCATTCATACAGGACTAAGGCACTGAGGAACACCGGTAATAAGTACACTACCCCACCTCCCCATGTACAACTAACCCCGTCCCAACAAGGCTAAAGTTCAGTTATTATTCTTACTGGTGATTTTTCCAGATTTCCAGAATCACTATGGAATAAACAGAAACGGAAATTTTAAACTGGCTAATGTTTCATGTGAATAACCAAACAGCAGTGTCCTTATCTACTGTAACCTGGTCATATACTTCCTGTACAGTTTGTAAGACTGACTGCTACATTCAAACTCTGAGAATCATTCACAGCATCCGAACTGTTTCCTGAAATACCAGAACAAGACGAAGCCTAGCTACCAAATATCAACCAACAGTAGATTTCAGTCTTAATAAACGACAGAGAATCCCCAAACACAGAACAAAAATTTACATTTGCTTGATTTTCCAAAGCAAAATGTATAAATAATTCTCTAATTTCTTGTTTATTTCTTGCTTTTGAAAAGTCTTTCTATTATAATACAGAATTCATCCACTGCAGTGCTAGCGGGCACTGTTTATCATTAACGAGAACGTCCTCATCACCAGCATCACCATTTCTGCACTGTCCCTCCTCATTGCCAGCAGATGGCGCAGTTCTGTATTATCATCAGCAGATGGCGCAGTTCTATACTGTCATCAGCAGATGGCGCAGTTCTACAACGTCACCAGCAGATTTACATCATCACCAGCAGATGGCGCAGTTCTGCATTATTACAAGCAGATATCGCAATTATACACTGTCACCCGCAGATGGCGCAGTTCTACACTGTCACCAGCAGATGGTGCAGCACTACACTGTGCCTCTTCATCACCAGCAGCAGGTGAAGTTCATTACTAATTATTATTTTTAGATGTAAGAGAAGCTGCTAAGTTCAAACTGTATGATCTCCTTCAACTGAAGCTAACACAGCTTAGCTTACACACAGTTCAGGTGGAGCTCTGATGGTTGGTTAGCTTTAGTTTGGAGGATTGAACGCCTCTCCATCTGGAACTCCAACATGAGAACCACAGCACTTAAAAAGATATTATTGGTGAATTTGTTTCCAGTGCAGATCAGGAGTTTATCTGTGATCTCACTGTTCTCTCTCTGTGAGCAAAGTGCACTGTGTCGATCTAGCAGATCTCTCCAACTATCGTTCCAGGTGAGAAGAAAGTCTCTACAGTCACTATTACAGAGCACTAATAGCACCTGAATGGAGTCTAGAACGCTAGAACATTGATATTTATACAGTTGTGTAAACACTTCACAAAGGTGCTGTTTACTATCTAGGAAGGTAATGCTAACACTATTAGCATGTATGCTAGCAGCTAGAGAGTGTTTTAGTGAATATTGTGCACATTAATATTTAAAAGATGAACAGTTAAGCCCTCCTGAGGTTTGTAAACAGAGTTCTGAGCAGATCTGGTCTTGCTGAAGATTCACTGTTTTTGTTTTGGTCTTGTCTTTTTCCATTTTCCCACCGTTTACTAAAATAACAGCATCATTTCATTTCAGAATAAAGTCTGACTTTTAAAATATGGAGCTCCACAGGCCGTAAGCTAATACAGTAACTGAAAGAATGACAGAAGTTTCTTGTTGTTTCCAAGTTTTATTCCACCGTTGGAGCAAACAAGAAAATGTTGTATTGCTGTTCTTTTAATCTGCGGGTGAATAAAAGCTGTGTGAACACCTAGTGCTCTCTGGTACATTCCAGGTAAATGTGCCTGTACTGACTGTTTGCCTCCAGGTTCAGAATTAGTTCAGTGTAGAGAGTATGGAAATGATCAGGCTTAGTTTAGACTCCACTTCAGACCTGCATGTGTAGACCAGCGCTGTATTACTGAGAACATGAAGTATAAACTTTATTAATGCTTATATACAACACCAAACTCTCATTTCAGACAGTGAGAAATTTAGTTTCTCATTATACAACTGATTGGCAGCACATGTGAGCATGGGCCCTGCTACAGTGGTCAGTAGGTGTCTGCTCCTAGAATCGGCATGGCACATTTGACTGATCTGGATACGGCCCGTGCGATAGGGCAACTTCAAGCTGGTGTTCCGCAAAACCAAGTTGTGGCATTATTCGGAGTGAGCCCTAGTACCATCTCCAAATTGAAGGCACTGAAGTTCCATATAATGGGGCATGTCAGAGACAGGCCGCGAAGTGGGCGTCCCAAGAAGATTGTTTCCTCACACTGTCAGCACTTAGGTATCGTAGGCTGTCTTCTACAGATTTGCAGTCAAGGTTTGCGGGGCGATATGGACGACGGCTCTCTGCCCAGACAATCCGGAACAGACTGCATGCAGCCAATCTCCGGTCTCACCGGACTGCCAGGAGGCCTGCCATGACTGCCCTTCACCATCAGGCCTGTTTGCGCTGATGTCGGCAACACGTACACTGCAACCTGAACATGTGGAGGAACATTACGTTCAGTGATGAGTCCAGATTCTGCCTACGGCAGTAGGATTGTAGGGTCAAAGTTTAGAGAAGACGCGGAGAACACTTTTGGTGAAGGTAGTGTGATGGTGTGGGACGGCATCTCCCTCACTGGAAAAACGATGAAATTGAAATTCTGCAACCAGTGGCAGTCCCGTATCTCCACAGTCTGGGACCAAACTCTGTCCTCCAAGATGACAACGCTCACCCCCACAGAGTGGGGTTTATCAGAGACTACCTCCAGAATTTGGGAGCGGAGAGGATGGAATGGCCTGCCAGCAGTCCTGACCCCATTGAACACTTGTGGCATCAGCTTGGGCATGCTGTTCGTGCCAGAGTGACCAACACAACCACGTTGGCTGACTTGCGACAAATGCTGGTTGAAGAATGGGAATGGCAGTGTGTGAGGAGGAGATGCCAGGCTGTTGTGGCTGTGTGTGGTTCTTCCACATGCTACTGAGGCTCCTGTTTGTTAAATGAATAAATTGGTAAATTGCCAATATGTCTTGTTTCTTCAAACTTCAATCATCCAGTCCACCAAACACCAAATGAGTCAATGGCAGAATAAGCTTTCTGGCAATTGCAGAGAGGATTTGGCAAATTTTTCATGGGCGCAACCCACATACTCAGCTCTACTGCTCATCCCACAAATGCATGTTCCTTAGAAATTTGGCATCATTTAAAAGGGAAATTAACAGGCTTGAACGGTATAAGATTTATTGCTAAGAAGCATCGATACAAGAAAGAAATAATCTACCAAACTCAAATTTCCTTTTTGTGCTATGTTTACGTATACTCTCTATGTATATATAGTGTGTGTGTGTGTGTGTGTGTGTGTGTGTGTATGTATGTATGTGTGTGTATATATATATATATATATATATATATATATATATATATATATATATATNNTGTGTGTATATATATATATATATATATATATATATATATATATATATATATATAGCCCCCTTTCTCAGTGTTCTTCAGTGATCAGGACCCCCACAGGACCACCACAGAGCAGGTATTATGTGAGTGGTGTATCATTCTCAGCACTGCGGTGACACTCACATGGTGGTGGTGTGAGTGGATCAGACACAGCAGTGCTGCTGGAGTGTTCAGTGCTGCACTGTGTCCACTCACTGTCCACTCTATTAGACACTCCTACCTTGCTGGCCCACCTTGTAGATGTACAGTCAGAGACGATAGCTCATCTGTAAACTTGAATAGTGTCCGGATACACTCAAACTAGGCTATGATCTAACTTGCGTTCAGCTGGTGCACCTGGCAGCTGGTCTTACAGCTCTCCTTTACCTGGTTTAACTCAGAACAGCCTAAAAACGGAACAACGTTCACCTTCAGGAGGCTAAAGCTGGTTTCTTATTTAAGGGTCTCACTCCACATTATATGGTGCGGCAATTACAGCCTGCTTTTTAAGGTGGAATGAGGAACTCAAGTAAAAAGCCGACTTTAACTTTGTGAAGGTGGATGTTGTCCGGATGGCACGGAGATTCAGATAAGAAGCCAACAGTTACCTCAATCCGTCTCCATCTGGGAACCCAAACACACCAGACAGTTCTGGGAGCACGATGTACAGAGACTTTTATTAAAGAGCTTTGGATTCGGCTTTTCGGTAGCAGCCTTCACAAACATATGCATCACGATCTAACTCTCTATAGAGCTAGCCGTTTCTAGTCGCCGGCCAACCGCGTTATACACTTGTGCTGGTCGTGTGTGCAGAGTGTAGGGTCATGGGCAAAGCACTGGGTGTAACTGGAATATGAAATGCCACTTGGTTCTTAACGTCTAGTTTGGTGTCTGTATTAACACGTCAAATAAGAACGTCTTAAGACGACAGAAGCGGGCTTGTTAACACGTTAACTTTCAAGTGAATATGTTCGAACGTCTAAAGACGACAGAAATTAACCTGTTTACATCAGTCCGTGTGTGACGTGTTAATACGGACGCCGAACCAAACGGGGTTCCACACCGTAACAGCAGTGCATCGTTGTTGATAACTGACCAACTGAATCATGTGACTTTACAGATTGAAACGTTATAATGCTATTCTGATGTTTCACCCTCGTCATTATGGAAGCCCATTTCCGCCCCTTAAAGAAAGAAAATTTAAAAAAGACCATATAGTAAGTCATAACTATGAGGTATTCCATGAGTCATACGGCGATTATTGGGTGTTTTCCAGGATTTTCCATTCAGGATTTTACTGCGCTGTCTGAAAATTGCTACAAGCTGGTGGATGGAAAACCCGTTACTGACTCTGCACTGCCATTCATTCCGGCACAACCGTAAACCAAGAACCAACCATTAAAACCCACAGAGATCATGGCTGGAAATGCGCACTGAGCAGGCAGTCCATTCCCAAAGGAAGATGAAGTCTGCCTTTCCGAGGTCCCTGGTCCACCTTAAACGATGCCGCACTCTGGTGCCGGCATTACATTACACAGTGTATGTAGCTGCGGAACCATTTAAGGTGGACTGGAGAGTTGGAATAAGAAACTTGCAAATAAGAAGCCAGTTTTAGCCTCGCTCCTGGCTTTTTAGCTCGAGCTTTAGAAAAGTTTCAATGTTCATTGTTTCACAGGAAGTCAAACACACATTTTTGAATCTATGCATCATATACTGTATAATTATAACTGTTTTTAAAGACTGCTTGTGTTTTAATGTATTAAGCTTTTCATTTTTTATATTTTTACAGCACACGTAGTGTCAGTGTTGAATTTCCTTCTGTTCAGGGTTGATTGAGTAAGGGCTGTAGACTGAAACATGCTATGTGTGCCCAACGTAGACTGAGTGTTTTGGGTTGACTTTCAATGTTTAAGACATTTCTTTTAACATTGTCTTGATGTTTCCCCTCTCTTCATCATGAAAAACTAAGCTTAAAAGAGCATTGAAACAACAATCTCCTGCTTTTAGGCACATGGCTTACACCACTGTCCCACACGCCCAGGAAGTGAACTCAATTTTTTTTAAACATTTGTCTTGATGTTTCCTCCACCATGAAACTCTAAGCTGGACTCCAATCAACAGGTCCAATACACACAGCATATACCCCTAAGCCGGAAGCCCACACACCCACCATCTTTTTTTAAGATTTGTCTTTGTGTTTCCCACCATGAAAAACTAAAGCCTTAAACAGTCAGGTTTGAACCAACAACCTTAAGGGCTCCAACACATCACATATGTCAGTAGGTCACCAGCTTACAAGAAAACCTTGTTTTTGGACATTTGACTTTGTGCATCTATCTGTGCTCAGCAGCATCTTAATCCAGGATCACTTCAGGATCTGTTGATTGAGCACCTGTTCTTAATCACACCACACCACACCACGTGTGTCCAACATGGACATTTTAGACTGGTGAGGACCTTACTCAGGCTTTTATGGCTGCCTGTCAGTCTTCAGGATAAAAGAACGGGATGGGTTTTTGTGGGGAGAGGTTCCAATCTGGCCTCACCTTAGCTTTAGCTCCCCGCAGTTGCAGTAGTCCTTGTAGTGTGTTTGTACACTGCTGGGTAAAACAGTTTCTCTCTGGGATCAATAAAAGATTTAATGTAATCTTTCTAGCACCACCACATCACATCTACAGCTAAGATGAGGCCAGATTGGAACCTCTCCCCACAGACACCCATCCAGTTTCACACTGAGAGGTCTTTTGTTGGTCTTTTATCCTGAAGACTGACAGGCAGGCATAAAAACCTGAGTAAGGTCCTCGCCAGTTTAAAGTGTCCATGTTGGACACACGTGGTGTGGTGTGATCAAGAACAGGTGCTCAATCAACAGGTCCTGAAGTGATCCTGGATTAAGGTGGTGCTGAGCACAGTTAGCTGTACAAAGTCAAATGTCCAAAAACAAGAGCTTCTGGTAAAGAGCTGGTGGCTTACTAGTATAAGTGATGGGTTGGCGCGTTCAAGGTTGTTGGCTCAAATCTGGTTGCTTAAGACTTTAGTTTTTTCATGTGGTCACGATGGGAAACACAAAGACAAATGTTTTTTAAAAAATTAGCTTGGTGTGTGGGATAGTAGGTTGGTGGTAAAAGTCATGTGTTGGCAACTGGAAGGTTGTTGGTTTGAGTCCTACTTTGATTTTTTCATGGTGAAGAAAACATCAAGACTAATGTTTTAAAAAAGGGGGTTTATTCATGGGCTTGTGGGACAGTGGTATAAGCCATGTGCTTCAAACCCGGAGGTTGTGGGTTCATATCCACCTTTAAGCTTAGCTTTTCATGGTGAGGAGAGAGAGGAAACACCAAGACAAATGTTGAAAAAGTACAGGCTGTTTTCGAGGTTTCTATGGCTCACTGGAAGATGCCTTGCCTATAAAATTTGGAGGTTATTGGTTCAAATCCCGATCAGGGTCTCATGGTGAGGGACATGTGCATAGGGTGAAGGTGGATGATGGATCTGTGAGGAAGGCTGGAGAGCAAACCTGAGATGGGGGGAAGCATAAGACGGCTTCCCCCCTGGGCCTCCCAAGAGAAGAAAAGCAGGGGTTATGGAGCTCTGAACAAGGAGTTTACCTAGTTTTCTAGAAGACTAACACACTAAGTTCATTACTACTATTAGTTTAGTAATTAATATAATATCACTCATACTAGTTACTATACACACACACACACTCTATTAATCATGGTATATACTAGTTACTATATACACACACACACACACACACACACACACACCAATCATTCTAGTAGTATGTGTGTTTTTGTAGTCTTCTACAAAACTGGTTAAACTTCTTGTTCAGAGCTCCATAAGCCCGATAACCTCTTGATCTTGGAGGCATGGCATTTACCAGTGAGCCACAGGATCTCAAACACAGTATGTACTTTTTAAACATTTGTCTTGCCTTTCTTCACCATGAAAAGCTAAACTTAAAGTGGGATATGAACCAACAACCTCCTGGTGTCAAGCACATGGTTTACACCACTGTCCCACAAGCCCATGGACAATCCCCTTTTTTTTAAAACATTTGTCTTGATGTTTTCTTCCCCAAGAAAATCAAAGCAGGACTTGAACTAACAACCTTCTATGTGTCAACACATGACTTTTACCACCAAGCTACTAAACCACACAGCAAGTCCCTTTCTTTTTAAACATTTGTCTTTCCCATCGTGAACATAAGAAAAACCACAGTCTTAAGCAGCCAGAGTTGAACCAACAACCTCCGGCTTTCAGGCGTATAGCTTGTACCACTGTCCCACAAACTGAGCTCTTTTTGGTTTTTTATTTAAACCTTTGTCTTGATGTTTTCTCCACCCTGAATATTTAAATCTAGGGCAGGACCTGGACCTATAACCCACAGTGTTTAGTTACATAGCATAGACCACTAGCCCACACACCAAGCATTGTATTTTCTTTTACCATTTGTCATGATGTTTCCCACCATGAACACATGAAAAACCAAAGCCTCAAGCAACAAGGCTTGAACCAACAACCTTGAGAGCCCCGGCACAGCACTTACACCAGTTGACCACCAGCACAAAAAATCTTGGTTTTGGACATTTGACTTTGTGCATCCAACATGGACATTTTAAACTGGTGAGGATCTTACTCAGGCTTTTATGCCTGCCTGTCAGTCTTCAGGATAAAAGACCAACAAAAAAACTCTCAGTGTGAAACTGGATGGGTTTTTGTGGGAAGAGGTTCCAATCTGGCCTCACCTTAGCTTTAGATGTGATGTGGTGGTGCTAGAAAGATTACATTAGATCTTTTATTGATCCCAGAGAGAAACTGTTTTACCCCAGCAGTGTACAAACACACTACAAGGACTACTGCAACTGCCTGCCACAAGTACATGGTCTTCCTGGGGAGAAGAGAAATACTGCTTTGTGAAGTGCCTCCCAGGTTAAACTCAGGGATCACAGATCATAAACAGCTGTTGGACCAATCAGGGACTGATGTAGGTGGACTCTTCCAGTCACATGACTGATACGGCATCAGTCACATGACAAATAGCACTGTTTTAAACAGAGGGAACAAATCACACAACACTCCAGTAAGCACTAACTCCAGTAAGCACTAACATGGTGACAGTAGAGACTTCTTACTGTTACACATACTTTGTTTTTGACATATTAGTTTATAAAAGATCATAATTTGAAAATCTACAGCTGTTTTAATAGAGAAATGAACTACAGATCATAAACCCAGGATGAATCAAATCCAAATGGACAGGTTCCACTGTAGTGACAGTACAGCAGAAACTACAGACTACCAGCACACAGTCTTCATCTCTGCCACCACTGGTCTTCTCTAGTGGTGACACACCGAGTCATGATTTTGAGCTGCATGAAGCTACAACTAACCAACTACTGAACTGAGAACCAGACTTCCAAGAAGATTCTTGTTTTGACCCTCCACAAAGTGAAAACCTGCCTGTATTTAAGAAATATTGGAGGGAAGTGTTGAATTTACTTCTGTTCAGGGTTATTTTTAGGGATGACTGAGTGAGGGCCCTAGACTGAAACTTGCCATGTGAGCCCAATGTAGACTGAGTGTTTTTGGTTGACTTTAAATGTTTAAGACAAACCCCCCAAGAAAAGAATGGGCAAGTGTGAGACATGGTGGTTATGTGCAATAAAGCCTTGCCCCTGATGGGACAAGTTGTGGGTTCAAATCTGACTTTGTCTCTCTTCTGGTTGTGGTGAAGGAGCGCTGGTGGAGAAGGGAAAAAGGAACTAGTATGATGCAACAATAGTATTTATGATGACAGTTACTATACTAATAGTATGAACTTCAAAGTTTACAGCAAACTTAGTATGTTAGTCTTCTAGAAAACTGGTTAAAGTCCTTGTTCAGAGCTCCATAACCCCTGCTTTTCTTCTCTTTAGAGGCCCAGGGGGAAGCCGGCTTATTCTTATTCTGTTTACAACATTTTATTCTGTTCTAATTTGTTCAGTTGGATCCACTGTGTAATTCTAGTGTTCAGTGTGCTACACTGTTAAAGAAGAGCTAAAAGGTGAGAGGAAAATATCCACACTGTTCAGTTGGGTTAAGTGTGTAATTCTAGTGTTCAGTGTGCTACACTGTTAAAGAAGAGCTAAAAGGTGAGAGGAAAATATCCACACTGTTCAGTTGGGTTTACTGTGTAATTCTAGTGTTCAGTGTGTTACACTGTTAAAAGGCAGGAGGAACTTTACTGATGTTGTATGAGCAATTCTACCTGTAATTCACCATTTCAGAGAGAGACTGTTCAAAGATACTATAAACTGACTAGTGTGTAAATAATCTTATTATACTGGTGTGCAAATTCATCAGTGAATATGGGACTAAATATCATTTCTTATAACTGATTAATAATTTGATTCATCATAAATGATCAGTGTTTATAATGGGACATTGTTTAATAGTTCTTGTGATGGCCTTATTTCTATTTAGTTTCCTTTTAGGTTATGGTATGAAATCTCAAGAACAGTTGGGTTACATTCCCCCAGATGCACTTACTATTAATGTAAAGACCAGCACTACAATACTTGGAACCTGTAACACCTCACTTCTGTTTGTCTAACATAGTCAGAGGTAGTTTCCTGTTTTTGACTGTTTAGTAAAAAGACATTGTTGTATGGCTATGTTAATAAATAACGTCTTCATCTTATCAATGCTGTAGTTCATTTCATTCTCCTGGTGGCCAATACATGCCACAAAGGTTGGACGCAAGGTCCGTACACTATTACAAATGTAAAGGAACGTCTGTGAAAAGTCTTGTATGAAAATGCTCTACCTTCGTGCACCATTATTTGTGCTACATTAAACAAAATCAACAACTTTAGATTCTCAAGATCAGACTGATTAGATGAACTGGGTGCCATGAGAAACCACTGAAACACTATCCTGAATCCCATTGCATCTGCAGCACTGCTGGCCATGCAAGGGCCAGAAACCTGACCACTTCAACTGGGTGGAACACGTGGCTCAACACTGGAGTGGACATTCCAGTAAGATGTTTTGGTGATTACACTGATATGTGGAAATGAGCTCTGTTCTGATTGGCTGAACTGTATTACCCCCCATGGAAAAAAGCACAAACACTTGACTCTTAGCTTTTTACATGGGACATGTGGGTTATGGCTAGCTGATTAGCATGCTAACCTCAGTAGATATCTTCGTCCACAGTAGGAACAGGTGTTCCACCACTTTACTGCTAGCAGCTCCTGATCCACGATCTCGTAGCTGCATTCTGCGGGGGTTAGGCAAGGGGAAAAAGAGACACAGAGATGAACGTCGCAGTTAGTCTCAGAATACTGGGACAGGACCACCTCCAGACCAACATTGGAGCTGTCTACCTCTACTATAAATGGTAGTGTGAGGTCGAGGAGCCGCAGGACAGGGGCAAAGATTAGGCAACACTCACTCTGGGCTGATCAAGGGAGCTTCGACTTGAATGGTGAGTGCAGTAGGTTTCTCAATGTGGGACCCTTTACGCCGAGACCCCAATCTAGATGTGGATTGTGGTGCTGCAGTCGGGGAAAGCCTAAGATCAACTATAACGTACGGGCCTGAGTGAGCAGAAGCGGAATTCGCTCTACATACTGTCCGAGTTGTAAAGTCAGGGGCTGGGACTGCAGTCTGACTTGCCCTGACCCTAAATGGTGGCTGTCAAAGGCTGAAACTGGTACAGAAGACTCCAGATTCACTTGGTCAAGATGGCATTGATAAAATTAGCTGCCACCTGAGTCAATTAAAACCTGGAGCTGTTTCTCATGCTGTTGCCCCCAAAAGAGGGTGGCAGTTAAGAAAAGCCCGGGAGCATTGGGAAAAATGTTCTGGGTCCCCCTTCCTGCAACAGAGAGTTTCTCTTGGGGAAACCTGAAGTGAAAGACACTGGACCTGACAGAGCAGTTACCTGAGATTACTGGCTTCAGTCAAGAGACACATGCATGAGTCAGCATAAACTCAAGACTGAGATGGGAGATGCGTGTGCTTCACAGCTGACAGCCCTCAACAGCCAGGTGAAGCTAACCTCCCCCCCCTGGTGGCCAAGTTCACTCAACACCAGATTTTTAATTTACTTACTGTTACTGTATTTAATGTTAAAGTAATTAAGGCAAATTATACACAACCACAAATCATTTAAAACTAGATTTCTTGCCTAGAGCAGGTGACCAAACCACATGAACAGACTACGATTTATCTGACTGTGTCCATTGTATTTCTCTGCCTCCTTGAGCTTCAAATAAATCCTACTCATATATAAATAACACTGTTTGAAAATGTGATGCATTAGCTTGTAAGTTGATTCATTCCAAGGTTTCCAACATGACCTTTTTATTTTGGTTATAGTGTACAGCGACTTTATATCCTCAAATACTGGAACTTAAAGTCCGTCTTTGTCCTCTTAGGAGCCCTTTTGGTCGTTTCATTCAGCACTCTAAGTGTTTTGGGAACAACAAGAACTTAATAACTGATGAACATTATACAGGTATGTATATGTTTGAAGCAGGCCTTCAGGGTGTTAGGTGGAAACCCTGACTGCTTCATGCAAGAATGGAGTGTTGTTGCTCCCAAATTACAGAACCACTGCAAAACTGCAGTGACAGCTCTTCATTCCTTTCTTTCCTTTCTTGCTACCTTACCTCATTTTCCTTCTTATGTGCTTGATGTATTGTATCACTTGCTGTAGGGAAGTGACCTCAGATGTAAGAAGGGAACTATACAATTCACACCACTGACAAGACCAATGAACCAAACTGAATGAAGTAACCTTGAAACGAGTCTCTGGACTTTGTAATCGCTGGTAGTTACCACTAGGTGGCTACTCAATTACAATAACACTTTATAATTTATAATAACACTTCAATTAATTAACAGTTATTACAAAATCCAGGCCGAGATTCGAAAGTCTGGATCTGAAGACCTTGGATCTAGAGCACAGTTTCTCAACCTGTGGGCAAAGGCACCGGGAGCTCTTAGTGAGCTGGTGATGGTGCACTACATGACAAAATAATTGACTTAATTATAAGAAAGAAATAAAAATTGCTTTCAAAAGTTGAATATTTACATGCTATTTATGTGTTTAGCAATTCTTGTCTATTTTGTGATTTTGTGAATTTAAACATTTTCCATTTGTGCTGCACACAGAGGAATCTGTCACTGTCAACCAATCCTTGAAGTGAAACACCCACATCCACACACACACACACACACACACTAGTGAACACACATACTGTGGGACAATGAGCACACTTGTCTGGAGCGGTGGGCAGCCCTATCCATGGTGCCCGGGGAGCAGTTGAGCAGTTAGGTGCTTTGCTCAGGGGCACTTCAGTTGTGTGCTGTCTATTCAGGACTGGCGACCCTGCGGTCACAAGGCTGGTTCCCTAACCTGACTATTCCCAGACTGTTGGAGCAAGTCGGTACAAGAGAAAGTCCTATAAAAAAAAATGGACAATAAAGTATTATCTAGTCTAAGAGAATCTAATCTAAATGATGTTAACTTTTAAAGACTTTCAAATTTCACTTCTATAGTAGGCAAAAGTTAGATCTAAAGTATATACACAAAATACATTTTTTTTCTTATTTAATTTTTTTAATCAAATTTTGTTTTCTGTGACTGAACTCAAATGGATGATCTGATCCTAAACCTGTCGTGGTCCATGTTTTACAGGGATACATAATTGGGCCTTCAGGTGGAAAGGCTTGAGAAATCTGTTCCAGAGACTAACAATTAAATATTTAAAATTCAAAATCATAAAATTATGATTATATACACACTTCCAATTCAAAAGCCAAATGTGTATTTGCATTTGCATTTTTGTGTATAATGGCTGTTGAAGTGGAACCTTCCTCAATATGCGCTAGTATCTCCTCATGGTGGCGCTTCAGCTTTGCCAAAATAAAATACAATTGCAGTCCTGTTTGCAACTGCATTTTCACTGCTTGGCAACGCTACCTGTCAATCAAACACTGCCAGCAGGATGTCGAAAAATTTAAGAGGAAAGGATGCACTCGAGACTTGTTTCAAGAGGAAGTGATCCCCCCTCTCTGCTTTCCCCTCTCTCTATGTCTGTCTACAAACTACATCTCAGAGTGCACAGTGCCTGAACTCTCTGTCCTGTCTGCCATCCTCAGGGCTGATGTGCAGCATGGTCATATATTCCATACTAGATTAAAAGTCGTTAGATCGAGCCCATCTTAATACCAAACTCTTTTATTGAGTATGCAGCTATTTGACTGACATTTAAGGCATTACAAAGGGAGCGAAGGTCATTTCCTCAGATACTGTGTTCTGGGTGAGATGACGCGCATTCTGCTTAAACATACAGAGGCATTATTACAAAGTGGTCATACAGACACAGGAGGGGGCAGAACTACCTCCCAAACCACAGCAGGACATTATACACATCACAGCTTACATCACAAATCACGAGGAACTAATGATACATACAGTTATTACAGCCATAAACACAACAGGCACCATCACACGAGTAGATCACTAGTCTCAGACTCTCTAGACTCAATAACCATTTTCATTATTTCACATATGCAAATTGAGGAAAAAAGCTTTGGTTAAACAAACCGGACATTGTAAAGCAGGCGTACAGTCACACTATCAAACAGCCTTTATCAATTTTCCAGCTACCCAAATAACTACTCAGAACATTTATTGGTTCACTTTCATAAGACCTTATAAAGCTTAATTCCTCCATCTCCAGGAGTTGATCTGGACTGATTGGACTGAGTTCATCTATAACTGTATGTAGCTGCTATAATTAACTCAAACTGAGTTTCTACTGAGAAACAGTCACATGTGTTTAAAACTTTAGGAAGGACTTTAAGGTTGGACTTTTGAACAGCATTTAATCCATACCGGCCTCCATCAGACACAGAAACCTGTGTTAAGGTCGGCTATTCATAAGGTAAGGTTATTCATAAACTCAAGTGTGTAAAACCTGCTGTCAGTACTGTGAAGAAGAGGACCAATGAGGCTAAAGAAAGGCTTCAGGACTGCATGGAACTGACAAACTGTTGTGTGTTTGACGATGCCTGGATGAATACACACTGTGACATCCTACAACAGTTTTTGTGAGGATACCAGGAGTCACTCGTATTAAATACAGTACTGATAAGCCCTGGTTTAATGCCAGACTGAAGCAGCTGCGCCGGTCTAAGGAGGTAGCCTACAGGAGTGGGGACTGGGCACTGTATAAACAGGCAAAGAACACTCTCAACAAAGAAATCAGAGCTGCAAAGAAGAGCTACTCCAGCAAGCTGAGCACAATGATGTCCACAAATGAGCCATCAACCGTTTGGAAGTGCTTGGAGAACTTTACTGGCTACAAAAGGACTCCTCACCAGGCAATGGGGGATCGTCAGCTGGCTGACCATCTTAACACTTTCTACTGCAGGTTTGAAAAGCCCAGCACCACACACCTATACAGCTCCAATTCACAATTCTCTGACACTCAGCCGCCCATTCAGTCTGCCCTGAAGATCTGCGAGGAGGACGTGCACGTCTCTTCAAAAAACAAAAAGTGAAGAAAGCACCAGGCCCAGATGGAGTATCACCCTCCTGGCTGAGGACAGCTCGCACCTGTCTTCACAAAGATCTTCAACGGGTCACTGGAGCTGTGTGCTGTACCATCCTGCTTCAAAGCTCCACAATAACACGCATCCCCAAAAGGGCAACCATCACTGGACTGAACGACTACAGACCTGTCGCACCAACCTCTATAGTCATGAAAACCTTTGAGAGACTGGTTCTCAGTCACTTGAAGGACATCACTAACCCCCTGCTGGACCCCCTGCAGTTTGCATACCAGGCCAACAGGTCGGTGGACGACAGTGAATATGGGACTTCAGGACAGCTACACAGCAAACTGACCCAACTCAATGTGATGGCCTCCACCTGCCAGTGGATCATGAACTTCCTCACTGGCAGAGAGCAGCAGGTGAGGTTGGGGAAAATCATCTCAGGAACCAAGACAACCAGCACAGGAGCTCCTCAGGGTTGTGTTTTGTTCCCATGGCTCTTTTCACTGTATACAAACGACTGTACCTCCGTGGACCCCTCCGTCAAAATCCTGAAGTTTGCAGACGATACAACAGTCATTGGACTTATCCAAGACGATCACGAGTCTGCCTACAGACGGACGGTTGATCAGGTAGTCCTCTGGAGCAACCAGAACAACCTGGAGCTGAACACAGCAAAAACAATGGAGATGACAATGGACTTCAGGAGAAGACCCCCAGCCCTTCCAGCACTCACCATCCTGGACAGAACTGTGATGGCTGTGGAGTCTAACAAGTTCCTGGGTACAACAATCACCAAGGACTTGAAGTGGGACTGCAACATCAGCTCCATCATCAAGAAAGCCCAACAGAAGATGTACTTCCTGCGTCAGCTGAGGAAGTTCAACCTGTCCCAGGGGCTGATAGTACACTGCCACCATAGAACCTTTTATCACCACATCCATCACAGTGTGGGGCAGCTCAGCCACCAAACATGATACCCACAGACTGCAGCACATCATCAGGTCCACTGGAGTTAAACTACCCACACTGTTGGATCTGCACACTTCCAGAACCAGGAAGATCATCACTGATTCATCTTAATTGGCCTCTACATTTGGACTGCTGCACTCAGCACTGTAATATACATAGACACCGCCACACAAGGTAAGGTTTACAGGTAAGCAAGGTAGAGTGTGTGTGTGTGTGTACACTGTGTGTAATGTTGTCACTCTCTGTGCACTGTGAGCTAATGCTAGTGTGAACACACTTGGCAAATAAAGCTCGATTCTGATTCTGATTCTGACATCAGACACATTCAGCACTGACCAGGAAGGACAGAGGAATGTAGAGAAACACTGTTCAAAATAAAAATAGATTATTCAGGAGTTCTGTGGTTATTGGGTCGACACTAGATGTTGTCTCCTCAGACTTGTTGAGGTCTGTGGGCCTTCTGCAGACAAGCATGCACAGCAGGGGGTCTATAATTACATTCAAACTCATCAGACAAACACCCATCACAAACACATCCCAGACAAACCTGTGACTCCAGCGCTGAACAACATACATGATTGTACATATGCTGGTAAACGTTCCGTACAGGATCAATGTAGATATGACAAAAGCTAACACTGTAGAACTCGGCTTCCTGGTTCTGTAAGGGGTGTCGCTGATTTGAGGTGGAGCTGTACAAGTGACTACACATGATGTCAATGTTATAATTAAAGGAAGCGGCAGACAGAGGAGCACGAAAAAAGTTGCCCTGAAAAACTCACAGAGAAAAAAAATAATGAACACAATGATGGAGACGGTCCCAAAGCAAGAAGGACAGGACATATTATCAGAGGAGGGTGGATGTCTGAAAGGTGAGGCCCGTAGATCACTGATGTTGACCATAAAGAGGTTAATAAACGGCATATCATGTTCGAGTCCCAGCACTCTTCATCCTGTAACAGTTTGGTCACTACGTATGGACTCAGAAGCAGCTCCAGCAAGTCAGAGAAAAGAAGCATGATGACGAAGGTTGAGATTCGGCCTCCACTCTTATAATGACCATACAGAATACGCAGAGCCCAAACTAGAGCTGGAAGACCCCCACATAGTCCAGCGATGAGAAAGATTGACAGTCTGATCTCACCAGCCAGTTGCTCTTGGGTAGCATTATGAACTGGGTATGCAGAGCTACAGAAGAGGATATGTGCCATTCTTTACTCAGTTGTTGAATCAGTGGTTCTTTATCCTGTGATAAAAATGTCAGATAATGAGCATTTATTTTACAGTAATATTATATTTAATACTGTGAAGACCGTCAGAGCTGCACTACTTACTGAAATGACCGCAGAGAACTGTGACCACATCCAACCACCAAAGTTTTTAAAAACTTTAAAAACTTCTATAAAATACGAAAAAACATGACAATTACTACTATTAACTCAATCACGGCTTGTGATACTGAGGAATCATTATTTTACACTGTTTGATCTCTAACACGTATAAAGACATGAGCACGAGTTGATGTAAAACAGTAATAATAGAGCAGGGTTATCTTAATAAACCCATGAAGGACAGTCTGATTCAACATGGCAAAATAAATCAAAGATTAAGACTCAATAAATACATTAAAAAGGAAAAGAGAATAAATTGGAACAATAAAAATGACAGTTTTGCAAAATTTCTAAGTAAAAGTAAGTCTCCACAGAGAACACGCTGCATATTTGAACACAGTTATTGTTAATGTACTGAATGTAACATACTGGGGAATATGAAGCATAAATGGTGACCTGTAAAAGGTACAGCACTCTTTATAGTTTAGTTCTTTTTTCCTCCAATATGATAAACTCCACAAAATTACCACATTAAAGTGTATAAAGGATACGTTTACTTACTGTCACTTACAGAGCACATGTAAAAAAAACTTGACCAGAGATGATTTATTTATTATTTTCTGTATTTCACTTTGTTCAATGTGTTCATTTCTGTATTTACTTTTACTATATATATACATATATATATATATACATATATATATACAGAATCTAGAATCAGTTCAGTTACATATGACACAGTCATGATTAGTTCTTACCTCTGTCATCAGATGTTCGCAGTGTTACTCTGAAAGAGTGAAATGTTGTTCTGAAATAATGATGACTGATGACCAGAGGAACAGGAAGGAAGCACATACAGCTAAGTAGCTGAACATCTATCAGCATGAGCTCAATACTTTGTTAAAGAGAATCTCAGGCTGTTCAGGCTGTTCCATTTTCTGGCTGTTCCATTTTCACAATGAGCAAAAACCTGGTGGATGGAAAACCTGCTTGTGATTTTAACATAAATGTTAATCAAAGCCGGGGTAAAGGGTAAATCATTTCCATTGCTGCTACTGTTGTTTGTGTTTACTGTTATAGCTACATATGCTTAAGAACCCACCTGAGGCCAACTTGAAATTTTTAAAAACTTTTAGTATTACATTTAGAACTGACTAATTCATACACAGAGTAGAAATACCCCCCACCCCCTTTAAAAAAAGATAAATGATGGAAATATTTTTTATATATATCTTTTACATTCAACATAAACTACATCCGTCAATAAACTGATCTCTTAAGGATAATTTTACATGAAACCCAATGTTTTACAGTGAAATATTATTATTGATATTGTATTTATAGTGAGTTAATATTTCAGCTTAGTTATTCTATAAGCAGTTATACTCAATATACGAAATCCAGTTTGAAACTGTTGGGTTAAACTTTTATGATTTAACTAAACCAATTAGAACACAGCTTTGAATTTTTGGCTATTTTTTGTTAAATACAGTTAAATAGATTTTTGTTTCTTTTTTTTTTAATCCATGATTGGACCAGACAAGTCTTAGAAGTGGCCTCTATTGCAAAGACAGAAATTAATTTAATATATACAAAAATAATTTGGTAGCAAATGTACCAAAAGTCCTACAATTTTATGTACAAATGAACAAGGCCACAGCACTGATGTGGCATCACAAATGACCTACTAAGATTTTATTCTAATAGCTGCTTTCTGTCACTCTCTCCACAATCCAAAACATATCAGAGTGAGCCCTTCACCTATTGTTGGGCTATTTAATCAAATCTGGTAAGACTTCCTATGAATCCCGTGTTCAAAACCTGTAACCTAGTAAAGGCTGCAGTCTGTGTGTAGTTGTAAGGCTTAGATACACTGTCAGCCAAAAGAAATCATGTTTATATCTGGGCTAGCTCTGAAAGTGGACCACAATTTGCTAATTTCACATTTCAACTGAACCACAACTCTGAAACCAGGTGCTAACATTTACAGGCTGCTAAAAGATACAAACCACAGGAAGTTGCAGTGATACCGTCTTCATGTACATGACTTGATTTTAAGTTACCATGATCTTCTGAGTCTTGCACTATGAGGTCTGCTGGTTCTACTTACTGAAATACAAACAGACCACTGAGAGGAAAACAGTCAACACGCTGAGCACAAACCACTGAAAGACTGCAACATACAGAAGCTACAACATTTTCAGTTTTTACTTTTTCATGTAAGAGAATGAGAGTTTTAATTTATATGGAGTTTAAAGCCAAATGGTCCCTAAACTGTTGGTGCCATAATCACAGACATGCCTGATATGATCCAGGACAAAGTGTTTTATCAATTTTTATACTTTTACTAAGACGACAGACCACTGAACAGTAAAACAGCTACTGCACTATGTACACCACATCCCATAATAGCAGCACTTTCTGCATCGTTCCCTCACTGATTTATTGGTCTACATCGTTATCAAACTGATTCCACAGTGGTACCACGCTAGTTGCTGGTCACTCTCTCACACATAGTACCAGAAGGAGTTTTCTGGGGTCTCCAGGCACTGTGGGGTGCTTCGGTGACTGGCTCCTTCTAAGTCTCATCAGACTGAACACCTGTGGGTTGTATTGCTCCTGTTACCATCTAACAACACTTCATCTTAAGTTGGTGGGCCTGTAATCCCTGCTTGTTCCTACTGATCCTATCACATGCTCATTGCTTACTCAGTGTGGTCTATAAATGTCCTTGTTCATGTGCCATTAAACCAGTCCATCTGCTTCCTCCATCAGGTCTATATACAACTCTACGATGTGGGTATGCAGTAAAGAAATTACTTTGCCTCATGGTAACCCTTCAAAAACACCTGGGGTATGTAAGGCAGGGGTACTGATCCATTTACACATGTGCCTGATATGAGGGCACTGATGATGCTTTTAACTCTTTTAATTAGGAAAATCATAGAAGCTTGACAGTTTAGTCTCTATGCTCTGTACTTGGATCATGAAAACCTATATTCTCCTCAGTGTTCACTCTGAATATTCACAATGTTCAAAACTTACTCTGTTCAAAGACACTCTGGTGTTTAGTCAGTAGACGGTACTGTGTGCATGTTCCAGCATCAAAATTCCAGAGCCTGATTGTAATAGTCTGCTAATCACTAATACACAGAGTTTCTAAACATCTTCATCGCTAAACATACTGAGTTCTCAGGTTGTGAGAAGACCCATCAGTGAAAACAGGTGGCTATGATGCTGTAAACACACCAACAAGATGTACATGACATGATTAATAATCCTCTTTATGATCTTGTGGTCTTGTACCATGATGTCTCTAAAGTTGTTTCTACACTTCACTGAAACATCAGACCACTGAGAGGAGAACAGTTACCACACAGAGCACAAACCACCAAATGATTACACCATACAGACATAGGCTGCACCGTTACGTGCGGGAACAAAACTTGTAAACACAAAATGAACAACATTTTATAAATTACAAACTGTGTTTAAATAATCACATTATAAGCGAATCTGGAATATTACACACACTGCCTGTATTGGATCAGATTAACTTAAACCGATTAAAGGTCTACAAGAGGTAAAAGTTACCTTCAGCAAAAATGTGCACAAATAAGTTAAACACAAGTGTTACTTGCTTAGAAATAGACTACAGATTTTTATTTTTAATTAATTAAACTTTCATAAATATTCCCCAAACAATGTATTGTACTGTGTATGCACTGTCAGAAACATTTTTTTTGAGTTTTTTTGAAGTTTCTAATTAACATTTTTTAAATATAAAAAGCAAAATTAATAGCTAAAGAAAATAAAAAAAAACTGTATTTTAAATAATATATAAACAAAAGCTACATAGTCTACATAGGACCCTCCTGTCTCTGTATATTCTGTATTTTTGTGTATATGCTGTGTATTTTGTATATTTAATCTGTCTAATTATTTAATCTCTTTTATTTAGTATGTTCAGTTATAGTATGTATATTAATGCTGCCCTGCTGTACAGTAATAACCTGAGCCTCAGCACAAGCATTTAAATGCATCAATGTCCTGCCATGTTGTGCAAATTACAAATAAACTCGAAACTTGAACTTGAAAATCTAATTGAATATTTGAGTTAACTACAATAATGGAACAATATAATCCCATTATACACTTAGACATACTTAAAATATCAGACGTTTTAACTTAAGGCACAGAACACTGTCATTATAGCAGTAATACCAGCAATACTAATGACTAATGAAACAAAATCATTTCTTCCCTCTAAAAATGCTATGGATACTCAGTGTGGGTCGTTTTCAGTCACCAGAATGGACCACTATTAAACAGAATACACACTTGGTTATTCTAATGCAGCAAGATTAGCTTTGACACATTTTGGTTTGTACAACGCTCTGCAAATTTTAGTTGATGATTTATATTCCAGAGTTCAACATCCTGGAAAAAAATAATTAAAAGGTGCTATAACGTTCATACATTTATTCTTTTGTGTTAAATCCAGCAAATGAACAGTAACTGTGAAGAAGTGTGTTCTCTGTAGAGGATGTGTAAAATATTTTCACTTTGAAAATCAACAAAACATGTAATTTGACCAGGGGTGCACAAACTATTTTTTCCATATACGGCTATATGGCCTACTGGACTGAAAACACTAGTTACCCTTTTCTAAATGGGTCATGTTTAGTTTTGTTGTTTAGTAAAAGTACAGAAGTTACTAGAGGTTAGATACAGACGTCTATTTATTCAGAAATTCAACAAGCAAAACGTACATATATATATATAAAGGTTTTAGCTCTGCAGTAGGTTCCAAATGCTGCAGCAAAAGTCACAATGTATTTGTGTTCTCTGTAGTCAACACACACACATACGCTGTAGTGGATTCATAGTAATTCAAAATAATTATGAAGACAACTAAAATACAGATAACAGAATCTATAAGAAACAAAGGTAAATATTCGGTAGCAGTTACAGGTATTCACTTCTCACAGAGTGATGGGTTTTAATCTACATCAAAGAGCAAAAGAAATCTCCTCCCCCTGAGGTAGATTTAAGGGCCAGTACATTTTTATCTTCCTTGCTTCATCTGTTCCATATTGAACTAAGAAAGAGAAAGATGAGAGAGAGGGTGGTTCATCTCTAACACTCATCACTCCACAGAGAGAGTTATAAAAGAGCTAAAAGGTAAGAGGAAAATATCCGCACTGTTCAGTTGGGTTACTGTGTAATTCTAGTGTTCAGTGTGTTACACTGTTAAAGAAGAGCTAAAAGGTAAGAGGAAAATATCCGCACTGTTCAGTTGGGTTACTGTGTAATTCTAGTGTTCAGTGTGTTACACTGATAACGAAGAGCTAAAAGGTAAGAGGAAAATATCCGCACTGTTCAGTTGGGTTACTGTGTAATTCTAGTGTTCAGTGTGTTACACTGTTAAAGAAGAGCTAAAAGGTAAGAGGAAAATATCCGCACTGTTCAGTTGGGTTACTGTGTAATTCTAGTGTTCAGTGTGCTACACTGTTAAAGAAGAGCTAAAAGGTAGGAGGAAAATATCCACACTGTTCAGTTGGGTTACTGTGTAATTCTAGTGTTCAGTGTGTTACACTGATAACGAAGAGCTAAAAGGTAAGAGGAAAATATCCGCACTGTTCAGTTGGGTTACTGTGTAATTCTAGTGTTCAGTGTGTTACACTGATAAAGAAGAGCTAAAAGGTGAGAGGAAAATATCCACACTGTTCAGTTTTACATGTTAGATGATACGACCAGGTGTGAACCAGGTGTGAACTGTGATGTTTTGGATCATCAATAAAAGAAAGAGTGTATATCTGACTTGTTCATTTATTACTGAACACACTTCTCAGTAAGTTCAGACAGCAGGCCTGTTGTCTAATGATACTGACTGAACAGATACAGACTATCAGGTTGTTATTCACTACTGCCATCTAGTGGACTGGAAATTACTGGGTATCACAAAATAAACAGGTCAAAGGGTGTAAAATACACATAGTACTTTCAGAGTGGCCTTCATAGCTGGGTCTTACTACAGAAAAGGCTCTACTGACCTCAGTGGAATTTCCTGCTAAAAGTTATATAGATATGAATAATTCATAACGGAACGTGTAAACAGTCCAAAAGATGGAGATAAGCAATGCTTACATGACTATAATCAAAAGACGATTCATGTGTCATATTAATAACACTTTCATTCACAATACATATAACCATCATTCTTATACACTTACATATCTTTTAGCAGTTAGTGCAGAGATTGTAGCTGATCCTACTGTCACACCCTGCCATGTCTTGTTCATGTTTGTCTGTTTTATCTGGCTTCCTGTTTCTGTCTTGTCATGTCCATGTGCTGTCTGTCACTCTATTCCATGTGCTTCTGTTTGTTTTGGTCTCTGGCTCCTCCTGTCTCTGCCCCTTGTTAGTCCCCTCACCTGTCCTTAGTTTGTAGCTCCGCCCCTTCCCAGGTGTTCCGTGTTAGTCTTGTCCACTTATACTCCTTGTGGTTCCCTTTGTGTTTGTTTGGCGTTTTGTTTGTTCTCCTGCCGGTGTTCTGTTTCCCTGCCAGTCGTTTGTTTCCCTGTCGGTTGTTTTTGTGAACCTGTTCCAAATAGCCTCGCTGTTTGTTAGTTGTTTCTTTTGGTGTTTTTGTTTTGTTTGTTCTGTCAATTAAACCCTTGCGCTTATATCCAGCCTCCTCGTCCCTGACCCCCACGTGACATAACACCAAGCCCACCATGGATATAGCAAGTGGTTCCAGGGTTCCTACTACCATCATGCCTGTCTCCACACCTCCTGCCTATCCTAGGTTCTTCAGAGGTGACCCAGAGCAAAGTTTGGACTTTATGGGTGAGTGCAGATGCTTCTTAGCCCACTATGCTCAGTCCTTCCAGTCGGAGGAGGTTAAAATGGCGTTCGTGGTAATGTTGTTGCGAACGCCTGCCTCGGACTGGTCGGCTGGCATGTGAGCCTCTCCTGAAGGCCTACTTCACTCATTAGATAAGTTCTGGGCCCTCTTCCTATCGGCCTTTGGACCAAGGCAGAGGAGGGTGGACACTGCAGGCCCTCCTGCCTCCGAGCACGTCGCTGCAGGCCCTCCTGCCTCCGAGCACGTCGCTGCAGGCCCTCCTGCCNTCAGCAGGGCCGCCTGCCGCCGAGGAGGCCTCAGCAGGGCCGCCTGCACCCGAGGAGGCCTCAGCAGGCCCGCCTGCACCCTTAGACATTGGTATAGCTCCCGAGAATCCTGTCCTGCCCTTAGCTCCCGAGAATCCTGTCTTGCCCTTAGCTCCCGAGAAGGCTTCTGCAGGCCCGCCTGCCTCCGAGAAGGCTTCTGCAGGCCCGCCTGCCTCCGAGAAGGCCTCTGCAGGCCCGCCTGCTCCAGTGGACGTCGCAGCCGGCCCGCCTGCTCCAGTGGACGTCGGTGTGGTCCCTGAGACTCCTGTCCTGCCCGTGGCTGGTCTTCTGGACACCAGCCTCCCTGCCCGACCGGCCCCACAGTTCCAGTTTCCTGCCCGGACTTTAGATTCTGGTTCTGTGTTTTCTTCGATGTCCACTCTGTCTCCAGTCTATAGTGTCGTGTTTATCCCAGTTACTGTGCATGTCCCTGTTCCTGTCATTGTTCGTGTCCCCGTGTCATCAGTGTTGTCTGTCCCTGTTCCTGTTAATGTCCCTGTCCCAGCTGTGTTTTTTTTTTCCTGTCTCCTTGTTGTCATTTCTCCAGCCCTTTGTCTCGTCTCCTGCCCGTTCTCCTGTCCCGTCTCCTGCCCGTTCTCCTGTCCCGTCTCCTGCCCGTTCTCCTGTCCCGTCTCCTGCCCGTTCCCCGGTCCAGTTTCCTGTTCAGTCGTTTGTCCATTCTCCTGTCCAACCATTCGTCCCGTCTCTTGTTCAACTCCCCCAGTCTGTTCCCCAGTTCAGTCTCCCTAGTTTGTTTCCCCACTGCTCTGTCTAGTCTGTTAGTTCTGTTTCAGGTCTCCCCTCTGAGCCATCTCTTGTTGTGCTTTCTGCTGTGCGCCTCGGGAGCTGCGCATTAGAGGGGGGGGTTATGTCACACCCTGCCATGTCTTGTTCATGTTTGTCTGTTTTATCTGGCTTCCTGTTTCTGTCTTGTCATGTCCATGTGCTGTCTGTCACTCTATTCCATGTGCTTCTGTTTGTTTTGGTCTCTGGCTCCTCCTGTCTCTGCCCCTTGTCAGTCCCCTCACCTGTCCTTAGTTTGTAGCTCCGCCCCTTCCCAGGTGTTCCGTGTTAGTCTTGTCCACTTATACTCCTTGTGGTTCCCTTTGTGTTTGTTTGGCGTTTTGTTTGTTCTCCTGCCGGTGTTCTGTTTCCCTGCCAGTCGTTTGTTTCCCTGTCGGTTGTTTTTGTGAACCTGTTCCAAATAGCCTCGCTGTTTGTTAGTTGTTTCTTTTGGTGTTTTTGTTTTGTTTGTTCTGTCAATTAAACCCTTGCGCTTATATCCAGCCTCCTCGTCCCTGACCCCCACGTGACACCTACAGTTTAATGTGACAGGTCCACTAAATATTACTAATCACTAATCACACTGAGCAAAACTGAAGAGCAAAAAAACACGCTATGTTTCCCTGCTTGTTGACCATTTGCAACCCTTCATGAACTTCATGTACCCCCACAATGATAAGACATTCAAGCATCATAATGCACCGTGTCATTATGGCCAACTTGTCCAGAATTGGTTTGAGAAGCATTCTGCAGAGTTCCAACAAATGGTGTGGCCTGCACGTTCATCAGTGGTGAACAGTAAGGAAGTAAATGTAATTAGTTACTGTACTCAAGTAGTTTTTCCGTGTATCTGTACTGAAGTATTTCCATTTTGGACGACTTTGTACTTTAACACCAGATTTCAATCTCTAATCTCTAATATCTGATCGTTTACTCCACTACATTATGGGAAATCTGTCCTTCCTTTCAGCGTATGTGCACATAAAAACGTAACATGTCAAAACGAAACAAGCTTATTCATGCATTCTTAGCATCCATGGAAATGTCCATTTCAGGCCTGGACTACATCAAGGAGCACCTGGAGGAAGGTACTGTAGGTAAAGCAGGATGGGGTTAATGTAGACACTGACTATCTCTCTCACACACACACACACACACACACACACACACACACACACACACACACGAAAAAACACATCAAAGTATCAGTGAACAGGTAAAACATACTGTTCCTGACTTATAAATAGACCACAATATAGAAATATGTACACATGCACTCATGACTGGCAAATTTATACAAACACTATTTCCTTTTATAGTAAATTAGTTTTGGCTGGTTTATGTTTATGAACAGAGACCTACAGATGCAGTACAGTAAAGGAAAACTCATTAGTGAACCTGTTTAAAGCAAGTTCTTATTAAACCTTTATTAACTTGTAAGTTGCAAATAAATAAAATCAGCGATTTTATAGTTCTAGTTAATGGAACCTGTTCTCCTTAACTGTTCTGTGCTCATGATGATATGAACAGATATCAGTATCAGATTAATGAGCTTCTATTAAAGATTGGTGGACTGAGAGACACTACAGTCTCTTCACCTAAACTGAGCTGATTAAGAGTCTTGTTCCAGAAATGATAATAGGACATTAGAGCCATAATAAATCATGCTCCTGTTACTCTCCATACTTAAGTACATTTGAAGGTAAATACTTTAGTACTGTTACTCCAGTGGAGGTCTAAAGGGAGGAACTTCTACTGACACTGGAGGAGTATTTTACCTTGGGGATCTACTTTAACTCAGATACATGGTTTGTGTACTTCATCCACCACTGACGTTCACCCGACATGAGCCCAATCAAGCACTGTGCATTTGTTTATCCTAAACAGAACAGTGACCATAAGTGAGTAATCGTTTTAAGCCTGGTGGTCCAAGAAACTGTTTAGCTACACTAAGAAGACCAGCTTTTAAAAGCCATTCAGTGCGTATGGAGTACCTGTGTCTACCTGTTCATGTGATAAACTTAACTAGCCTGCAATAGTGAGCTATCTTTATCTGATCTGAGAAGCACATCCGAGGACTGAAAAGACCTCTAAAGCAACAAGCACAACAGCTTATGTACAATGGCTGCATATACATTACTATCAGAGCTCTCTATACCATTGCCATTTCACTGAGCCCACCAGTATAACCAGTCTATGGAGGAGCACCCTTGATCAAGTGCAGTCTTGATCTGAGGAAGTGTGGAAAAAAACATTCATAACAAATTCTGGGGACTAATAAACATTTGATTATGCCACAGGAGTTGGATAACATCTGTCTTTCAATGATGTTTTGTAAGACGTGATACATTCACCCACATACAAAAAACACCAGTCCCAGTGTAGATGAGCCAGCTTTAACCTTAAAACGTGCTACCAGTGCAGGTAACAGACACTACAAAAACAAGTAAATGTAGGTTGCCAGGGGAAAGACTGACATGCTCGAAGTGGGAAGAGCAAATAAAGAAATACAAGCTAATGACCAGACTCCTAATAGAGTATTAGCAGGAAGCCAAGAAAACAAAGAAACCAAAAGGCACAAGAGAACAAAACCTGGCAAAGAGGACAAAGAGTGCAGAGCAGAGGACAGACAGAACTCAGCATCGTCTCTGACTCTGTTTCTTTTGGCTTTCTTTTGCTTACGTATAGATATGCCGGCACTTTGTCGAGAAGCCCTTCCAGTATTACCAGCTAATCTAGAGGCATGTGCACATGGCAGGTCAACTCAAGACAACTAAGCAGATGAACCAGGATGAGCTTTGCTCAAGTAGGACGGGAAACAGGTGCTGAAAACAGAAACAGGTGGTGGAATGGCTCCGTGCCTCCCTCTGGTGGCTGGAGGTGACCTCACAAGCACTACACCACCAGGCTGCTACTTATAGATAACAATGTTTGTTAAATTAGTAAAGAATTACACTTCTAGGATATATTAGTCCTGATAGAGGAACCGTGAATGACAAGAACGGTAAAGGTAGAGGTAATGGAACCTAGGAACACCCTAGCAACTAGCTAGGATACCCCGGAAACTACCTAGCAACACCTTAGCAACTACCTGGGAAACCACAACAACTACTGAGCAACACTGCAGCAACTACCTGAGATACCTGGAAAAATCCACGCAAGCACATGCCATCTGCCACACAATCACCTGCAATCCCCTACCAACCGGATGGGATACCCTAGCAAAACCCTAGTAACCAGCTAGGATACCATAGCAAGTGCCTAGCAAAACCCTTGCAACCAGCTGGCATCGGCCACACATCACATGCAATCCCCTACCAACCAGCTGGGATACCCTAGCAAAAGCCTAGTAACCAGCTAGGATACCTTAGCAACCAACTACCTGCATTCCCCTACCAACCATTCCCCTACCAACCAGCATAACCCTAGTAACCAGCTAGGATACCTTAGCAACCAACTACCTGCAATCCCCTACCAACCAGCTGGGTGTGAGAGAAATTCAAGTTATTATGGTAGAAGTAGTTTTCAGAGTTATTGCTAAGCTGTGCATGATTAAGCAGATTTTGCAAATCATAGGTCAATGTGCTCTCTATATGTGATTAAGTGTTCTGTACGACTCATGGTGTTCTGTTTTTCGGCCTTCTGGGGCCTTGTGACATACTGATACACAGGCTCTCCTCACAGTCTCCAGATAACCATATTCTCTTGTTTTCACCCGCACATTGGTGACCTTGCAGCTCCCAAACTTGGGGGTAGCTTCTTGCCGTTGCCAAGCAACGGGGCTGTGACTTAGGGCCTTTACGCACACACACGCAAGTAGTTATCTGTGTAGTATATATATCTTGTTTGGGAGGGACAGGGTTAGCACTTCTATATTCTATCCTCTTTGGATGCTGTAAACCTTCTTTTCCTTTAATAAATCCTTTTCTATGATTTCTCAACGGGCAGTCCAGACTGAGTTTGTCCAATTTCCACGACATGGGATAACCTTGCATAACCCTAGTAACCAGCTAGGATACCATAGCAACCACCTGCAATCCCCTACCAACCAGCTGTGATACCGTAGCAAAAGCCTAGTAACCAGCTAGGATACCATAGCAACCACTTGAGCAAACGCTGTACTAAGTATAATGATAGACTTACCATTAATGAGGACACATTTGAGTTGCAAGGCCCAATCCCATTTCTTATTTTTACCCCTCCCCCTTGAAACTGAGCTACAAGGGTTAGTGGTTGAAATCTTTCCCCTATGAAATGGGACAACCCTTCAAGAACCTATCCGTCATCAGTTGTCGTCAGCGACTTATATAAAGAGACGAAAAGCACGGGCTCAAATTTCCCCGTTCCACCTTAAATGGTGCAGCAACCTCAGGTACCAGAACATAACTGCTGCACCATTTAAGGTGGAACGTGAAATTTTGCTAGGTAGCGCCGATATATCAGTGTATTACTAGCGTGTTTTACACGTGTTATGAAGAAAATTACCATAAAACTCTTTTACAGTGGTTATCTTACGGTACAGCCGGATTTTAACAGAGAACATACTCATATCTATGGGTCTCTTTGGTCGCTTGTGCAGCCATCTTGCCGATGATTCGCAGGGCATTCTGGGAAATTCCTCATAACATTCCGTTTGGAGTTTGCCTCTGAAAAATCTCCGTATGAAGGGCCATGTAGCCCTAACACTTTGCCCTACCCCTCCATCTCAACACCTTTCAGGATAACTCTACCCCTAGAGGTGAACTTGCAAAACGGAGGGGTAGGGCTAAGTGTTAGGGGCAAGGGGCGAAATGGGATTGGGCCCAAGTCTCCTTCACTACAGCACCTACCAGGTATCCTGGCTGTACCAGCGCATTATGCCGCAGGCTAGGCGTTGGACAAAATCCCTGCCAGCCACCTTTCTGTTAACAACCACATACCTTATTGGAGCCATCAGTGATTTAGCCTCACCATCTCTCGCTTCCCCCACCACACACAATACTTATTATCGGTGCCTCCATAAACCAACACGTTCATGCAGACATGAAGCAAGGTCAAGTTTCAGCCCATTATTTCCCTTCTGGATATTGCGGCACAAGTTCCCACTCCGCTATCGTAAACAAGGTAAAGAGCCAAGGCAGTCCTCCTTACCTGAAGCTGCTCTTGAAAACTTCAGAAAACTACAGAGAAGACTGCAAGGCAGGGAAGAAGAGGAGGAAATTTCTATTTCCCACCTGCACTGACCAAGCTCAGTTTCTGAATTAACAAACACAAAGACAATAGCAAAACTACTGTTTCCGCTATTAACTGCTCAGTTAACCCAAACCCCAACACTAACATGCATCACAATGTTATTTTCAATGAAACTCATATTTGGTATCGAATAACCTATTAGAGAAATTTCAGTCAGGAAACAGCATTGATCCATGTGGTGAACAACCTGAGACTTGGTGTTGATTCACGTAAACCATCCATTCTGGTCCAACTAGACTTAAGTGCAGCTTTTGACACAGTTGGTCATTAGATCTGGATTCGCTGACTTGAAAACTGGGTTGGCATCTCAGAGACTGAATTACTGTATGATCTTATCTGATGATCATGTTTTCTTTGGATCTTATTTTACTTTTCTCTTTGCTTTTGCTTTTATCGTTTTGCTCCTTTTCTGCTTTCAAGTTCAGCCCACATTTTTAAATAATCATTTAAGCACCTTTTAACCTAATTACTAAAATACTGTTATCATTTATTACATTCACTTTTCATTTTATCTTTAAAATGGATGTGTTATTATTATTATTACTATTATTATTATTATGTATTCAATGTATTCAATCAATTGCTGCTGACGTGACCTCATATTTAAGAATACAAATTAAACAGAAAATACAACTGCACAAAATACAAAAAATACACTACATACAAGTGTCCTGGATTTTGCATGGATAAAAAAGTCCTGGATTTTGCAATCACGGGTAAGTACCGCTAGGTGGCTTCTCAGTTACATCAATCCTTTAGTTAACTACCAGTTATTCCAAAACTCCAGGGGCCAGAAGCTGGATTCACAAGTCTGGATTCGAAGACCTCTGGTCTAGAGCAGGGTTTATCAACCTCAGCTGGTCCTCAGCCTATACCAGGAGTTTTCAGTGAGCTGGTGATGGAAAATTAAAAACACGTCATGAATAAAAAACTTTATAACTTAATCACAAGCAGGAAATACAATGTGCTATAAACACCAAATATTAAGACAAATTTCAGTCTTTTTTTACTTTTATTATATTCCGAAAAAACCTAAATCCTGTCTTAATCTTGACTGGGTCTTGTCCCTGGAAACTAGGCCACACCAGGGAAGGTATAGCTAAAGGGAGGACACATTAAACAAATGACTCCTTTTTTCTAATTTTCCTTTTTTAAGATTAAAATTTGTTTTCGGTAACTCAACTCTAATTTGAGTTGAATGCTAATTTGAGTCGATTTTGAATGCTTTATATTGACAAATAAGTAGGCCTTCAAGTGACAGTGCTCTCCTCTGTTCTAGAGAATAACAATTAAACACAGGTCACAAGTATGGCGCTATGGCAGCATATTCTGGACTTTATTCAAAATTAAATACATTAATACAAATTAATTCGAAAATTCAATTGTGTGTTTCCGAATGCATTTCCAATGTCAGTGTGCTTTATTACAAGACATACTTCAAATTCAAAAGCTAAATATGTTGCTATCAGGATTTGCATTCCTGTATTTTACATGCATCATGAACCATGGAACGTTATTGTTAAATATTCCAGACATTTCTGACATCACCATAGTTAAAATACTGACATACAGGACCTGTCAGGTATAAAATAGTAATGACTGCAACCTACTACATTCAGGCAAACTGAAAATAAGAACAGTAGGAAGCAAGTAAGCAGCAGGAAGAATGGAATGTACGTAGTGTAAGGAGTTGGCTGAGGGAAGCTTTACCTGACATAGCTTGATTTGACGACTAATTTTAATCTGCCAGAAAAAAGGGGGGCCAAAATAAATGGTGTGCTGTGTGAGAGATCAAACCTTACTTTAGGTGAGGCCAATCATTCTCTGAGTAGAGAGTTTTTGAGCCACGTTGTGGCTTTTGTGATTTGTACACAGGGGAATCTGTCTTCCACATTTAACCCATCCGTGAAGTGAAACACCCACATACACACACACTAGTGGGAAGTGAGCACACTTGCCCAGTACCTTGCTCAAGGGCACTTCAGTCGTTACTGTGTTTCTGGTTCAGGGAATCAAACAGATGACCCTCTAGTCACAAGGCTGGTTTCCTAACCTCCAGCCCACAACATGTTTTAGAAACACTTTCCTAGGTGTACTTTGAAGAGTATGCAGTCATTTAGAATAATCCAGGTGTGGAGGAATTAAAAGGTGGACAATATGGCAAAAATAATGGCTCTTCTGTTAACTTCCACAATGCACTATACACTCTGATGAGAAGCAGACAAGAAACGAACCAGCCATGCCAAATATAAAAATTACTACTGAAATTTATTAACACAACAATTTAAATTAAACTTTTTACATCATGAAACAGGGCGAATTAGTCGGTGGGCTGGAAGTACCGAACATATCCATGATAATGTGACGTACTGGTTCAGATGATTATCCTGCATTAACTCCTTGGTCAGACTTTAAATGCTAATGTAAACATTTCAAACTACCGAGAGACAAAAATGACTAAGCCTAATGTGAAATGCTGTAGTTTGCTGAAACACTATGCTGTACTATTGCTGTCATGCTTCCGTGTTCTTCCGCCTCTGACCCATGAACTGCACTTCCCATAATGCACCTTCCCATGCACTCTAAGAAATGCAGTTGCTCTGCTGTTGGTTTTAACCAGTTTCTTTTTATTGACTTTATATGTATGTAAGTCAGTGAAACTGAGTCAGTTGTGTTGTTTAAATGCAATGAAGTGAATGTGTCAAATTTACTTCATAAAGTGTTTGTTTGGTCAATGTAATCTTTCCCATTGGCTCTTGGCATCATCTATTTGCATATTGTTTTATTTTTTTTTACGCGCCATGTGTCTTCGTTCTCCCCGGCTTGCCTTCTTCCATTGTGTGTGCTACTTTATTATATCTCCCAGTTAACTGCCTATAGCCACACTGCTGTTGGCTGTAAGTGCAAGTTACCGTGCACCCTACTGCTGAGTGTAATTCTATGACAGTTCAGTAGAAAGGTAGGAACTCAACACAATGATGCAGAACTAACTTTAATTAGTAGAACAGGACCACATTACACTGAGTTTGAGTAATACATGAAAACTCAGTGTAAAATCAGTCCAATTATTTAAAAAAGTGTTCTCCTGGTAATGTTATTTAAAGTGTTCTCCTGGTAATGTTATTTAAAGTGTTCTCCTGGTAATGTTATTTAAAGTGTTCTCCTGATAATGTTATTTAAAGTGTTCTCCTGATAATGTTATTTAAAGTGTTCTCCTGATAATGTTATTTAAAGTGTTCTCCTGATAATGCTATTTAAAGTGTTCTCCTGATAATGCTTCATGAGAGGCCTTGGTTTTGGCTGGCATTGGCTGAAATCTTCTGTAGTTCACTCACCAAAGGATGAGGATGATCTCAACACGTTCTGCTCGGGATAACACCATCCTTCACATCGTTTGTACAGAAGAAAAATCACTGTTTAAATGAATAGAGCCATGTCAACATTTTCTTGTGAAATTATCTGCTATTTGCATACGTATATCACACACCTACGTTCCCATCTGAAAAACTGAGGTTGAATCCAAGATGGCAGCATTCAAGATGGCCACCATACTGGTGAAAAGGCCTAGCTCGTGTGTAAAACTGGATCACCATCTGATAAACTGTAATGAATTGAACCCAGAAAGGAGACTGAGCAAGGATGGAGGTCCATTTGTCTAAAAATAAATAGATAGTATAGATATTTGAGATAGTATAGATATTTGAGATAGTATAGATATAGATATACAGACTTAACCTCTGACCTCTATCGTTAGATTGAGCCCAGCTTGATACCCAATTCCTTTAATTTGCTGACATTTAAGGCATTACAAAGGGAGAGAAGTCTCGGGGTCATTTCCTCAGATACTGTGTTCTGGGTACGATGACCTGCCTTCTGCTTAAACATACAGAGACATTACTGCAAAGTGGTCATACCAATTTTCCAATTTATTGGATATTCCAGTTTATCAATTTTCCATTCAAAAAACATTCAGAACAAACTCATCAACATTTTGTGGTTTACTTTTATATCAAATATCAAATATACTTTTATATCTAGACCACTGTAGACAGAGAAAGATGGTAAAAGGGTTGAAAAGTTGATGCTGCTGCTGCTGCTGTTATAAGGTGGTGGTCATTAGGGTGACGCTAGATGTTCACCTCAGACTTGCTGAGGTCTGTGTGCCTTCTGCAGACGAGCACACACAGCAGAGGGTCTATAATTACATTCAAACTCATCAGACAAACACCCATCACAAGCACATCCCAGAGAAACTTTGGGTAAGCCCTGTCATACCTCGGATGTCCCAAGTAATAAACAATATAAGTGACTGCGCACGTGCTGGTAAATGTCCCATACAGGATCACTGTAGATGTGACAAACGCTAACACTGGAGAGCTCGGCTTCCTGGTTCTGTAAGGGGTGTCGCTGATTTGGGGTGGAGCTCTACAAGTGACTATACATGATGTCAATGTGATTATTAAAAGAAGAGGCAGAGTGAAGACCACGAAGAAAGTTGCCTCAAAAACCTCACAGAGAAAAAACATAATGAACGCATTAATGGAGATGGTCAAGAAGCAAGAAGGAAAGAACGCATGAGCTGAGCAGGGTGGATGTCTGGAAGAGAGTGCAGCCTCCAGAGCCACCACTTGCTGGAGGTGAAGCCCATAGATCATTGATGTTGACCATAAAGAGGTAAATATTCGGCATGTCCAGCTCGACTCCCAGCAGTAATCATTCTGTAACAGTTTGGTCACTACGTATGGACTCAGCAGATCCAGCAGGTCAGAGAGAAGAAGCATGATGACCAGGGCTGAGATTCGACCTCCACTCTTATAATGACCATACAGAACACGCAGAGCCCAAACTAGAGCTGGAAGACCCACACACAGTCCAGCGATGAGGAAGATGGACAGTCTGATCTTACCAGCCAGACGCTCTTCTTGAGTATAATCAAAAAGGTATGAATGTCTGGAGAAGAGCATGTGTGCCATTCTTTCCTCAGTTGCTGAATCAGTGGTTCTTTATCCTGTGATAAAAATGTCAGATAATGATCATTTATTTTACAGTAATATTATATTTAATACTGTAAAGACTGTCAGGCCTGAACTACTTACTGAAATGATGGAATGACCGCAGAGAGCTGTGACCACACTAAGATCAAACAGCTAGAATTTTTAGTTAGAAAAAAAAAACATGATAATGATGCTGATAATGATTATTATTATTATTATTCCTCATTATAACTCAATCAAAGCATGTGATACTGATCAATCAAACTCATTTACAATGTTTGTACTTTAATGTGTAAAGACACGAGCAGTTAATGTGACGTTAAACAATAAAAATAGTAATAATAGAGCAGCCGACCTTCCTAAATTCAGATTCAGTTAACGCTAAAGTTTGGGTTAAAGATTATGACCACTCTCCTCTGACAGTATTACGATCTGACTAGATAGAAACACAAGCATAGTCTGATTCACTGTCGCAAAATAAATCAATTAATAAGACTCAATAAATACATTAAAAAAGAAAAAAGAATTAGGTAATAATAAAACTGTTTTTGTTGAATTTCTAAGTAAAAATAATGATAAACTCCATAAAACGCCCACATTAAAGTGGGTTCTCTGTAGAGGATGCGTTCACTTATATGTAACAAAACTTGATCAGAGGTGTCAAAATTAATTATTTTCTTTTTGTTTCTGCATTAATTTGTTATTTCTGTATGCCAATTAGTTTATTTCCTTATTCTTTTGCTGTCATTTCTATATTTACTTTATATTATTATTTATCCATAAATATCTGTATATAACTGTTTTTCCCCCATATTCAGGCTGAGCAGTCAATATACCGACACTGTATATGACAGTTCCTAAAATCTCACTGTACACAAATACAGTCTGTTATTTAACTAGTCTAAACAGATTCTATAGCAGTAGAATCTAGAACGAGTTCAGTTACATATGACACTGTCATGATTAGTTCTTACCTCTGTCATCAGATGTTTGCAGTGAAAGAGTGAAATGTTGTTCTGAAGAACAGAGAAGAAGACCATCCCTCCCTCTCCCTCTCTCATTCACACTGACGCAACAAGTGACCAGAGGAACAGGAAGAAAGCACATACAGCTAATCAGCATGAGCTCTTTGTTAAAGAGAATCTCTTACTTACTTGGTTTGGATTGTAACCTGTTTTCTAGATCTGGTCAAAAGCTCTGCTGCTGAGGAATTAACCACTGTCACTGTCCAGATCCACAAATGTTCCAGTGTTTAGTTCTAGGCCAGAGAGTTGGCACCTCACATACCTGTGATTATACCAGCAGTTTTCAGCCAGTTTCCATTCAACTGCTTCACAAATGACAGAATAAGAATGAAGCCAATGAAGTCGTGTTTACATCCACTACAGTGGATGAACCTTCAGATGAAGCAACCTTCAAAAAGCTGTGAGCTATGACTGGACTCTACAGACTGATGCCATAATCTGTAGAGTCCAATCGCCAGCCACCAGTCCCAACCCATAAGAGAATCACCCCTGCGCCATAAAAGTATCCCGCTTGTGTAGAGTATGCAAAAAGTGGGCAAAAAGTGTAGTAATATTTTACCATTGTCTATATATGCTGTACCGCAAGCATTAAGATCAGGTGGGACGTAATCCAAGTGGACTTATGGCCTGATATGTCATTGTTTATTTTTAAATAAACTTATTTTGCATTTCGGCTTTAGCGGTATTCTTACTTTTCGACCTCGCCCTGTCGACCAGGCTGTTCCATTTCCAAAAATGATCAAAAACCTGCTTGTGACTTTCACATAAATGTCAATCAAAGGCAGGATAAAAGGTAAATCATTTCCATTGCTACTAATGCTGTTTGTGTTTATTGTTAACACTAGATCTGCACGAGAATCCATCTGAAGCCAATCTGAAATTATGATGATAATTACTGAGTACTGCACTCAGAACAGATTAATTCATACAGTGAGAAGAAATAAAACCCAAAGGCTGAAAAAAAGACAAATGATGGAAAAAGGTTTTGCGAGATTTACGACATCTTATCTTTTACATCTGACACAAACTACGTCCTTCAGTGAATTAATCTCCTTAGGATAACTTGACATTAAAGTGAAATATTATAGATATTGTTTATGTAGGCTGTTAATATTTCAGTTTAGTAACTGTAAGCAGTTATACTCAACATACCAGATTTTTATAGACTTTTATACCTCAACTAAACTAATTAGAGCATAACTTTGAACTTGTGTCTACAAAGTTAAATTTATATATTTATATAGAAGTTATATAGAGGATTTTGCTTACATTTTTTCCATTTTAATCCACGATATGAACAGACAGGTCTTAGAAATGGAATGACTGTATTGCAAGGATTAAAATTCTTTTGTACCAAATGCACCAAAAGTCATAAAATTAAATACACAAATAAACATGGACATAACACTGATATTGCATCATGTAAACGACCAACTAAGCCTTTTTTCTAAAAGAAACCAGGTGATAACGTTTATAGGTTGCTAAAAAACACACGCCACAGAGCACTGCTGTGATGTTACAGCGATACCATCTTCATGTTCATGACTTAATTCTGAAATATCCTTATGATCTTCTGAGTTGTGGCCTTGTACCATAAAGTCTGCAAGTTCTACATAGTGAAAAACAAACAGACGACTAAGAGGAAAACAGTCACCTCGCTGAGCAGAAACCACTGAAAGACTGCACCATACAGAAGCTACAACATTTTCAGTTTTTACTTTTTCATGTAAGAGAATAAGAGTTTTCACTTATATAGAATTTAGAGACAAGTGACACCTAAACTGTTGATGCCACAATCACAGACATGCATGATATGATCCAAGACAAACTGTTTTATCTAGTAACACATTTTTATACTTTTACTAAGACGACAGACCACTGAACAGTAAAACAGCTACTGCACTATGTACACCCCATCCCATAATAACAGCACTTTGTGCGTCATTCCCTCACTGATTTATTAAAATTCCTTTCCTCCTTTCCTTTAGACCTCTCCAAATTTTTCCTCTGTAATGCTCACCATGATGGCTGTCGTGGCCTACCTACCTTGTCCTTCACAAATAATTCCAGGAGTTGGGTCTACATCATTATCAAACTGATAATTTGGGGTTCCAGGCACTGTGGCGTGCTTCAGTGCCTGCCCCCCCCAAAGTCTCCTCAGATTGAACACCTGTGTATTATGTTGCTCCTGTCCCCATCTGACAACACTTCTCATAAAAACCTACATTCCTCTCAGTGTTCACTCTAAACCTTCAAGATATTCCCAACTTAATGATTGCTGTGTTAAACATTGTGTGCTCTGTTAATTGTTCAGTCAGTAGACGGTACTGTGTGCATGTTCCAGCACCACAATTCCAGAGCCTGATTGTAATAGTCAGCTAATCACTAATACACAGTTTCTAAACTTCTTCATCACTAAACATATTGAGTCTCAGGCTGTGAAAAGACCCATCAGTGAAAACAGGTGGCTATGATCCTGTAAACACACCATCAAAATGTACATGACACGATTAATAATCATCTTTATGATCTTGTGGTCTTGTACCATGATGTCTCTAAAGTTGTTTATACACTTCACTGAAACATCAGACCACTGAGAGGAAAACAGTTACCACACTGAGCACCAAATGATTACACAACACAGACAGAGGCTGCACCGTTATGTTTTAAACACAAAATGAACAGTATTTTATAAATTAGAAACTGTGTTAAAATTATCACATTATAAGCGAACAAGGGAATCTAAAATATTACACACTGACTGTAGTTGGATCACATTAAAAGCTGGGACAAGGGAAACAAAAGGCTCAAAAAGTAAGTGGTACAACTATAAAACAGCTGAAGGAGCAATTAAGTCACATGACTGCGTATAAAAAAAGCATTTTATAGAGGTAGAGTCTGTTCCACAGAAACATGTTCCTAATCATGAAACTCTGGTGACTTTGGATATCCCACCATCTATAACACATATTATCATCAAAAGATTCAAAGAATCCGGAGGAATCCCTGTGTGGAAGGGACAAGGCCACAGGTCAATACTGGGTGCTCATGATCTTTGGGCCCTCGGACAGCACTGCATTAAAAACCAGGCATGATTCTGTACCATGGACTCAGGAACACTTCCAGAAATTATGTTCTGTGAACAGAGTTCGCCATGCAATCCACAAATGCAAGTTAAAGCTGTATCATACAAAGAAGAAGCCATATGTCAACACAATCCAGAAACGCCACCGACTTCTCTGGGCCAAGCTCATTTGAAATTGGACTGAGACAAAATGGAAAACTGTTCTGCGGTCAGATGAATCAAAAGGTGAAATTCTTTTTAGAAACCACAGACACCATGTTCTGTGGACTCAAGAGAAGACGGACCATCCAGCTTGTTACCAGCGCCCAGTTTAAAAGCCTCCATCTTTGAAAGCTTGGGGCTGCATTAGTGCCAATGGCGTGAGCAGCTTGCACACCTGGAAAGGCACTATCAATGCTGAACAGTTCACCCATCCAGATAACGTCTCTTTCAGGAAAGGTCTTGCATGATTCAGCAAGGCAGTGCTAAACCATATACTGCATCTATCACAACAGCATAGCTTGAAATGTGAAAACAGAATTTTTTCACATTTCACATCACAAATTCTAATTCAGAATGTAGGTTATTCGGTTTGTTACGTTACATATTGCACATCCTAGTAAAAGTATATTTTTATCATGTTAAACTATTAGCAGATGACGTGCTATTCTGAAAGTGTAAAATGCTGTTCTTACTATACACGTTGTGATCATACAAAAAGACCACCTACCTGCCTCCTTCATACTGAAAAAATGCCATTAATTAAGTAAAGAAAAGATTTCTGTTTAGAATGCACTATGACTAAAATGCATCACAGATCAGTGATGACATTAAAATTAAGACTGAATTAACCAAGACCACTTGATGCAGGTCACAGTCAGAGGCCAAGAGCAGCCAAGACTGAGAGAAGACTGAGATTTGAGAACTAAAAAGCTAAAAAATATTTGTTCAACCTTGCATTGTAACTTTTATTAGTAAATGAGGGTGAGGTTCTTCACTGTTCCTTCTTCTCTAAAATATATCTCAATATTACCACCCAAAGTCTCCTGAATATAAATCAAACTACATATTTATTTGTAGTTTATATTTATTTATTACTACATTTATTATTAATGAAAAACGTTGCAATAACTGCATTCTAACATAAAATAAATGTGCATTTGTGTGTTTTATAACCCCATTTTATATTAAAAAATAAATAAAAACTTAATAACAGCAATTATCATTTAAACTGTATGTTTAATGGAATACAGACAACTTATTAAATGTTGAAATACAGAAATGTCATATATATTTATGCAGAGAGAGAGAGAGAGAGAGATTACACAGAACACATGTTGTCTTTTCCTCAGAAATTTGGGAAGCAGAACATGATAAAAGAAAATGAAAGATATTTCTCACAAGCTCTGTTCCTAAAGGTTTTAGCTCTGCAGTAGGTTTAAAATGCTGCACTATTCTTCATTAATGTAATTCTATATGGCAGTAAGGTGAACAGGCCGTGTGCTGGGTGGCTACAGTCCACCCGGATCTTTTGGATTTTCCTCAGGCAGCGGGACTGGTAGATGTCCTGCTGTCCGCACCACTCTCTTCAGGGCCTTGCGGTCGTAGGCAGTACAGCTGCCATACCAGACAGTGATGCAGACCGTGAGGATGCTCTCTATGGTGCATCTGTAAAAGTTGGTGAGGATGTCAGGAGGCAGACCAAACTTCCTGAGCCTTCGCAGGGAGAAGAGGTGCTGACGGGCAGATCTCACTACTTTGTTGGTGTGGAGTGACCAGGTGAGGTCATCGGTGAGGTGTACACCGAGGGCATAGTGACCACCCTCTGCAGCTTCCTGTAGTCCACAATCATCTCCTTTGTTTCGCTGATGTTGAGACAGAGAAGCTCGAAGCACTTCATAGCTGCTGATGTCAGTGCAACAGGGCAGTAGTCGTTCAGGCAGGTGATGGCCGGTTTCTTGGGAACTGGAACAATTGTGGTTCTCTTGAAGCATGTGGGAATCACTGATAGTCTTAGGGAGAGATTAAAGATGTCAGTGAAAACCTCAGCCAGCTGGATGGCGCATGCTCTGAGCACCTGACTGTGGACGCCGTCAGGACCAGGTGCTTTGCGTGGGTTAACTGCCTTGAAGGATCTGACCACCTCAGACACAGAAATGGGAGTTTTGTAGCTGGGGAGGTGTTGTTTGCCTCAAAACAAGCATAGTGTGCATTTGGATCATCTGCATGTGAGGAGGACAACACCATATCACAGATCCCATCACCTTGGTAGTCAGTGAGGAGACCATTCCACTTGCGTCTGAGATCAGACTCAAGGTAGTCAGACTCTAGTCTGTCCCTATAGTTCCTTTTGGCCAGCCTGATGGTCCTCTGAAGGTCCTATCTGGCTTTCTTATAACTTGCCAGGTCACCATTGTTGTGGGCTGTGGCCCGAGCTCTTAGTTTGGCTCGAACCTCAGCATTGATCCAGGGCTTCTGGTTGGGAAATGTTCTGACACTGATTTTTGGAACAATGTCACCAGTGCATTTTACTGATGTAGCTTGCGATGGAGTCAATACATTCGTTGATGTCAGTGCCAACTGCATCATGAAACATCTGCCAGTCTGTGGTTTCAAAGCAGTCCTCAAGTGTGAAGATGGCTTCCTCACTCCATTGGTAGACTGATCTGAGAACTGGCTTTGCCTGTTTAAGTCTTTGTTTGCATGCAGGCAGGACAGGAATGGAGGTATGATCAGCTTTGCCGAAGGCAGGGCGGGGGAGGGGTTTGTAACTGTCCTTAAGTGCAGTGTAGCAGTGATCAAGAATCTGTTCTCCTCGGGTGGGGAATTTAATGTGCTGGTAGTATTTGGGCAGAACCATCTTCAGGTTTGCCCTGTTAAAATCCCCAACTACAATAAAAACAGCCTCTGGGTGACAGTTCTCAAGTCTGTTGATGGTCTCATACAGAGCCTTTAATGCACGTGACTTATCCGCCTGAGGTGGGATGTAGACTGTAGTGAGGATGACCGAGCTGAAGTGTCTGGGTAGAAAATAGGGTCGAACTTTGACTGTTATGAGTTCAATATCTGGAGAGCAGTGACTGGCTAGAACCGCTACATCTGATCCCCATCGAGAGTTCACCATCACACACACCCCACCACCTCTGCCCTTACCAGAGTCCAGCGTTTTGTCCGTGCGCGAGTGAGTGTTAGAGTTCAAAAAGTCCAGAAGAGTTTTTCGATCATATTGGATGATCCCAAAGGCGATTTGTACAAAAACACTAAGAAATAAGACAATAAAACACAAAAAACTGAGTTTTCCTGGAGCTCTCACCAGTGCAGCCATTCTACGGCGCACCGGAACCGGTGAAGTTAATGTGAATGTTAATGTGTATGTGTATTAATGTATGTTAACACACACACACACACACACACACACGCACACACACATTACATATATATATATACACGGCCTGGCCAAAAAAGGTCAGACGCTCTAAAATTTTGTTGGACCACCTTTAGCTTTGACCACGGCACGCATTCGCTGTGGCATCGTTTCCACAAGCTTCTGCAATGTCACAACATTTATTTCTGTCCAGAGCTGCATTAATTTTTCCCCCCAAGATCTTGTATTGATGATGGGAGATTTGGACCACTGCGCAAAGTCTTCTCCAGCACATCCCAAAGATTCTCAATGGGGTTTGGGTCTGGATTCTGTGGTGGCCAATGCATGTGTGAAAATGATGTCTCATGCTCCCTGAACCACTTTCACAGTTTGAGCCTGATGAATCCTTGTATTGTCATCTTGGAATATGCCTGTGCCGTCAGGGAAGAATAAATCCAGTGATGGAATAACCAGGTGGTTCGGTATGTTCAGGTAGTCAGCTGACCTCATTCTTTGGGCACATAACGTTGCTGAACCTAGACCTGACCAACTGCGGCAACCCCAGAACATAGCACCGGCCCCACAGGCTTGTACGGGAGGCACTAGGCATGATGGGTGCATCACTTCAGCCACCTCTCTTCTTACCCTGATGCGCCCATCACTCTGGAAGAGGGTAAATCTGGACTCATCAGACCACATGACCTTCTTCCATTGCTCTAGAGTCCAATCTTTATGCTACGTAGCAAACTGAAGCTGTTTTTGCCGGTTAGCCTCACTGACAAGCGGTTTTCTTAAGGCCACACAACTGTTTAGTCCCGATCCCTTGAGTTCCCTTTGCATTCTGCATGTGGAAATGCTCTTACTTTGACTATTAAACATTTTCCTGAGTTCTACTGTTGTTTGTCTACGATTTGGCTAAATTTTTGTTAAATACAGTTAAATAGAAGATTTTTGTTTCTTTTCTTTTTTTTTCCATTTTAATCCATGATGTGACCAAAAAGGTCTTAGAAGTGGCCTCTATTGCAAAAATATTGCAAAGTAAAATTCTTCTGGTATATGCAAAAATATAAAGGCCACAGCACTGATGTGGCGCCATATAAATGACCTACTAAGATTTTATTCTAATAGCTGCTTTCTGTCAGCCCTTTACCTATTGTTGGACTATTTAATCAAATTTGGTAAGACTTCCTATGAATCCCGTGTTCAAAACCTGTAACCTAGTAAAGGCTGCGGTCCGTGTGTAGTTGTAAGGCTCAGATACACTGTCAGCCAAGAGAAATCATGTTTATATCTGGGCTAGCTCTGAAAGTGGACCAGAATATGGTAATTTCACATTTCAACTGAACCACAACTCAGAAACCAGGTGCTAACGTTTACAGGCTGCTAAAAGATACAAACCACAGGAAGTTGCAGTGATACCGTCTTCATGTACGCGACTTAATTTTCAATTATCTTCATGATCTTCTGAGTTGGAATCTTGCACTATGAGGTCTGCTGGTTCTACTTACTGAAAAACAAACAGACCACTGAGAGGAAAACAGTCACCACGCTGAGCACAAACCACTAAAAGACTGCACCATACAGAAGCTACAACATTTTCGTTTTTTACTTTTTCATGTAAGAGAATGAGAGTTTCCATTTATATTTAAAGCCAAATGTTCCCTAAACTGTTGGTGACGTAATCACAGACATGCCTGATATGATCCAGGACAAAGTGTTTTATCCATTTTTATACTTTTACTAAGACGACAGACCACAGAACAGTAAAATAGCTACTGAACTATGTACACCACATCCCATAATAGCAGCACTTTCTGCATCGTTCCCTCACTGATTTATTAAAATTCCTTTCCTCCTTTCCTTTAGACCTCTCCAAATCTTTCAGCTCTAATGCTCACCATGATCTACCTTCCCCTTTACTAATAACTCCAGGAGTTGGTTTTTTATCATTATCAAACTGATTCCACAGTGATACCACGCTAGTTGCTGGTCACTCTCTCACACATAGTACCAGAAGGAGTTATATGGGGTCTCCAGGCACTGTGGGGTGCTTCGGTGACTGGCTCCTTCTAAGTCTCATCAGACTGAACACCTGTGGGTTGTATTGCTCCTGTTACCATCTAACAACACTTCATCTTAAATTGGTGGGCCTGTAATCCCTGCTTGTTCCTACTGATCCTATCACATGATCATTGCTTACTCAGTGTGGTCTATAAATGTCCTTGTTCATGTGCCATTAAACCAGTCCATCTGCTTCCTCCATCAGGCCTATATACAACTCTACGATGTGGGTATGCAGTAAAGAAATTACTTTGCCTCATGGTAACCCTTCAAAAACACCTGGGGTATGTAAGGCAGGGGTACTGATCCATTTACACATGTGCCTGATATGAGGGCACTAGAATACATGCTTTTAACTCTTTTAATTAGGAAAATCATAGAAGCTTGACAGTTTAGTCTCTATGCTCTGTACCTGGATCATAAAAACCTATATTCTCCTCAGTGTTCACTCTGAATATTCACAATCTTCAAAACTTACTCTGTTCAAAGATACTCTGGTGTTTAGTCAGTAGACGGTACTGTGTGCATGTTCCAGCACCAAAATTCGAGAGCCTGATTCTAATAGTCAGCTAATCACTAATACACAGAGTTTCTAAATGTCTTCATCGCTAAACATACTGAGTTCTCAGGTTGTGAAAAGACCCATCAGTGAAAACAGGTGGCTATGATGCTGTAAACACACCAACAAGATGTACATGACATGATTAATAATCATCTTTATGATCTTGTGGT
>CM067500.1:10920942-10946813 GCA_034552555.1 Semaprochilodus insignis | reverse complement strand
CCATATCCAGCTGGATCTGCGAGGGTCCGAACGCTTCAAGGCCTGGGCCCAAGACTCTTAAGAACTGTTTTCCTTCAAATTGAACATCTTTTAGAAGATTAAACATCGTTTTCCATCACTTTGTTGCCTTTCGTGTCTTTCACAGTATGGGTTGCACTTTTGCACTTTGACTGTGTACAGTACAGCCAATGTTATGAGCTAGCAGGGTCCATGGTAACATTGCACTATATTAAACCTCTGAAATTTTAACTCAAACTCCAAATTTTGAACAATTGAGAGAAAGAAACAAAAAGTATTTGTCGCAATTACTAGAGTCACTTATTTACAATGAGCAGTGTACCTTTAAGAGCTCAAGCGTGTTCTAGTAAGCTTACCCTCTGTGTGGTCTTACCACAGAAAAATCTCCTTAGTAGAATAAACTAGTCTAAAAGCAGTTTAACTGCACATCCGTGTGCAAACAAGAATCTCTTTGAGTCATCATTTCAGAAAGCTTATACCCTTAAATGAGTGAAATTATTTGTAGTAGCTTGTCAGGCACAAAGAACTAGGCATGACGCTAGCAGAGCTAAGAGACAGATGAGCTTTATTACACAAGCTGAAAGCTTTACACAACAGCAAATGACGAGTCAGCAATGAGAAGGGACAATACCTGGTCATGAGTAGAGAAGGCAAACGAGGGTCGAAATCCAGTAAGGCAAGCAGGAAGGCAGAAAGAGCCGAAGGGAGAAAGCCAAGCGAAGTCAAAGGGACAGAAACAGGGTCAAATACTAGAGAAGCTATAAACAAGCAGACTAGACAAAAGGGTAAGGCGAAAAGAGGAGTCAAAAAGGAGAACGAGATCAAAGCCAATAAGTCAAAGACAGATCGATTCAGAACGCTCAGAAATGCTACAAGAGTTGGCAGAACTTTGCAACGAGTGAGTGTTTGTGTGGGGTTTATTAGGAGGTCTCACAGCTGATGGCAATTAGTAAACAGGAGAGTTAGACCGGGGAGGATTGGCGGAGCGCGAGCATGTGGGTGTGACATCATCGGGCTGTGCACTCTGGGAACTGGAGTCCGGAGGAGCAGCGGAGTCAGGCAGACCCGCGGACGTGACTTAGCTAAAAGCAACTGAAACACATATTTCCTGCAACTGAACTAAACCCTAAGTATTTCAATAGAATGTGAAGACTTGCTGTTTTTACGGTGTGTTTTTGTGTTATACAGAGAACTTAGCATGCTAACTGGCTAGCCCTGGCCTGTCTCGCAATTCCACCTTCTATCTCAGGAGGTGATAGCAAGTCACTGCAGTGTTATATCTGCCATCAGTCCAACATGAGAGGATGAAAAAGTAACACTGAAACAAGTACATCTGGGTCATAATAAAATACATAAATAAACAGATGCAGAGTTGACATGGGCTCTGCTTTCCACCACTGGAGACGCTTTTGGGGACTAAAGTTTGATGTTGAACTGTGTTAGTGTACTGGAAGTAGTGTGTTGGTGTACAGTAACTCAGTAAGTGTAACGCGTTAGTGTACTGTAAGTAGCGTGTTGGCGTACAGTGACTCAGTAAGTGTAACGTGTTAGTGTACTTTAAGTAGCGTGTTGGCGTACAGTGACTCGGTAAGTGCAACGTGTTAGTGTACTTTAAGTAGCGTGTTGGCGTACAGTGACTCGGTAAGTGCAACGTGTTAGTGTACTGTAAGTAGCGTGTTGGCGTACAGTGACTCGGTAAGTGTAATGCGTTAGTGTACTGTAAGTAGCGTGTTGGTGTACAGTAACTCGGTAAGTGTAATGCGTTAGTGTACTGTAAGTAGCGTGTTGGTATACAGTGACTCAGTAAGTGTAATGCGTTAGTGCACTGTAAGTAGCGTGTTGGCGTACAGTAACTCAGTAAGTGTAATGCGTTAGTGTACTGTAAGTAGCGTGTTGGCGTACAGTAACTGTAAGTGTAATGCCTTAGTGTACTGTAAATAGCATGTTGGTGAACAGTAACTCAGTGAGTGTAATGTGTTAGTGTACTGTAAGTAGTGTGTTGGTGTACAGTAACTCAGTAAGTGTAATGTGGTAGTGTACTGTAAGTAGTGTGTTGGTGTACAGTAACTGTGTTAGTGTAATGTGGTAGTGTACTGTAAGTAGCGTGTCGGTGTACAGTAACTCAGTGAGTGTAATGTGTTAGTGTACAGTAAGTAGTGTGTTGGTGTACAGTAACTGTGTAATGTGTTAGTGTACTGTAAGTAGTGTGTTGGTGTACAGTAGCTCAGTAAGTGTAATGCGTTAGTGTAATGTAAGTAGTGTGTTGGTGTACAGCAAGTCAGTAAGTGTAATGTGTTAGTATACTGTAAGTAGTGTGTTGGTGTACAGTAACTCAGTAAGTGTAACGCGTTAGTGTAATGTAAGTAGTGTGTTGGTGTACAGTAACTCAGTAAGTGTAATGCGTTAGTGTAATGTAAGTAGTGTGTTGGTGTACAGCAAGTCAGTAAGTGTAATGTGTTAGTATACTGTAAGTAGTGTGTTGGTGTACAGTAACTCAGTAAGTGTAATGTGTTAGTGTAGTGTAAGTAGTGTGTTGGTGTACAGTAACTCAGTAAGTGTAATGCGTTAGTGTACCGTAAATAGTGTGTCGGTGTACAGTAACTCAGTAAGTGTAATGCGTTAGTGTACCGTAAGTAGTGTGCCGGTGTACAGTAACTCAGTAAGTGTAATGCGGTAGTGTACCGTAAGTAGTGTGTCGGTGTACAGTAACTCAGTAAGTGTAATGCGTTAGTGTACCGTAAGTAGTGTGTCGGTGTACAGTAACTCAGTAAGTGTAATGCGTTAATGTACCGTAAGTAGTGTGTCGGTGAACAGTAACTCAATAAGTGTAATGTGTTAGTGTACTGTTGGTGTATCTGTACTACATTATGGGCAAATCTGTTCTTACTTTTAGCTTATGTGAGCATATAAACTTAATATGTCCAAACGAAAGAAGCGTGAAGCAAGCCCACCAATCAGGGTACAGCGGTTTAGAGCTTGTTGTGACCTGTTGGACAGAGCTTGGTTCTAGCTAATGGAACCTGTTCTCCTTCAGTGTTCTGTGCTTATGATCATTTGAATAGACACCAGTGTCAGACTAATTAATGAGCTTCTATTAAAGACTGGTGGACTGAGAGACACTAGAGTCTCTTCACCTAAACTGAGCTGATTAAGAGTCTCGTTCCAGAAATGATAATAGGACATTACAGCCATAATAAATCATGCTCCTGTTACTCTTCATACTTAAGTACATTTGAAGGTAAATACTTTAGTACTGTTACTCCAGTGGAGGTCTAAAGGGAGGAACTTCTACTGACACTGGAGGAGTATATTATCTTGGGGATCTACTTGAGGATAACTCAGCTACATGCTTTGTGTACTGTGTTCATCACTGTTGGCTGACCTATCAGCCTCAGCATCAAGAGGTATACCATAGTGACACATGTGCTGTTGACAGGTAGTTCTAAACCTGTTACATCTTCGGTCCCACACCAAGCCTTTATGTCCAGTACACCATATTTGTGTACCTTGATTGTGTTTGTTTGTGTTTGTTTGGTCAGTTCTCGGACTTAAAAATGGCCCCACAAAATGCACTGCTGAACATTTTTCTTTAATGATAATAAAACAATATTAAACACCATTAAAACACAATGCAGGAAAAACTATAACTGGTCCATTTAGATGAGGCCTCCACTTAAACTATGAGAGCCAGTGTGATAGTCATCCAGAGAAGAGGAGGGGTGCGAATGACCTCAGAGTCATATAGTCAAGATATAATCATACAGGCATTAAAGATATAAACAAAAATGGATCTACTGGTGTTGGACTATTGTTATATATTGGTTATAGTTATGATGTAAATACACGTGGGTCACTTCAGTGTTTACTGTTCTTATCTTTATGCTATGTTACAAATTGGTGTCCATCTATGTTATTAGATGAGGTCACCACAAAATATATACAGTGACCATGTTAAAAAGTTTTGTAATGTAATAAAATGTGAATTTAATAACTGTAATAAAAAAAAAATAATAATAATAATAAATGAACACAGTGAAATGATAGATTCCAGACATTGCTTTTGGGGTAATATAAGAAAATACATATATTTCAATTAATTTCATAAAAGTTACTCCCAATGATTTGTGTTAATAGTTTAAAGTCAGAACTTTGATTAGGTTACCTTGTCACAACACAAGCTAAAAGTCAGCCAGCTAAATGTTGGCAGGTTTTTGACACTGTAAAAAAAAATTAGAAAATTTAGGTAAAAAATTAAAATAACAGTTTTCATCTCCAGTAATTATTAATTAATACATTCATTGTTTTTGAACTACTTTAGAATTAAGATACCTGACTTTTATTTTATAGTGCTTGTGAAGTTGGTTTTTTTAACCATTGTTCTATTTTTTTATATAACACTAATCAGATTTAGCTTGAAATTACAAAGAAAATCTTGTTAGTATGGACATAAACCTTTATATAATGTGCTGCATATATAACCACAGATAATTATGGATTTTACGTGAATTTGTATGTAATTTAAAATAGCACAAGCAAATACTGTGTAAAAAAATACTGTACTTTTACTGTAAGAAAAAAGAAATGCATAAGTTGTCATTACTGTGATAGAATTTAACAGCTGGATTGTTATTTTACACATAATGTCTGTAATTTTACAGAGTTCATATACAATTAAAAAAACAAAAAATGTGCTATAAATTTGTTTTTAACCATGTATTATAACAATGTATGTAGTTACACATCACCTGTTACAGTCAGACTGAAACAGCAGATCAAACAAATACAATTACCCTACAGATGTGTAATTACAGTAAAAACTGAAGTTGACATTAAATACACTTATGTTGTTGGTTGCACAGTTATTGAAGACCCTAAATACAAAGTGAGAAAATCACACCAGAAAGAGAACAACTATGACTTACAGAACTACCAAAACTCATATGAGGAACCATGAAACGCAGATGTTGATTGACACATTCACATCCTATCAGTAGCAATCATTCAATAACAAGATTCCCGTTCGTTTACCTCTGGATCATTTTTCAGCATCGCTTTACCACAATATACATCCATATAGAGGGATGGTGGGGTAACACTACCCTTTCACCTCAGACTTCCTGAGCTAGCTGTGGGTTTGAGTGCTGTATCTCAGTCAGCTCTATGACCGCATCGTGCTCTGCATGTGTTGGTGGTGTCTGAAGCTTGAGGTCCTTCCTGTAGACCAGCACACACACCAGAGGGTCTGTGACCACTCTCAAACTCATCAGAGAGAAGTACATCACCCACAGATCCCAGGGACCCCCCATAATAATACAAAACATGATGAATGTCACATACAAGATCACTGTGGAAGTGGCAAACGCTAACACTGCACAACTCGACTGCCTGGTTCTGTATGGGGTGTCGCTGATTTGGGGTGGAGCTCTACAAGTGACTATACATGATGTCAATGTTATCATTAAAAGAAGTGGCAGACCCAGGGGTATGAGATAAGTTGCTTCCAAAAACTCACAGAGGAAGAAAGAAATGAATGCAATAATGGAGGATATGATGGAGCAAGAAGGATAGAATGCATGAGCAGGGCAGGGTAGATGTCTGAAAGACAGTGCAGCCTCCAGAGCCACCACTTGTTGGAGATGAAGCCCATAGATCATTGATCCTGACCATACAGAGGTAAATAAAGGGCATGTCATGCTCGTCCTCCAGCACGGTTCATCCTGCAGCAGCTTTGTCACTATGTATGGATGCAGAAAAAGCTCCAGCAGGTCAGAGAGGAGAAGCACGATGACCAGGGCTGAGATTTGGCCTCCACTCTTATAATAACCATACAGAACACGCAGAGCCCAGACTAGAGCTGGTAGACCCACACACAGTCCAGCGATGAAGAAGATGGACAGTCTGATCTTACCAGCCAGACGCTCTTGTGCCGTAACATCCCAATGATATGAATGATTGGAGAATAGGAATTCTGCCATGATGTTAAGGCTGAATCAGCTGTTCTTTCTTGTAATAAACTGAGAAGTGAAGAATGACCATTTTAAACAGAAGTTCATTTAAAATGGCAAGAACTGTATCAGTGTTTGGCTACTTACTGATGATGAATGGACTGTGGAGATGAGAACCACTCCAAACACAAAATGCAAACAACCAGCTGTCTGAGTCTGAAAACAGAAGCAGTGACGGTTACTGTATCAGCATTATTACTTAAACCACATGTGTATGTGTGAGTTGTTCTTACCTCTGTTATTCAGGAGTATTATGATGGTCTAATAGAAGAGAAGACCATCAGACTCTCCCTCTTCTGCAGCGTCCCTCAAATGACAAGACAGGAACTGAGCAGACGTGGTAAAGCAGTTTATTATTAGTACGTTGTAAAACACCTTATAAAGACTTGTCTTAAGACTAGTTGCTGTACTGTTGTCTCAGAGTTAGATGTAGGTTTAGTGTTGAAGTTAAGATTACTGTCGGGCTTAGTAGCAGGTGAAGGTTTAGGGTTGACATTAATGTTTGTGTTAGGATTAGAGCCATGGTTAGGGATAGGTTTTGGGTTGAGGTGAAGGTTAGAGTTAGAATTTTGGCTGAACGCAGGCTAATTTATTGGCAAAAGGTCTTTCAGTTAAGGAGGTAAGATTGGAAGCTTGAGCTTTGCTCATGCTTTCATTCCTTCTTGTTCAGTCTGAACCTTCATCATTACGTTCATTTCCTTCGTCCTCTGCGAGTTGTTCAGAACAACAATTCTTGTAACAAGGGCATCATGGATAGTCACTAGAGCTCCACTCCATATCAGCAGCATCCAATTCAGGGTCAAGAAAACACTGTAGACAGTGTACGCATTGGTCCGTTTCACAGGAATCCTGCATGTGACATTCATCGTAGTGTATTCTCAATGGGACCCCACTGGAGGTAACTGGGATCTGTGGGTGATTTATTTCTCTCTGTTGAGCTTGAGAGTGATCATAGACCCACAGCGGTGTGTTGGACAGTTGGCATGTATATTGCAGAGAGGTCGGTTCATCAAAACAATAGTTGCTATTTTTTTTTAATCTATTTATTTATTTATTTTAATTTTTTTCCTCCCCATATTTTATCAATTATTTACTTTCTTTGCCTTGGTACTGAATAACATCGAACAGTTTTCCATTTGTAAACTTTTGACTGTTTTTCTTTTACTGTATACATCTGGTATGGCGATGGTTAGTGTTGGCAGGTGGTGGGGGGGGTTGTATGGAGTTGGTTTGGGAGGGTAGAGATGGCTTATTTGGTAAAATTGACCGGTATAGGACAATCTATGTATGTATTCTGTTTCTGTTTTGTTAACCCTTTTCTTTGAGTACCCAATAAACAGAATGTTAAAAAAAATTAGTTGCACAAATCGTTGTACCCAGAAGGAAATCAACAGACAGGAATGAAACTTGGTGGGTAGGTTTGACATTGTGAGACATGCGAATGATTCGTGGCCACACATGCGCCATGTATGCAAGGACAGTGGTGGTGAAGATTACCACCGAATCCATGTGTGGAGGCACCATGGTTAGCGGTGTCGCTCTACCTCTACACCTATTGCAAAATCAGCACGAACTGTGGGAGAATATTCAAGCAGCATGGGATGGATTATCACAGGACACCATTAGGGACCTCTACAACTCCATGCTGAGACGTCTGGGATGTTGTGTTAGCAACACATAAACACATATACCGACACCATACTCTAGAGTAACCTCTAGTAGTGTATATGGCCCCCACATGTATGCAACATCTGGGCATGCTCCTGATGAGGTGACAGATGGCATCCTGGGGTATCTATTCCTAGACCTGGATCAGGGCATCAGTGAGTTCCTGGACAGTCTGTGGTGCAAACACAGCAGCGTTGGGTGCACTGATACATAACAGCCCAGAGATTCTCAATTGGGTTCAGGCCTGTATTCTACTGTGAGGCCAGCTGTGGGTTTGAGGCTGTAGCAGATTTAGAACAGCCTGTGAAAAGGAAATGAGTCACAGTGATGTAGAATGGATAATGGATGGATGCACTGTGTTGTAACAATAGTTTCAATATATAATAAACAAAAACTGAATGTATTGTTCTTATCTATACTGAATACACCACTTAAACATTCACAGTTGTGAACTCAGGAGTAATTAACCTGGTGTTCAATGAAATTAAATTTGAGGTTTGAGTTATTTGGACTCATAAATACCAATATAATATTCTGAGAGTGCTATTTCAAGAAGCTTCTGCTAATGCGAAGCACTCCCAGCAGACAAGAGATCTTAGAAGGCATACAGTAATTTTCAGCATGCATACAGGGGGAAAATACTGATTCCTAAATGTGCTCATGTAGGTCTTCCAGATCCTTCATGTCACTGGTGTGTGCCGGTACGCCATACAATACATCGATTCACTTGCAAAGGATGCTACCAACACAACAGCACTATTCAGAATAGAAAGCATACATTACAGGACAACCTTTTATAGCCAGTCAGGCACAGCGATAAGACTTACGTCACATGTGTGGCCTAGCGTAAAACTTGAATCATTGGCAAGTCTCACAATGTCAAACCTACCCACCAAGTTTCATTCCTGTCGGTTGGTTCCTTTTTTGGTGGGGTCTAGAGCTGCATGATGTAAAAGAAGCTTTAAAAATTCCAAGTGTTGTTGCATGTTCTCTTTACTCTGTAACGCTGACCCTGAATGGTTTCAGCACCTATTCAGTATGTTCACGTACTATAACAGCCATGACCGCAATGCTATAGGACATTATATTACGTCCATATAGAACATAAAATCTCAATTTCCAAGTTTGGTTGATTGTCTAAGTGAAAATCAATCAAATTATTTTGAATAAAATTTAAATATGAAATTTCTTTGGACCTTTTAGTGCACAATATCTCTTATGAAAACTTAGGGATGAAAGAAATACACTGTACTAAGTCTTGCACAGGCTGCATTTTTATTAAATAAATAGACAGTAATGGTGCATTGAAATGTACAGCTCTGTAGAGGCCCACTACAGCCAGAATTTGCGATCATGCTTTGATTATTAGTCTATGCATATTTTTAGACATTTATCCAAAGTTTGATCACAACTGGGCAATCCTTGATATAATTATATCCCTTGTGTCAGAAAACCCTTGACGCACTTATTAATTCATGTACTGCCGCCATGATGTACAAATATTGTCAATGTTTTAAATACAATTATTTACTTTCAGACTCCACAGATTAATTCTAGCCCAGTTTTGAGACAATATCATGAAAACTGAGAGACTAGTTCATTCATTTACTGGATCAAAGTTTGTACAATTGCAGAAAAACAAAAAAACGGTTTTTAACAGACTTGTACTGGGAAAATTATCAGTCCCAGTGCACTCCATCACCCAAACACAATTTCATTCCCACACACCAAAAGAATTGGGTCATAAACTCGATATTCTAGAATCAACATCAAATTTCATAGGCTATTAGAGAATGCCTACTTGTACATACCATTTAAGTGTCGTGATGATTGGCCAATGTTAAGCCAGTCAAAACCCTGATAAATGCTAATTGGCTAATTACATATTTTTTCAATTATGAAGTTGTCCTTAATATGTCCTGTATAGAGTACCTCAAAGATGCAGCATGCAAAGTTTCAGCTCAATCGGATGTGCAGCAGCAAAGAAACAATGTTTTGCCTGTTATAGCGCCTCCTATTGACTAACTGACACCAAACTAGGTGTGCTTCCCCAGATTCATGAATCTGACAAGCCTCCAAGGTTTGGTGAGAATTGACCTTAGCTTTCCGGATTTATAGCCATTTTTGTGAAAGGAGCTCCATACACAAGGGGTCCGTGGCAGCCATACTGTTCACAAATATTTACATTTTGTATACTTATTTAATTCCTTACCTACAGACTCTGATGAACATTTTGCACCTATGTTCTTGGGGTATCATGAAATGCCTCAGAGTAGTTAATTGGTTTCACACATTTTGTCAATCATGGTAGGGTAATTTTGGGCGGAGTTAATAACATGCAATGAGGCGTTTTCCAGAATTCTTCAAAGTTTAAGACAAAGAAAGAATTTTGGCATAATCACACAGGCATTAAGCATATAAACAAAAATGTAACTACCGGTCAAAAATCAACTACCGGTGATGTATGACTGTTATAGATTGATTATAGTAATGACGTAAACACACGTGGGTCACTTCAGTGTTTACTCATCTTTATGTTGGTCCTTTATGCCATGTTACAAATTGGTGTCCATCCATATCATTAGATGAGGTCACCATGAAATATTGTACAGTAACCATTGTGTCATGCTTACGGGTTTCCTCTCCGCCTCTGATCTCCTGAACTCCAACTCCCAGAACCCGCTACCCAATGATGTCATAGTGGCATGTCCGTCATCGCCCAATCACACCCGTTTCCTCGTTCGTCATCACCAGAGTATGAATTATTCACACCTGCATCTCATTTAGTCTATCTGCTTATAAGCTCCTGGTTCACACGCACCCATCACGAAGTATTGCCAACATCCGTTGCCTTACCGAGCGGTCTATCCTAGTGATACTGATTCTGACTTTCTGGTTTCTGACTCTGTTTGATCTCTGGTTTGCCCCTTCTCTTCTTCTACCCTTTTTTGGTTGCCCTATTCTGATCTTACTTTGTTTTGACTTCTGCCTGCCTCTTCATATATGACTTTGCCTGTCCCTTGTACTATGGTCACTTGGATTCTGTTTTTGAGCCTGACTGTCAACCTGCTAAATAAACCCAGCCTTGATTTTAGCCCAGCGTGTGTCAATCAGACTTTGTCCGGCATGAGACATTGTTAAAGTTTTCCTTTGTCATAAAATGTCAATTCAATAACTGCAATAAAAATATTACATTTTAAAATAGTAAATAAACACAGTGAAATTACAGATCCCAGACACTGATTTTGGGGTAGTACAATAAAATACATATATTTAAATTAATTTCATAAAAGTTACTTTTAATGATGTGTGAATAGTTTAAAGGTAAAACTGTGATTAGGTTACCATGTCACAACACAATCATAAAACTACAGCTGACTAAAATGTTAAAGTTGTTATATATGTTGTTTTTACAGATGAGGTCTGTATTTATATACAATTTAAAAAATAGGAATTATACTGGAAAAACTGGGTTGTTTTCTGTAAAATTAGGAATTTATAACAGTGTATTCCAATTAAGTAGTTAGTTACACATCACCTGTTACAATCAGATTAAAACAGCAGTTCATATAAACAGAATTACCCTCACAAGCTTGCAGATGTGTAATTACAGTAAAAGCTGAAGTTGACATTACATGTACTTATGTTGTTGGTTGCACAGTTATTGAAGACACTTAATAGAGAAAATCACACCAGAAAGAGAACGTGAGAACAACCATGACTTACTGAGTAACTACCAAAACTCAAGTGATGAAACATGAAAAGCAGGTGCTGATTGACACATTTGCATCCTATCAGTAGCAATCATTCAATAACAAGATTTCCATTCGTTTACCATCATTTTTCAGCATCGCTTTAGCACAATATACATCCATATAGAGGGATGGTGGGGTAACACTAGCCTTTCACCTCAGACTTCCTGAGCTATGTGTGGGTTTGAGCTCTATGACCACATCGTGCTCTGCATGTGTTGGTGGTGTCTGAAGCTTGAGGTCCTTTCTGTAGACCAGCACACACACCAGAGGGTCAAATTCATCAGAGAGAAGTACATCATCCACAGATCCAGCGACCCCCCATAATAATACAAAACATGATGAATGTCACATAAAGGATCACTGTGGATGTGGCAAACACTAACACTGCAGAACTCGACTGCTTGGTTCTGTAAGGGGTGTCGCTGATTTGGGGTGGAGCTCTACAAGTGACTATACATGAGATCAATGTTATCATTAAAAGAAGCGACAGACTGAAGAGTACGAGAAAAGTTACCCTGAAAAACTCACAGAGGAAGAAATAAATGAACAGAATGATGGAGGTTATGGTGGAGCAAGAAGGAAAGAACACATGAGCAGAGCAGGGTGGATGTCTGAAAGAGAGCACAGCCTCCAGAGCCACCACTTGTTGGAGGTGAAGCCCATAGAACAATGATCCTGACTGTAAAGAGGTTAATATCAAGCAGGTCATGCTCGTCCTCCAGCACCCATCATCCTGTAACAGCTGTGTCACTACGTATGGATTCAGAAGCATTTCTGCCATGGTGTTAAATGCAGAATCAGCTGTTCTTTCCTGTAATAAACTGACGAGTGAAGAATGACCTTTATAAACAGCAGTCCATCTAAAACTGACTGTCTCAGTGTTTGTCTACTTACTGGGATGATGAACAGATTGTAGAGATCAGAACAAACAACCAGCTGATCACACCGAAGAGTCTGAAAACAGAAGCAGTGACGGTTACTGTATCAGCATTATTACTTAAACCACGTGTATGTGTGAGTTGTTCTTACCTCTGTTATTCAGGAGTATTATGATGGTCTAACAGAAGAGAAGACACATCCTCCCTCTTCTGCAGGGTCCCTCAAATGATAAGACAGGAACTGAGCAGATGCGGTAAAGCGGTTTATTATTAGCACGTTGTAAGACTTGTCTTAAAACTAGTTCCTGTTGTCTCGGAATTAGATGAAGGTTTAGTGTCAAAGGTTACTGCCAGATTTAGGAGCAGGTGTAGGTTTAGGACTGACATTAATGTTTGTATTAGGATTAGAGCCAGAACAAGGTTTTGGGTTAAGGTATCAAATAAGACCAGGGTTAGAGTTAGGTTTGGGGTTGGGGTTAATGTTAAGGTAAGGATTAGGGTGAAGGTTAATGTTAGGTTTTAGGCTGAGGTTAAGGTAAGGATTAGGGCCAGAGTCAGGTTTGGGGTTTTAATATTAGGGTTAGGATTAGGGCCAAAGTTAAGGTTAGGATTTGGGTTGATGTTAGGGTTAGGATTGGGGCCAGGGTTAGTGTTAGGTTTGGGGTTAATGTTAGGGTTAGGTTTTGGGTTTAGGTGAAGGTTAGAGTTAGGATTAGGGCAAGGTTTGGGATTGATAAAATTAGGGTTCGGATTAGGACCAGGGAGGGTATGGGCTAGGTTTTGGGTTGAGTTTAAGGTTAGGATTAGGGCTAGATTGAGGGTTAGGTTTTGGGGTGAGGTTAAGGTTACGATTAAGGCCAGGGTTAGAGTTAGGTTTGGGGTTAGGAATATGGCCAGCGTTAGAGTGAGGTTTGGGGTTTTAATGTTAGGGTTAGGGCCAAGTTTAAGGTTAGGATTTGGGTTGATGTTAAAGTTAGGGTTAACTGGAGGTAAGTGGGATTTATGGGTGTTGGGATTAGGGCCAGGGTGAGGGTTGAGTTTTGGGTTGAGATTAAGGTTAGGGTGAGGGTGAAGGTTAGGTTTTGGGTTGAGGTGAAGGTTAGAGTTAGAATTAGGTCTAGGGTGAGGGTTAGGTTTTTGGTTGAGGTGAAGGTTAGGATTAGGGCCAGGGTGAGGGTTAAGTTTTGGGTTGAGGCTAAGGTTATCTTTAAGATTAGGACCAGGGTTAGAGTTACGTAGATGTTAGGGTTAGGATTAGGGACACGGTTAATGTTAACTTTGGGGTTGATGTTAAGGTTAAGGTTAGGGCAGGGGTGAGGATTAGGTTTTGGGTTGAGGCTCAGGTTATGGTTAGGATTAGGGGCAGGATGAGGATTAGGTTTTGGGTTGAGGCTCAGGTTATGGTTAGGATTAGGGGCAGGATGAGGATTAGGTTTTGGGTTGAGGCTCAGGTTATGGTTAGGATTAGGGGCAGGATGAGGATTAGGTTTTGGGTTGAGGCTCAGGTTATGGTTAGGATTAGGGGCAGGCTGAGGTTTAGGTTTTGGGTTGAGGTCAAGGTTATGGTTAGAATTAGGGACAGGGTTAGTGTTAACTTTGGGGTTGATGTTAAGATTAGGGTTAAGGCAGGGGTGAAGATTAGGTTTTGGGCTGAGGCTAAGGTTAGGGTTAGGATTAGGGCCAGGATGAGGTTTAGGTTTTAGGTTGAGGTTAAGCTTAGGATCAGGGCCAGGGTGAGGTTTAGGTTTTAGGTCTACTTCATGTAACAATACATCTACTCAGTGTGAACAATGTCTCAACAGTACTTCATACATACATACATATATACATATAGATATTTACTTCAATATATTCAGATGCTCTGTGGAATTACCTGGATTTCTGCACTGATTACTAATAAAATGTGGTCTGATTGTTATCAGTCTGCCCGTTTCACAAGAATCCTGTGACATTCATCATATTCTCAATGGGACCCCACTGGAGGTAACTGGGATCTGTGAGTGATTTATTACTCTCTGTTGAGCTTGAGATTGATCATAGACCCACAGCGGTGTGTTGGCCAGTTGGCATGTATTTTGCAGAGGGGTCCATAACAGCATTCATCAAAAGAATAGTTGCACAAATAGCTGCACCCAGAAGGAATCAACAGACAGGAATGAAACTTGGTGGGTACCTGATTGACCCAACAGTCACAATTGCAGACATTCAGCGAGCAGCGATGCCCTCCATGAGTCATCCTGTTAGTGCAGCACCATTGGCAGACGGCTGCACGACGTAGAACTACATGCACACAGACCATTACAACGACTGTCCTTAACACCACGTCAACGTCACCAAAGACCGCAATGGTGCCATAACAGACTGTCATGGAATGACTCAGAATGGCAGCAGGCCATGTTCAGTGATGAGTCCCGCTTTTGTCTTGGTGGAGACGACAAACGAATCCATGTGTGGAGGCATTGTGCTCAGCGCCAGGATGAACGGTTTGCTGTCACGAATCACATGACCAGGAGGCCTGGTGTAACACCACCTCCACCCCTACCACACCATCTGCAGGAACTATTCGAGAATATTCAAGCTGCAAGGGATGGATTATCATAGGACACCATTAGGAACCTCTACAACTCCATGCTAAGACGACTGGCATGTTGTGTTAGCAAACATGGTGGCCCGATGCCATAATGTAGTGTAGTCTCAGTAGTGTATATGGCCCCCACATGTATCCAACATATGGGCATGCTCCTGGACTTGTGAGGGCAAATGTGTTCAAAATGGAGTGTATTCTACTGTGAGGCCAGCTGTGGGTTTGAGGCCGTAGCAGATTTAGAACAGCCAGTGAAAAGGAAATGAGTACCACAAGCACTCAGTTGGCATGGATATTGCGTTTTACAGGGGGGCTAAAACATTTGAAGGGTTTGCTATTCCAGTGTTTGTGTTGGTTGCAGTATTTGATATTTGATGGCATTTATTACAACTGTGAGGGAGACGTCAACAAGGCAGCCGTCATGCTACCATTTTGTTTCTGTGGTGGTCCTTGTAGGTGCATAGACAACCACAAAGGAAATCCACACTGCACATCTTTGGTTAACTTTGCTATTGATAACCAAGCTGACCAAGGTGCGTTGTCAGTGGAAACTGTGACAGTGTTTCTATTAAGGTTTTAAAGCTCATTGACTGAATGTTGGCTGGTTTAGTCACTTTAGTCAAAACACTGCTTTGCTGCTTTATAAGCAAAAGTATAAAATCCAAGTCAGTTAAAAGTCTCGAACGTGTTCTCATCTCTGGTAAGACGGTTCAAATAGAAACTTACTGTGCACTTCCTCGCTCCAGCATGGCCTGTCAGCCATATATCCTGCCTCCCCCACACTGGAGAGAGGGCCAGTTTATAAGGGCACGGTGCCCTGCCTTCTGATCGTGCACACCTGTGCGTGATCAGTAGGGAGCACGTGCCCACTTTCGGCGAGAATGGTGGCGACTCCACCTCATGCCTGTTACCAACTGCCTTCCAAACTGCTGAGATCCTGTTTAATTATGTTTTTCGTTTTTTCATTTACATTTATGGCATTTAGCAGACGCTATTATGCAGAGCGACTTACAACCGTGTTTAGTGTTCTGTTGGATACTGTTTCCTAGCTAGTACGAATCTAGAACTGAGCCATGAGCTCAGACACTGCCCGAACAAGGGCCAGTGCTGATACCTAGACCGGTCCCAGCTAAACACTCTACAATGACTCTGCCTCTGCCTTGCCCTTTTGTTATGTCCGCTTTGCTCTTGTTGCTGCTGTGTCTCACTACAAATCTGTTGAATAAACCTCACCTTGATTTCAGCTCAGCGCTCATCACAATCTGTTTCTCCATCAACACGTGTATAAAGCCAGATATGGACTAAATACCATATAAAGCCCCGATACTAAACGTTGTATAAAGCCTAAAAAAATTTAAAATATAATTTTAGGAAAACAAAGTAGGAAACAACACACCACCATATGGACTGGTTTGCTAAGTTTGACGTTAGGTGCAGCTTAAACTAATGGTCTAATGGTGAAGTATGCTGCTCTCTAGAAGTTGTTGGTTTAAACAAATTACATAGCTAATCAATGTCATACATTCCTAATAATATTTAATAATTTTAATTTTAAGCCATACAAAGCAAATAATTGCAAATCAGATGCTTAGGGAAATATAGACACAGGCTAAAATAGTTACCTTTGATGGTAAACTATATATTAAAAATCGATACAGTGTTTTTGAGAATCAAGATGATATTACAAAATATAATATTGTGATATTCTATCATTTTTATTTGTTTTATACTACTACTCACTATTTGACGTTTTGGCGATTGATAGGTTATTACTGCAGATTAAACATAGCAGGAAACCAACTGGAACACATGTAAGTGCAAATTAACATTGAACGCTTCTTTCCTTTGCTTGTCTTGTTATCCGGTATTGACTCGAGGAGGATGGGTTCCACTTTTGAGTCTTGGTTCCTCTCTAGGTTTCTTCCTTTTGAACTAAGGGGTTTTTTCCTTGCCTCTGTCGCCCTTGGCTTGCTCACTGGGGACTTGGACACCAGATTCTTTGTAAAGCTGCTTTGTGACAACATCTGTTGTAAAAGGCGCATATAAATAAATGTTGACTTCACTTGATTTGACTGTTTATTTAGGATTTTTCTCTTTCTTGCCTCTTAGTTCTTAGCTCTGCTATTTGACCATCAGTCTGTGCACCGATCTTCAAGGTTACAGGTTAAAAAGCACACAGATCATTTCTAGCGTTTAAGACAATTTATTGTAAAAAAAAAAAAAAAAAAAAAAAAAAAAAGCTTTAGCACCAGTTCTGCCAGGAAGACTCCAATGCTACGTCACTCACTCATTCATTGCTCTGGCCAATCGCAATGCGCCACCTGTCTTTAAAAGGATTCAACTTACGCTCATCTTTTGCCGCTTTCAGGTTCCGATGTTTCTACGTTATCCTCCTTTCTCCACCCCGCCACCAGTTTGGCCCCTGTTCTGTTGTCCAGGGAGTAGGCTCTGCCCCTGCCGTCTATATCCAGCAGGATCTGTGAGGGTCTGAATGTTTCAAGCCCCGGGCCCAGGACGAGGCCTACGCCAAAGACTCCTTAGTCTTTTAAAAAATGTCATCCTTCAAATTGTACACCTTATAGAAGATTAAATATCATTTTTGCCTTTCGTGTCTTTCTGGCAGAACCGTGTGTTAGAATGCACAGCAAAGCATTATTTTACTGCAAACAAGGATTACTTATTATAAATCTGTAGTGGAGGCGCCATGGGCCAGTAAAAGGGGTGCATGTTGCTGACCCCTGTCCAGGGATGTATTAGACAGTAAGCACAGATGGGTCTTGTAGTTGGATGGAAGAGAAATGGGCATGAAATCCTGAATGAAATTGACAGTGACCAAATTCTATCAACTTTAAGTCATCCCTCCAAAACTCTATGAATTCCTCACCTGAGGTCAACTACTACTCATCATCAAATACACAAGGACTGTAACTATATCCCCAGATCCCTAAGAAGCGCCAGTGTGACTAGCAGGAAATTCACAAGCAGGGTTGAATCACGGTTTAGAGCGTATGTGTCAAACACAATCAGGCCTGTGGCAAAATCCGAACTAGCCCGTGAAATTATTTTGATTTTCTATTAATATTAGCCTGTTTCACAATCTGCTGCACTACAATCCCCAGCATGCACTGCACGTAATGTGCACTCCGCTCCAATCCCAAAACAATAACCTATAGGCTTGTTCAACCTAACCCAGTGTGCAACGCAGACCAGTTGCGGCCTGGCTCGGTACAGTGCAGGCCGGTTAGTGTTTTGTCAGCACCATCATCACGTCACGAAGACATATGCTGTGAGTGCACGACCGGTCAAGGTTTCAGAGCTAGTTGGGACAACAACAAAATCCAAAGATTTCTTGTAGTTACAGTAGCGTAATTGGTACTGTGGACAATATTGTCCAGTATCACATGCCACTCTAATTTGATTGGCAGTAATTACAAATTCTGAGGTCTTACATACTATACTGCCAAAAGTATTCGCTCCTCTGGCTTCACATGCATATGAACTTGAGTGACATCCCATTCTTAGGGTTCCACAGCTATAACAGCTTCAACTCTTCTGGGAAGGCTTTCCACAAGATTTAGCAATGTGTTTATGTTTTTACCATTCTTCCAGAAGCCACTGGACACTGATGCTGGACACGAGAAGGCCTGGCTCGCAGTCAAGTCAAGTCAACATTTATTTATATAGCACTTTTTACAACAGATGTTGTCACAAAGCAGCTTTACAAAGAATCTGGTGTCTGAGCCCCCAGTGAGCAAGCCCTGGGCGACAGAGGCAAGGAAAAACTCCAAAGGAAGAAACCTCGAGAGGAACCAAGACTCAAAAGGGGAACCCATCCTCCTCGGGTCAACACCAGATATCAGGACAAGCAAAGGAAAGGAGTGAAGATAGAGAAATGAAAGTCTGATTAGTAGGTAATTAAGTAGTTGGGTCATTGGATGGGTCAACAGGGCGCAGGCCAGGCTTCCACAGTACAGGACAGCCAGGAGCTCCGTGGTGGTTAGAGGCAGTCTCTGCTCTAATTCATCCCAAAGGTGTTCTACCGGGTTGAGGTCAGGACTCTGTGCAGGCCAGTCCAGCTCTTCCGCATCAAATTCACTCATCCATGTCTTTATGGACCTTGCTTTGTGCACTGGTGCGCAGTCATGCTGGAACAGGAAGGGGCCGTCCCCTAAGCTCCTGAGAGCGAACCATTCTTTTGACTAGATGCCTGATTTTATACACCTGTGACCATGGAAGTGTTTGGAACACCTGAATTCAATGATTTAGATGGGTGACTGAATACTTTTGGTAATATAGTGTACAATTTAATAGCATAAAATAAGAATATCATACCAATTTATAGCTATTAGAGGCCCTGTGGGCAGCCAGGCAAGCAATTATATCATGTCATTGAGAAAATGTAAGAAATAGAGTAGAACAGAATTCAGTCTGCCTCCATTAAAGTGGACGGAGGACCCTGCCAAGGATTCTGAGGATTCTGTTCCTGTGGGAATGTAACTGCAGCACCATTTAAAACGGAACCGGAAAATTCAATCAAGAAACTGGCGCATAAGAAGCCGACTCCAACCTCGTAGTTCATTAGCCTGTTTTTGATCACCTGTCCAACATGACATTATTGTGAACTAATTACATTGCTAACATTAACATGCTTAACAGGTTATGAAGCTAACTAGCACCCTGTGACTATGGCTGTATTCAAAATGACCTACAGTGTAGTATACTAATACAGTCACATGACCAGTTACCTCAGTTAGGAGTGTCTAATAGAGCAGACAGTGAGTTATGCTGGTAGCACTTTCTGATACTTCCTGTTCCAATTTTCCAGTTTAAATGGTGCTGCGGTTACTTCTGATGCCTGAGGCTGGTCAATACGGAAACTTCAGCTTCATCGAGAGTAAAAAGACGTTAAAAGGATGAGGAGGTCTCTCTGTTTCTGCTGGACTGGTGGGGAACATTAATACAGCTAATCACAACTGCAGCATGTCTGAAGGTGGAACTGGAAAATGGGAACAAGAAGCTGCCGACTTCATCCTTGTGACCGTGGTAGTACTTATGATGAAGTAAATTAGTATTATAATTATATATCACAGTACGTGATCAATACGCACAATATTCTTTCTAGAAGTTTTTGTACTAAGCTACATGTAGATATTTGCTGTGAAAGGATGCCACCGTAGTTTAGCTAAACTTTCCTGCAGCACAGTAAGATCAAATTGGTAGTAACTTTAGCCTACATGCAGCGATATTAGTATTAAGATTCTTCAAAGACCTCATAATTCAGAGTGATATTCGAGAGAAAAGTGTTCACAGAACAACACATATCAGTTCTGAACTTTTTTATTCATCACAGGACATGATAAGATGCGGGTTCTCCAAAAACTCATTCATTTTTGCTACAGAGAAATCAGGCTCAGAGTTCCAGATAGACATAATGCAATCTACAGAATCTGAATAGGCTAGGCCCTGCCCACAGCTAGCCCGCAGCTAGTACACAAAGGGTCAATGTGTGCATGCTTCCTGGGCTTATTATTTTTTGTTACCACTACTACATTTCCCTCCTCATGGCCAGCAGATGGCGCAGTTCTGCCCCGTTCCTCCTCTCCATCGGGAACTCCAACAGGAGAACAACGACACTTAAAAAGATACAAGTGGTGAACTAAACTCCCCAAAGAGAGAAAAGCCAGGACTTCAGGTGATCTGAATGTTTCCAGTGCAGATCAGGAGTTTATCTGTGATCTCACTGTTTTCTCTCTGTGAGTAAAGTTCACTGTGTGGATCTAGCAGATCTCTAACAGTCAGAAACTATCATTCCAGATGAGAAGAAAGTCTCTACAATCACTATTACAGAGCACTAAGAGCACCAGAATGGAGTCTAGAACGCTAGAACATTGATATTTATACAGCTATCACTGTGTAAACACTTCACAAAGGTGCGGTTAGCTAGGAAGCTAATGCTAACCCTATTAGCATGTATGCTAACAGCTAGAGAGTGTTTCAGTGAATATTGTGCACATTAATATTTAACAGATGAACAGTTAAGCCCTCCTGAGGTTTGTAAACGGAGCTCTGAGCAGATCTGGTCTTGCTGAAGATTGACTGTTGCTGTTTTGGTCTTGGTATCTTTCCGTTTTCCCACCGTTTACTAAAATAACAGCTTCATTTCATTTCATTTCATTTCATTTCAGAATAAAGTCTGATCAGCCTACCTAACTTTGGAGCCATTCTCTCCTCCATGTGGAGTCACTCTCCTTCTACCACCACTCCTCATTGGCTGAGCTGTTAACATGTCATTGTCTGATTGGTCCATTACTAATGTAGCATGTAGCTGATTAGCATGGTGCTTATATTAAACTCTGAGACAGTTTAAAGACAGTGGGGTATAAAACACATAGACTATTGAGAGTGTCGGGAATATGAATGATTGTCTTTCATAACTGAATTGAACCAAGAAGCCATAATCTGATTGGATTCATTTATAATGGCATGTGTCCCAGTCAAACTCAAACACCTAATGCTGGCCTGTGCATTTGATAGCACCTGCATATATACACCTGTGCTCACTATCATCCCCAGAAAGGTCATATAGACAGAAGGGGGGGCCAGAATAACCTCTCAGACCACAGCAGGACTTTCTACACCTTACAGCTTATCACAAATCATGATTCACAAATACAGATACATACAGTTATTACAGTCATAAACACACAAGATCACACAATCAATACAGACACCATAATCACACAGGTAGATAACTAGTATATGGTGTGTACTCACAAACAGATCTACACCAAAATAGAGCTAAGGTTTCTGCTGACAAACAGTCACATGCATTTAAAACACTTCCAGAATAGCCAAACGTGACTGTTCACCTTTAACATTAAGATATCCACAACATGAGAGGAATATAAGCAGGTTATACTCTGAGTCTGAAAAACAGGACATCAGACACTTCCAGCACTGAGCAGGAAGGACAGAGGGATGTAGAGAAACACTGTACACACTAAATACAGATGCTGCAGGACTGCTGTGGTTATTAGGGTGACACTAGATGTTCACCTCAGACTTGCTGAGGTCTGTGTGCCTTCTGCAGACAAGCACACACAGCAGGGGGTCTATAATTACATTCAAACTCATCAGACAAACACCCATCACAAACACATTCCAGACATACCTGTGACCCCAGGGTGGACCAATATACATGACTGCACATGTGCTGGTAAACGTCCCATACAGGATCGATGTAGATATGACAAAAGCTAACACTGCTGAACTCGGCTTCCTGGTTCTGTAAGGGGTGTCGCTGATTTGGGGTGGAGCTCTACAAGTGACTATACATGATGTCAATGTTATAATTAAAAGAAGAGGCAGACTGAGGAGTACGAGAAAAGTTGCCCTGAAAACCTCACAGAGAAATAAAATAAGGAACGCATTAGTGGAGACGGTAATGAAGCAAGAACGAAAGAACACATGAGTAGAGCAGGGTGGATGTCTGGACGAGAGCGCAGCCTCCAGAGCCACCGCTTGTTGGAGGTGAAGCCCGTAGATCACTGATGCTGACCATACAGAGGTTAATAAACGGCATATCACGCTCGACTCCCAGCAGTAATCATCCTGTAACAGTTTGGTCACTACGTATGGACGCAGAAGCAGCTCCAGCAGGTCAGGGAGGAGAAGTATGATGACCAGGGCTGAGATTCGGCCTCCGCTCTTATATTGACCATACAGAACACGCAGAGCCCAAACTAGAGCTGGAAGACCCCCACACAGTCCAGCGTTGAGGAAGATGGACAGTCTGATCTCACCAGCCAGAAGCTCTTCTTGAGTATAATAATAAAGGTATGAATATCTAGAGAAGAGGATGTGTGCCATTCTGTACTCAGTTGCTGAATCAGTGGTTCTTTATCCTGTGATAAAAATGTCAGATAATGAGCATTTATTTTACAGTAATATTATATTTAATACTGTAAAGACCACACTAAGATGCAACCACCAAAGTTTTTAAAAACGTCTATAAAATATGAGAAAACATGACAATTACTATTAACTCAGTCAAGGCTTGTCATTCTGAGGAATCATTATATTTTACACTGTTTGATCTCTAACGTGTAAAGACACCAACACGAGTTGATGTAATGTAAATCACTGACTTCTTGTCAGAATTTAGTGAGTTGCTCACCAGTGCCTGTTCCATGTCTCCATCTCTGGTTGTCCTTGGTGAATTTAGTATTATATATATATAAGTCTCAAATTAACCAGAATACTGACAGAAATAATGGAATTATGGAATTGTATTCCATTATTGTATTCCTTATATTGCTTATTAGTCAAACACCTGGCCTTCAAAACACGTCATAGCACATCCATATTTATGTTGCTCAGATTCTCTAAATTCAGGAAAGCATTACATGAGATTAGTTTCTTTGGAGAAACTAACTGAGACTTACCCGAGACTTGTTGAGAGCTGGTGCCACTGTGATTCTGCTGTAAGAGGAAACAGATGTTGTTCTGGCAGAATATTAATAAAGATCATCTGCCCGCCTGCTTTCTGTTCTGAACAAATGGGATCGCTGAGGCTCTACACGAGAACTACAGAAACCCCTGAGCACCCTTTATACCTGCTCTGTGGTGGTCCTGTGGGGGTCCTGACCATTGAAGAACAGGGTAATAGAGTATACAGAGAAACAGATGAACTACAGTCTGTACCTGTAGAACTACGGAGTGCTCCTATATGGTCAGTGGAGCTGATAGAGTGGATAAAGAGTGTAGATACATGGAGGTGGTGAGATCAGTTAAGATGGAGCAGAGCTCATCTAATTATTCATGAGCTCACCAAAAAACAGGAGAACAACTTGTTTCATTATAGGACTAAAACATAGGGTCTCGTATCTGGGGGGTTTCACCCTGACCTACATACCTTCTTTGTAGAACATCATAGAACAATTTAACATTCAATGGCATCTTTGATCGACTCGTTAGGACTGGCTTAGGTAAAAGGTTAAGCTAATTACTGCCAACAAAGCAGAGCAGTGGTCTTCACAGTTCACTGGCTTGAACATCTTTGAAAATCTGTGAACACAAAGATTTTAATGGAGCGATGTGTAAGCCTCTAGCACTGAGGCTGTGTATGGCAACCTACTGAACGCCCCGCCCTCCCCAACCTCCCTCTCTGCCCTCACTGCCCGCCCTCCCCACCCTTGCTTCTGTTTCATTATTAAATTTCCATTTTGTCTAATATTCCTTATTTTATAAGCCATATGATATTGGCTGTCTGACCTTCTGAGTGAAGCATGTGTGCATTTCCACACAGTTTGAGTTTAAGGAGATCTTTGTGTTCATAACTCATAACTTCATATCTTAAAGCCCGGGCTAAACCATGAAGAATCTGCACCGTCTTGTAGTGTTTGGTGGTTGGTGCTCAGTGCGGTCTGTCACTTCAATAAACAGTAAACAGTGTTAAGACATTTTCTCACACATTCCCTCTCTGTATACACATCTTTGTATTCGGTCATTGAAATGCATCAAGACTAGTTATGATATCTATCATGTGCATTTCTTGAATAAACCTTATGAAATTGAACATTTCATTTCTAAACATTGTTTTGCTCCGGTCCAGGTAGCATTGTGGCCTTTGACAGTCAGAACTGAGCAAGGCTTTGTCTCTAATAAGCAAAATATCATATTATTACCTACATAACTAAGAAACGTACTAACATTACATACTGCAGTGCTGAGCATGATCCACCACCCACATAATACCTGCTCTGTGGTGGTCCTGACCATTGAAGAACAGGGTTATACAGTATACAGAGAAACAGATGGACTACAGTCTGGAACTGTAGAACTACTGGGTGCTCCTATATGATCAGTGGAGCTAATAGAGTGGACGGTGAGTGTAAATACATGGGGGTGGTTTTAATGTTATGGTGGGTGTATATATGTGTGTTTACAAACATAACTTTAGAGTAAAACTTTAGTTTCATTTTCTCATTTGCTTATTATGAACGAAGATAAAACATGAATCACCTGTGACTGAATGTGCCTGATAGTGTGTAACACCTCCACCAGCACCAATAACAGCTGTGATTGGATGTGACATGGACTGGACAAGTTTCTGGATGTAGACCACATCAATGTTCAGACACTCTTGCCTCAAAGAATTGTGCAGTTGAGCCAGATTCAAGAGCGAGGCATCCACCAAACCACTTGGTATATCTTCCTCAACCCCTTGGTATATCATAGCAACTACCTACTAATCCCTTAACAACCATGATGGATACCATAGCAACCACCTGGGATACCTTAGCAACTACCTAGCTACACCTTAGCAAACACCTGGGACATTTTGTCTAGCCAGAAGTTAAGCTGCTCTGTATTTTCTTCAGGAAGGACACTTTTCTAGCTCCTTTTGTCATTCTATTTATATAAAGGGTGCATTAAAAATTATCTTTGAATATTGTTTTGGCCAGGACCCCCCCAATTTTCACATTTGATCTTGGCTTGTTCATATGTACAATCATAGACGAATATATATTTCCATAGCACATATATGAATAGATTATTATGTGGGAAAAATGAAGGTGATCTGAAAACAGTCGGCCATTGTGGAAATTATGGGAGACATTATTACAGCCTCTTTTTGGCTGTTATGATTAAGTGCATTATCTTGTGTTTTGTCAAGTTTCCCTATCGGCTGCAACCTCAAACCACTGAATGTCAGGAAGGAAAGCTAATGCTGAAATACAACCCTTCATACACCGTCACCCAGAAGCAAAACTGTGTTCAGTGTTTCCTTAACCTGCACACAAGCCCACCAACACCACTATTAACAGAATAGAGTAGCATCAGCATAGAGTAAGAAGATATGGGGAAACGTTGCAGTGCTTTCACATCATCAAAAGAACAGCTGCACCCAGAAGGAAGTGTGGGGTTGGAGTGCTGTTGGGAAGGAAGATAAAGGTTACCA
>CM067500.1:10900733-10920442 GCA_034552555.1 Semaprochilodus insignis | reverse complement strand
TGTGTGTGTACGTGTGTGTACATGTTTGTTATGCTTGTTTGGTGTTTTGATTTTAACAGTGACATGATAATTATTCATAAATTATATAGTGGCGTAAATACACCAAGTAATCCTACACACCCCAGTACACACAGTATTGGAGATTTTTCATTCTGTGGAAACCCACCTGCTGCTGCTGCTGCTGTTGTTGTATATTTGGATACTACACATAGCAAAAACGTTATATTACCCAGTAAAAGTGGATTTTGTTAAAATCATAACATCCTACAATCCATATACATGTTAGATGATATGACCAGGTGTGACCTGTAATGTGTCTGATCATCAATAAAAGAAAGTGTATATCTGACTTGTTAATTTATTACTGAACACACTTCTCACTAAGTTCAGACAGCAGGCCTGTTACAGGCCTGATACAGACTATCAGCTTGTTATTCACTGCCATCTAGTGTACTGGAAATTACTGCACATCACAACATAAACGGGTCAAAGGCTGCATATACACAGTATATATGAACTTACATCAACATGTATCTACACTCAGTGTCCACTCTATCAGCTCCACTGAGCATATAGGAGCACTCTGTAGTTCTACAGTTCCAGACTGTAGTCCATCAGTCTCTCTGTATACTTTATTACCGTTCTTCAATGGTCAGGACCCCCACAGGACCACCACAGAGCAGGTATTAGGTGGGTGATGGCACTGCAGTGACCCTGATGTGCTGCTGGCATGAGTAGACAGCTGTGCTGCTGGACTGAGAATACCATATCAACTCAACTNGAATTAAAGACAGCGTCTTACAAGCACTCGAGCTGCTTGTGAGAGGGTCCTCTTCCAATTTGGCCTCTCCCATCCAGCTCAAGTATTCACTCTTATATAGGCTGTTTTTTCACGTATAGAAACATCTGGACTTCATCCCAACAGTTGGGGGTTTAGAATTACATACTTAATCAAGACTCACTCTTCTGAGTTTCTTCAGCTCCAGTTACAAGGCCCCTCAAACATAAACATTCCACTCAATGTATGTCATATGGAAAGGCTCAGAAACCTCAAACATCAACTTGATAATAGCCTTAGCCTACATGCAGCGATATTAGCATTAAGATCTTGTAATTCAGAGTGATATTCGAGAGAAAAGTGTTCACAGAACAACACATATCAGTTCTGAACTTTTTTATTCATGACAGGACATGATAAGATGCAGGTTCTCCAAAAACTCATTCATTTTTGCTACAGAGAAATCAAGCTCACACACATTAATATTTAATAGATGAACAGTTAAGCCTTCCTGAAGTTTGTAAACAGAGCTCTGAGCAGATCTGGTCTTGCTGAAGATTCACTGATTCTGTTTTGGTCTTGTATCTTTCCATTTTCCCACCATTTATCAGGTTCAGGCTTAGCAGAGCTTTAATTACAGAAAGGCGTTTTTTATAAATTGATGATTTTAATTGTTGATTTTAATGAGTGAGACTATCCTGCTCTATTTTACCATCTTATGCAGCAGCTCTTTACTATTTGAATTTTTTACTTTTAATAGTGCTATATTGAAATTGTAAATTGAAATAATTGAAAGCTAATTCAAAGTATAATTCTACTTCAGATATAAAATCTGTCTGATGTGTTATTATATATTAAGTAGTAGTTTATATTAACATATCTATACAACATCTACACAGACAAACAAATACAGACTGTTATTTAACCATCTAAACAGGTTCTATAGCAGTAGAATGTAGAACCAGTTCAGTTACATATGACACAGTCATGATTAGTTCTTACCTCTGATCAGATGTTCGCAGTGTTACTCTGAAAGAGTGAAATGTTGTTCAGAGACAGAGACAGAGACCATCCCTCCCTCTCTCTCTCTCTCTCTCTCTCTCTCTCCCTCTGTCTCTCTCTCTTCCTCCCATTATACTCAATATGCCAGATGCAATAAAAAATTGTTAGGTTCATATTTCATAACTGCAAATAACTAACTAGATCACATCTTTAAAATACAGATTACAGGGATAAGCAGAAAATATTTCTGAAAATCTAAAATCTAAAACCCATCAAAAGAATATGCTAATTTCACATTTCAACTGACGTTATAGCCAGGTGAAACTAGAAGTTTCATTCTCAGTTTAAAAAAAGTAACAAAAAACGTGTATTTTTTCACCTGTATGTCACTGTAGGTAACAGAGGATTATTTATTGCTATTTTAAAGCTGTTGAATATTTTGATAGCCTAAATCACATGCCGTCTTATTCGCCAGCTTCAAGGTTTCCTTTTCCTTCTTGCATGGTGCAACAGTTAAATTCTGGTGCCTTAGGCCAAACAGGCACCCAGGCACCATTTAAGGTGGAACTCCAAACTGACATTACTAGCATTACAAGAATACTAATGTTTCAGATTGCTGATGTTATGTATATATTACACTGCTGATAGAACATCAGTAAAGTTCATGTGTTTTTAGCATGTTAGTTTTCATTGTTTTACGTGACTGTTTAATACTATTAACTTCTCAAAGTAACTTCATAGTTACTCTAATACATATGGACACCAAGACTGGAAAGCTGAAAATGAAGATTTGTCTCCGTTCCACAGATTTAGATACATATTCACTGCTTAGTCTCAGAGTGATGGTGTAAACTGGTGGGTTTTAAAGTTTCATTATAAATACTAGTACTCTGTACCTGGATCTCTGTCACGAAAAGCCTATGTTCTTCTCCGCGTTCCGATTTCTTCGAACTCTTACTGCTGTTCTCAAACTGGTGTTGAGTCAGTAAATAATGTGTGTGTTTTGTATCAGATCTAAAAAGATTCCAGGCTAATTACAGTCTAAAAAGATTCCAGGCTAATAGCAATTCAATCTGGGTAGTTTTCAGTCACTAAACTGGGTATCTGTTAGACAGAATGCAGGTTGGGTTAATCTAATCCAGAAAGATGGGTTGTTCACTTGTCACGTCTGTGGGTCTGCCTGCCTCCGTTCCTCTGGACACCCTGAGTTCCCAGAGTGCACAGTCCGATGATGTCACACCCAAATGCTCACGCTCCGCCTATCCCCCTCGGTCTGGCTCGCCAGTATACTGATTGCAGCCAGCTGGTATAGGTGTCTATAAGCCCCACACACACTCTCCCACATCGCAAAGTTTTGCCAATTTCTATTGCATCTCTGAGCGTTTCAATCTGCTATTCAGTCTTTTTGTTAACGACCTCTTTCTCTTCTACCTCCCCTTCTCGCTTGTCCCTTACTGGCTTTTCTCCTGTCATCTGATCTCTGGCTCTCGCCCCTGTTTTTACTCACACTGATTTACGGCTTAGCTCTCCCCTCTGGTTCTATCTGCCCTTCTCTGACTGCTTCCCCGGTTTTCAACCTTTGCTCTTTCTACTGTTGAATGACCTGATTTTGTCCCCGTGTCCTGCTGTACCGATCTTTGTTGTCCCACCGAGCATCTGTTAAGCGTATTAAAAACTCTTGGTACTTTGGCTCAGCACGAGTCGCGCCCAGTTCTTTGCACCTGACATCACTTAATCTGGTAAAATGATTTGACCAGTCGTCCAGTAGTTTGATTCATACAATACACTTTTTCTATTATTTTTCTATTTTTTTTTTACACAAATTTCTATTAGCATTCTGTAAAAAATAAAACACAGTGTAAAATGTGTCCTAACTTTTAATAATGTATTTCCCCCAAATATGTTAAATTATGTTAACTTACATTCTATTAAAATTATAAACGTTATTCTTATTAAAATGTGCAAGTGTGTTTTACTGAAGAGGATTAGAAAATTAACTTAACGTAATTTGACTGCAAACATAAACTTTTTCAATCAGCCGCATGCCTCCCCACAGAACTGATAGTGTAGCGATAGTCAAACGTTTCTTAATGGGCCACGTTTAGTGAAAGTAGAAAAGCTAATAGCAGTTTCTGAAGTTACAAAGTTAAAAAATAATAAAAAGGCTGGGATGGGCTAGAGGACAATAGGCAAGCAGCTTGGAAGCATGGGAGTGGAAACATCATACTTTGGGGGTGCTTTTCTGTGCAGGGGACAGGACGACTGCACCGTATTGAAGGGAGGATGGATGTTGTCATGTATCGCCAGATTTTGGCCAACACCCTCCTTCCCTCAGTAGGAGCACTGAAGATGGGTCGTGGCTGGGTCTTCCAGCATGACAATGACCCGAAACACACAGCCAGGGCAACTAAGGAGTGGCTCCGTAAGAAGCATTTCAAGGTCCTGGAGTGGCCTAGCCAGTCTCCAGACCTGAACCCAATAGAAAATCTATGGAGGGAGCTGAAACTCCGTGTTGCCCAGATTTCCAATTTCTAGATTCACAAAAGAAAGAAAGTAAGCCTGCACTAGTGAAAATGAGGCATGTGCACGTCCATCATTGATTCAGTTACACTGTTCAAATCAAACTGAATGTTCGGTCTGAATCCTGACCTGCACACAGTGGAGAGGGATTTAGAGACTGGTCTAGAAGAAAATCAAGCCAATAAAAACTGAATGCAAGTATTCTGTGCTTTATGGTGTACGGACCTGAGTGATCTGGGTTTAGACATCAGTATAATAAAGTAAATCACAAAGTATCTTTAACACACTTTTTAATAAACTTCTTAGACTAGTTATGTTAGTGAATATTAGTTACATAGGAAATAAAACAGATCATAATATCTTAAAACAGTGACAGATATGTTTGTCTTCTTTTATCACTCTCTCAGAATTTTAGATTGCATTTTATCCAATAAAGAATTGATTATCAGATCATGGTGAAAATATGATAATTAATGACTCACTGATGTTCAGACTTGGTCTCCACGAGGGGACTGTCAGAGTTAACAGTGGTAACACACTCTTTCCTATATATCTGGATTTACAGGTTTGTTACATGTGATTGATAATTTGATTTTAACAGCAACAAGACTATTAAATGTAAATATAAGTAAATATAAGCAGTTCTACAGACTCCTCCCACTTAAGAGTTTAATTCTGAGACAATTCATCCAGTTGATTGTTGATTGGTTGCTGAATAAGAGCTGATTTGGAAATTACACATCACAGTCCGGATACATTTTACATGATATGACCAGGTGTGAACTGTAATGTTTATGACTCCTTCATTTATTACTGAACACACTTCTTAGCCAGTTCAAACAGCAGGCATGTTGTTCTATAATGATAACGATAGAACAGCTATAGCTTGTTATTCACTACTGCCATCTAGTGGACTGCACATCACAATATAAACAGGTCAAGGTCTCACTGCCGATTTTGCAAGTTTTCCAACCTACAAAGAATGGAGAGGTCTGGATTTTTTATCATAGGTACACTTCAGCTGTGTGAGAGAGAATGTAGTTGATTCTAGAAAATCACATTGTATGATTTTTAAATAATTAATTTGTATTTTATTGCATGAAATAAGTATTTGATTACCAACCAGCAAGAATTCTGGCTCTCACAGACCTGTTAGTGTTTCTTTAAGAAGCCCTCCTATTCTGCACTCATTACCTGTATAAAAGACACCTGTCCACACACTCACTCAATCACACTCCAACCTGTGTGCAGACTTGGTCAAGAACTACAGGAAATGTCTGACCTCTGTAATCGCAAACAAAGGATTCAGTACCAGATATGAAGTTCTGTTTTTCTATTGTATCAAATACTTATTTCATTTAATAAAATGCTAATTAATTATTTAAAAATCATACAATGTGATTTTCTGGATTTCTTTTTTAGATTCTGTCTCTCACAGTTGAAGTGTACCTATGATAATTACCATTCTTTGTAGGCCGGAAAACTTGCAAAATCTGCAGGGTATCAAATACACTGCTCAAAAAAATTAAAGGAACACTCTGAAAACACATCAGCTCTCAACGGCGAAAAAATCATGCAGAATATCTTTCCTCGTATGGACTGGGTAATGTGTTAGGAACGAAAGGATGCCATATGGTTTGATGGAAATGAAAATGATCACCCTACAGAGGGTTGAATTGAAAGCAAAAAAAGTGATGCAGCAGGCTAGTCCATTTAACCAATATCCCATTGCAGCAACTCAAAATGGTACTCAGTAGTTTGTATGGCCTCCACGTGCTTGTATGCATGCCTGACAACATCGGGGCATGCTCCTAATGAGATGACAGATGTGTCCTGGGGGAGCTCCAGGACCTACTGCACCAGCGTAGGGTCTGACACTGGGTCCAAGGATTTCATCCCGATACCTAATAGCAGTCAGGGTGCCGTTGTCTAGCCTGTAGAGGTCTGTGTGTCCTTCCAGTGATATGCCTCCCCAGACCATCACTGACCCACTACCAAACCGGTCATGCTGAATGATGTTGAGGCGGCATAACGTTCTCCACAGCTTCTCCAGTCCCTGTAACGTCTGTCACACGTGCTCAGGTGAAACCTGCTCTTATCTGTGAAAAGCACAGGGCGCCAGTGGCGGATCTGCCAATTCCGGTGTTCTATGGAAAATACAGCTCAAAAGAATTAAAGGAACACTTTTTAATCAGAGTACAGCATCAACTCAGTTTAACTTCTGGGATATTGATTGTGTCAGTTAAGTAGCAGGGGGGTTATTGATCAGTTTCAGCTGCTTTGGTGTTAAGGAAATTAACAACAGGTGCACTAGAGAAACAACAATGAGATGACCCCCTGAACAGGAGTGGTTTAAAAGGTGGAGGTCATTGACATTTTTCCCCGCCTCATCTTTTCTGGCTGACTTTTCACTAGTTTTGCAGTTGGCTTGGGTCAGTGTCAGTACTAGTACCATGGTGCGGTACCTGGACCCTACAGAGGTTGTACATGTAGTCCAAATCCTGCAGGATGGCACATCACTATGTGCCATTGCCAGAAGGTTTGCTGTGTCTCCCAGCACAGTCTTAAGAGTATGGTGGAGATTCCAGGAGACATGCAGTTACTCTAGGAGAGCTGGACAAGGCCGTAGAAGGTCCTTAACCCCTCAGCATGACCCGTATCTGCTCCTTTGTGCAAGGAGGAACAGGATGAGCACTGCCAGAGCCCTACATAATGAACTCCAGCAGGCCACTGCTGTGAATGTGTCTGACCAAACAATCAGAAACAGGCTTCATGAGGGTGTCCTGAGGACCCAAAGCCCTGTAGTGGGCCCTGTGCTCACTGCCCAGCACCGTAGAGCTTGATTGGCATTTGCCACAGAACACCGGAATTGGCAGTTCCGCTACTGGCGCCCTGTGCTTTACACAGATGAGAGCAGGTTTTACCTGAGTATATGTGACAGATGTGACAGGGTCTGGAGACGCTGTGGAGAACGTTATGCCGCCTGCAACATCATTCAGCATGACCGGTTTGGTGGTGGGTCAGTGATGGTCTGGGGAGGCATATCACTGGAAGGAAGCACAGACCTCTTCAGACTAGACAACAGCACCCTGACTGCTATTAGGTATCAGGATGAAATCCTTGGACCCGTTGTCAGACCCTACGCTGGTGCAGTGGGTCCTGGGTTCCTCCTGGTGCACGACAATGCCTGGCCTCATGTGGTGAGAGTATGCAGGCAGTTCTTGGAGGATGAAGGAACTGATACCATTGACTGGCCCCCTCGCTCGCCTGACCTAAATCCAATAGAACACCTCTGGACATTATGTTTCGGTCCATCCGACGCCGCCAGGTTGCACTTCAGACTGTCCAGGAGCTCAGTGATGCCCTGGTCCAGATCTGGGAGGAGATCCCCCAGGACACCATCCGTCATCTCATTAGGAGCATGCCCCGACGTTGCATACAAGCATGTGGGGGCCATACAAACTACTAAGTACCATTTTGAGTTGCTGCAATGGAATTTCGGTTAAACAGACTAACCTGCTGCATCATTTTGTTTGCTTTGATTTTCAGGGTGTCTTTGAATTCAACCCTCTGTAGGGTGATCATTTTCATTTCCATCAAACGATGTGGCATCCTTTCGTTCCTAACACATTACCCAGCCCATATGAGGAAAGATATTCTGCATGATTTTTTTTCCCCATTGAGATCTGATGTGTTTTCAAAGTGTTCCCTTTATTTTTTTGAGCAGTGTATATACCTTATCCTGCACTGGAGAAGGAGCCTGACTGTGTTTCGTTATACTGTACAACCCTGTATTAGCATAATGACAATAAAGTTGAATTGAATTGAAAGAAATAACAGTGCTTCTGTTTTATTATGTCTTTAGTTTAAACACACCACTAAACAGATCAATGTCTACTTTCTGTGTTAAATTAAATTTTACATAGCAATGATTAACTTCATACCTCTGTCATCAGATGTCTGCAGTGTGAAATACTGTTCTGAAAGAAGACCATCTTTCCTGACCATCAACAGGAAAGAAGACCATCCCCTCCCTCTCATTCGCAATGATTCGTCAACTGAACAGAGGAACAGGGAGAAAGAAATTAATATTTAGATTTAAAATGATCTGCTGCTTACATGCAGCCAGATACGACAGATCAAACACAAAGCAATCAACATGTTTAGGACCTAGATTTAAAAATCGGAACATTACTGTTAAACTGCAACACCCAACACCGCATCACCCTACACTAAAATCCATGCGGCTGCTCAGCACAGCACTCAGCACAGCGCAGGCACAACTTTACTTTACTCTCCCTCCTTATCCCCTGCGGATGGCGCAGTTCTGCACTGTCCCTTCTCATCCCCTGCAGATGGCGCAGTTCTGCACTGTCCCTCCCCATCCCCAGCGGATGGCGCAGTTCTCCACTGTACCTCCTCATCCCCAGCAGAGGGCGCAGTTCTGCACTGTACCTCCTCATCCCCGGCAGCAGGTGAAGAATGACCTCTCAGACAACAGCAGGACATTATACACATTACAGCTTACATCACAAATCATCATTCACAACTACAGATGCATCCAGTTATTACAGCCATAAACACACAGCATGATCACACAGTCATTACAGACATCATAATCACACAGGTAGATAACTAGTATATGATGTGTACTCAAAGAGATCAACATCAAAACATAGGAACCATGAAGCTTACTGATCAACTCCTAATCAGTTACAAATACAGCCAGAAACTGAACTAACTGGACACTGTAAAGGTTTAAAGGGGAACAGTCACACCTACAATCAATTCTCTCGGTCTAAATAAACACTCAAGACAAAAACAGATCAGACTATATCTTTTATTCCAGAAAGCACAGACAGGCTGTGAAAGAGGTAACAGTTACAAAGTTACTGCTATAAATAAACCAACCTGTGTTTCTACTGAGATACAGTCACGTGTTCACAAACCTGAGTTACAGTTGTCTGTCTGTAATAACTCAAATAGCTCAAACTGCTTCAGCTGCTGGAAAGAGTGGACCGTTTAGGATGCGCTGTGTCTGTGGTATGTTTGCAGGGGGTGAGCGAGTTAATGGGGCTGAATAAACTGGAGAGTCATGCTGCTGAGGTCCTCTTCCAGTTTCTTCCAGTGTTCTTTCATGAAGCAACATCTTCTAACACTGAACAGCCAAACCTGACTGTTCACCTTTAACATTACAAGATCTCCACAACATGAGAGGACTATAAGCAGGTTATACTCTGGGTCTGAACAACAGGACATCAGACACGTTCAGCACTGAACAGGAAGGACAGAGGGATGTAGAGAAACACTGTACACACTAAATACAGATGCTGCAGGACTGCTGTGGTTATTAGGGTGACACTAGATGTTCACCTCAGACTTGTTGAGGTCTGTGTGCCTTCTGTAGACAAGCACACACAGCAGGGGGTCTATAATTACATTCAAACTCATCACACAAACACCCATCACAAACACATTCCAGTAATACATCCAATGATATGAGTAAAACCCATTATAATTCCAGCAGTAAATAATAAACATGATTGCACACGTGCTGGTAAACGTCCCATACAGGATCACTGTGGATGCGACAAATGCTAAGGCCCCCAAACCCGACTTCCTGGTTCTGTAAGGGGTGTCGCTGATTTGGGGTGGAGCTCTACAAGTGATTATACATGATGTCAATGTTATTATTAAAATAAGAGGCAGAGTGAAGACTATGAGAAAAGTTACCCTGAAAATCTCACAGAGGAAGAAAGAAATGCACGCAGTGCCGGAGATAATCATGGAACAATCAGGAAAGAACGCATGAGCAGAGCAGGGTGGATGTCTAAAAGAGAGTGCAGCCTCCAGAGCCACCACTTGCTGGAGGTGAAGCCCATAGATCATTGATCCTGACCATATAGAGGTTAACCCATGGCATATCACGCTCGAGTCCCAGCAGTAATCATCCTGTAACAGTTTGGTCACTATGTATGGACTCAGAAGCAGCTCCAGCACGTCAGAGAGAAGAAGCATGATGACGAAGGTTGAGATTCGGCCTCCACTCTTATAATGACCATACAGATTACGCAGAGCCCAGACTACAGCTGGAAGACCTACACACAGTCCAGCGATGAGGAAGATGGACAGTCTGATCTCACCAGCCAGTCGGTCTTGTTGAGTATAATAAACTGGGTATGCAGAGCTGGAGAAGAGGATGTGTGCCATTCTTTACTCAGTTGTTGAATCAGTGGTTCTTTATCCTGTGATAAAAATGTCAGATAATGATCATTTATTTTACAGTAATATTATATTTAATACTGTAAAGACCGTCAGGGCTGCACTACTTACTGAAAAGATGGAATGACCGCAGAGAGCTGTGACCACACTAAGATCAAACAACCAGAGGTTTTCTATAGTGTATAAAATATGATATTATTATTATTATTATTATTATTATTTTAGCTCAGTACAAGTGTATTATGATGGGTCATAACATGTATAACATGTGTAAAGACACGAGCAGTTAATGTGATGTAAGAATAGTAATGATAGAGCAGTCGACCTTCCTAGATTCATATTCAGGTAACACTAAAGTTCATAACCCTCTCCTCCCACCCACTAAAATCCAACTGCTGGGTCATGCTGGGAATTATGTTCTTATGCCACACCCATTAGTATGGCAAAAACATAAGTAAATAGCAATGAAGCAAATTAAACAAAGAACTCAATACGTATAATACAATACATACACAATACAAATAAAAAAGAAAACAATAAAATGGATTAAAAATTGTTCTGAAAAGTTCTGTTGAGTTTATATTATTCCATTTTATGCTGTTTATTTTCTGAATTTAACATATTGATTTTTTATATTGATTTTTGATTGATTTTTTAAGGAAAAAAAACAAACTAATTTGACCAGAGGTGTCTGAACATTTTTTTAAAAATTGATTTTGTTTTACAGGTATTTTAAATTATCCATCCATGTGCAGTACATTTCTTTATATAGCTGTATCTATGTATATCTCTATAAAACATTTTAGTTTCAGGCTTGGCAGAGCTTAAATTACATAAAGTCTGATTCTTTTTTTAAAAAACTGATTTAACTGTTTTTAAATGAGTGGAATTATCATAATTTATTTGACAATCTTATGATTCACTTCTTTGCTTACTGAAGAGGAAACGTTTAATAGCGGTAGGGTAGACATGAATGAAAACTAGTACACAAGTATAATTCTACTTCAGATATAAAATCTCTCTGCTGTTGTATTATATATTAAGTAGTAGTTTATATTAACACTGTTCTCCTCCACCACAAACTGAAATCATGACTAGGTATAAACGTCTCTACGGACACTGAATATGACTGTTCCTAAAATCTCACTGCACACAAATACAGACTGTTATTTAACCATCTAAACAGGTTCAATAGCAGCAGAATCTAGAACCAGTTCAGTTACATATGACACAGTCATGATTAGTTCTTACCTCTGATCAGATGTTCGCAGTGTTACTCTGAAAGAGTGAAATGTTGTTCTGAAAGAACAGAGAAAACATCCCTCCCTCTCTCTCTGTCTCTCTCCTGCCCTCTCTCTCCCTCCCTCTCACTCGCCCTCTCTCTCTCCCTCTCTCACTCCCTCTCTCTGCCTCCCCCCTCTCTCTCTCTCTCCCGCCCTCTCTGTCTCCCTCTCTCTCTCTGTCTCCCCCGTCTGTCTCTCTCTCTCCCTCTCTCTTTCATTCACACTGACGCAACAGCTGACCAGAGGAACAGGAAGGAAGCACATACAAGCAAGTAGCTGAAAACAGCTGAATACTTTGTAAGAGAGAATCTCAGAACTTATTTAATGATAAAGTATTCTGTATGTCCAGTTCAGCTGAAAGCTCTGAGGAATCAGTCAGTCACTGTTCAGATTCACAAACATTTTTTTAAAATTCCAAGCCAAAGAGTATTACGAGCATTAAAAATGACTGTCCAAGAAATGAATAAACAAGTTAAAAGACACAGTCTCAGATGCACTGTTAGTCCAATGTTTATATCTGGGCTAGTTCTGAAAGTGGACCAGAATATGCTAAGCTCACATATAAGCAGTACCACAACCCAGAAACCAGATGCTAATGTAAAAGATGCACACCACTGAAAGTTGTTGTGATACAATCTTCATGTACATGTACATGTCAAAATCATCTTCATGATCTTCTGAGTTGTGGTCTGTGAAAAGAAAAACAGTCACCATGCTGATCACAAACCACTGAGAGACTGCAGCATACAGAAGCTACTACATTTTCAGTTTCTACTTATTCATGTAAGAGAATGAGAGTTTTAAATGTATATGAAGTTTAAAGCCAAATGGTCCCTAAAGAGCGCAACTGCCATGGGCAGCACGGACAGCAGCTAGACGGGCTGGGAGTGACTCAATAAGGTCCTGGTAGGTTGTCACAGGTATCTGGAGCCATGCTGACTGCAGTGCATCCCACAGCTACAGGAGGGTGCATCAGGGAGAACCCATAGAGTGAATACGACGATCAAGGTGGTCCCACAGATGCTCAATTGGGTTCAAGTCTGGGGAATCGGGGGCAAGGGTAGTACTTGGAAGTCCTGGTCATGCTCTTCCAACCACTGTCGGACATTTGTAGGCGCATGACATGCCGCATCGTCTTGCTGGGAGATCCCATCCGCCCCAGGGAAGACAATCCGCATTTATGGGTGTATGTGATCTGCAAAGGACCTGCAGATCCATCACAAAAACTCTACACTCTTCTCAATGTCTTAATGCGCATGTGTTCTCAAACTGCTGTTTAGTGAAAAGCTGATAATGTGTGTGTAGTTTTGTATCACAGTTCTGGAGCCTGATTGAGTCCGCTAATCACTAATGAGTTCATACACTTATTAATTGCTAAACATGGAGTTGTGAAAAGACATACAGGAGCCTTGCTATAAAGATACCATCAAGATGTGCATGACTTCACTGATAATCATATTTATGATCTTGAGGTCTTGTACCATCTCTAACGCTGTTTATACTCTTTACTGAAGCATCAGACCACTGAGAGGAGAACAGTCACCACACCGAGCACAAACCACCAAATGATTGCACGATTCAGGCTCCATCAGAGGCTGCACCGTTTAAAATGTGTGGGAACCAAAGCAGTAAACATGAGATGAACTCCATTTCATACAATCCTAAGCTATGCAGAAATAATCAAACTATAAGAAAACAAGGAAATCTGGAATAATGAATACTGCAGGTGGATTGGATTAGTAAACTATAGTAAATCTAATTTTGCTAGTATAAGAATACATTTCACAGAGTTTTTGAACTTTTTAAATAACTTTTTAATAGCGTTTCCACATGTGCATTATTAAGAGCTTTCCTTTGTGGATCAGACACATAGAGGAGTGAGGGTCAGTATGCCTGTGGATTAGACACACAGAGGAATGTGGGTCAGTATGACTGTGGATTAGACACATAGAGGAGTGAGGGGCACACATGACTCTGGATTATACACATAGAGAAGTGAGGGTCAGTATGGCTGTGGATTATACACATAGAGAAGTGAGGGTCAGTATGGCTGTGGATTAGACACATAGAGGAGTGAGGGTCACAATGGCTGTGGATTAGACACATAGAGGAGTGAGGGCCAGTATGACTGTGGATTAGACACATANGGAGTGAGGGTCAGTATGTCTGTGGATTAGACACATAGAGGAGTGAGGGCCAGTATGACTGTGGATTAGACACAGAGGAGTGACGGTCAGTATGTCTGTGGATTAGACACATAGAGGAGTGACGGCCAGTATGACTGCGGATTAGACATAGAGGAGTGAGGGTCAGTATGGATGTGGATTAGACACATAGAGGAGTGAGGGCCAGTATGGCTGTGGATCAGACACATAGAGGAGTGAGGGCCAGTATGACTGTGGATTAGACACATAGAGGAGTGAGGGCCAGTATGGCTGTGGATTAGACACATAGAGTAGTGAGGGTCAGTATGAATGTGGATTAGACAAATAGTGGAGTTTGGGTCAGTATGGCTGTGGATTAGACACATAAAGGAGTGAGGGTCAGTATGGATGTGGATTAGACACATAGAGGAGTGAGGGTCAGTATGGATGTGGATTAGACACATAGAGGAGTGAGGGTCAGTATGACTGTGGATTAGACACATAGAGAAGTGACGGTCAGTATGGATGTGGATTAGACACATAGAGGAGTGAGGGTCAGTATGAATGTGGATTAGACACAGAGGGGTAAGGGTAAATATGACTGTGTATTAGACACAGAGGAGTGAGGGTCAGCATGGCTGTGGATTAGACACATAGTGGAGTGAGGGTCAGTATGTCTGTGGATTAGACACATAGAGGAGTGAGGGCCAGTATGACTGCGAATTAGACACAGAGGAGTGAGGGTCAGTATGGCTGTGGATTAGACACAGAGGAGTGAGGGTCAGTATGGCTGTGGATCAGACACATAGAGGAGTGAGGGTCAGTATGGCTGTGGATTAGACACATAGAGTGAGGGCCAGTATGACTGTGGATTAGACACAGAGGAGTGAGGGTCAGTATGGCTGTGGATTAGACACAGAGGAGTGAGGGTCAGTATGGCTGTGGATTAGACACATAGAGTGAGGGCCAGTATGACTGTGGATTAGACACAGAGGAGTGAGGGTCAGTATGGCTGTGGATCAGACACATAGAGGAGTGAGGGCCAGTATGACTGTGAATTAGACATATAGAAATGAAAAAAGCCCAAACCTGCCCAAGAGTTTAGTACGTCTGTGTTCAGAATGGGAACACAAGGTCCATGTGACCACTAGCACAGTCAATATAAGAGTCTAAACTGAACTTACGCATATTTATTTAAACACTATTTAATTTTCCAAAATAAATACATGTAAAACAGACTGACTGTAATAGTGCTAATCAGTAATATGCTAATATGTAGTGCTAAACACATAGTTTCCATTTATTTTCTCTCTTCACCAGTGAGAACAGGTGACTGTGATGCTAGAAAGATACCATTGAGATGTACATGACTTCATTTATCTTTATGATCCTGAGATCTTATACCAAGAGGTCTATATAGTTGTTTATACTCTTTACTGAAGCATCACGACTGCATGAACCCAGACACTTTCAGAAGCTGCACCATTTTAAAATGCGCTGGAATGAAATTTATGAACACAAGATAAGTAGCATTTTATACACAGACTGTGTTTGACATAATCACACTTACTACACGACAAACAACATGAAATTAAAAATTAATTTAAAACTTTAAGAACAAGAAGCAAATAAAACAAAGGAATCTTAAATAATAAAGGCTTTGGCAGCCAAATGAATGTAACCAAGATAGAAGATCCACCACGCATATACCACATGTTATGGTCCTGTGGGGGTCCTGACCATTTAAGAACAGGGTATGCGTAATGTATGCTAGGCACACCTCATACACTCATCATGAAAAAAGAATATCTGCACCCAGAAGGAAGTGTGGGATTGTAGTGCTATTGGGAAGGAAGATAAAGGTTACCAGGAACAATAAATGATGATACATTTAGACTGATATGGACAATATTTATTGAGCTATGCATACAGAAGTAGTGTCTCTCAGTATGGCGTCAGACCACCATGTTTTCTAACGCAACATGTCAGACGTCTTGGCATGGAGCTGTAGCGGTGCCTAATGGTGTGATAATCCATCCCATGCAGCTTGAATATTCTCACACAGTTCCTGCAGACTGTGCGGTAGGGGTGGAGGTGGAGTGGACACCAGGCCTTCTGGACGTGTGACAACAAACAGTTCATGTTGACACTGACCACAGTGCCTCCACACACGGATTCGATGGCCAGCTGCCATTCTGACACCATTGCAGGCTTTGGTGATGTTGATGTGGTGTTAAGGGCAGTCGGCATAACGTTTGGCATGCATGCATGCATGCAGTCCTGCGTGGTGCAGCCGTCTGCCAATGGATGATTCATGGAGGGAATCACTGCTCACCGAATGTGTCTTGGTGCGTTGGGATTTGGACCCAAACGCAGGGCAGGAACCCGTTTGCGCCAATGTAAAGGTGTAAACTGCAAGTAAATGGGTTTCCTGGATGTGGATGCACATGAAACAATGAGCGCAGGGAGTGAACTACTCGGGGGGAATGTGTTTGGGTGACCTGGTTTAGGTGGGGATCGAACCCCCGACCTCCGGAGTGATGACCCCATGTGTTATCGTTGCGCTACGCGGCAGTACACGTGAGGCGAGTCAGAAGGGGTTTTGTGAGGGAAGGGAGAAACAGGCGGTAAGCTCAAACAAAGGAGACGCCAGCAACGACGTGCGCAAACAAAAGGGAATGTTTATAACAGAACAGAAACAACCAGGAAAGGGTTTAACAGAAAGGGGTTATTTTCTTTTACTGAGCCTTGGCTCAGTTTGACTCGCGCCTTTCATTCTTTCTTTCTTTCTTTCTTTCTTTATTTACACATTTACACAGCACGGGTCTGGCTTCTTTTCTTTTCTTTTCTTTTCTTTTCCTTTCCTTTCCTTTCCTTTCCTTTCCTACCCCTCTACAAAGGTGTACCGGAGATGGCTATTTGGTGGGGGCTTATATGTGCAGCTTGTTGGTTTGAATAACCTCGGGGCATTCTGGTGGTTGGAGTTCCGGGCTGTAGTCCCCCCAGAACGGCCCCGCCCGGATCCTCACAGAATGTCTGAAATCGTGGCTGTTGAGTGATACAGTGATAAGGCTGATCGATAACTGATGACTGCACAGGAGGAGCACCGTAACAGATAACTACAGCAACTAAACCTGCAGCTACCAGGAATTATCATGCAAGTAAGTATGAGTCCAATAAAGCACTCAGCATCACTAATCATGTTTGGTATCAGGTTAATACCTTGTTACAGATTGGTTTTCAAGCTGAAAGATATAAGCTGAAAAATTTTAGGAAACATTAAGCACTAAAACTAAATGTCCTTTTACCCAAACGACTGTCTGCCTCTCTCTGTGTACATGTCAAGTCATGTGTGATCTACTGTGGCTTCCATGTGGTCTCGATAAGGCTTTAACATATTGTAGTATTTACTGTGGCAAAATGCCCAGTGGCCTGCTGTGCTGAACCCTGACTCCCCACTAGAATCCAACTTTGCACCCGTCGCATGTACACATGTGATTCATGCACATGGATGCTACAGATTACAGTCACTATCTTAGCTGTTTTTTAATGTAAATAATGGTTCATATTAAAGTTACCTTCACAATAAGCACAATAAACAAACACAACAAACACAAAAAGAGCATTATAACACGCAAGGACTTAAACATCTTTCAGATATATCAATAAAACTATATTTTCAAGTTGTTGGTACCTCCTTAAAAAAGATGTTTTGGATGCCATGTGACCTGCGGTGTCCAAGATGTAAAGATACATATAAAATATTGGATGTCGACATCAGTCCAAAATTCCAATATCAGTGCATCCCTAGAAACTAATTAATAAGATACATTAATGCAGTGTAAACATTCTATTAAAAACGTATATGGACAGAGCGTCCTGGGTCTACACATCCATCTAAGACAATCCACAAGAATCTTTAACATGTTTTAAATTACTAAAACATTTTTAGTCAAATTCTTTAAAAACAATAAAAGTAAATAAGTAAGTTCATAAGGTCATAAAAAATTGATAGATATGTTTGTCTTCTTTTATCTCTCAGATTTTTTATTTTTAGATTTTCAGATTATTGACATTTATAACAATAAGGATTGATAACCAGATATAGTTATCGTTTTTGCTGAACCTTTACTTCTGTTCATACTGTACTCCCTTATTATTGTATTGTGTTACTGTGCGGTACTGTGTAACTGCTACTGGCTAGTAAATTTCCTTTGAGATCATAAAGGGTTTATCCACACATACATCCACCCATCCAGCCATCCATCTATCTATCCATCCATCCATCCATCTATCTATCCGATGTTCAATCTTGGTCTCTATTTCTCCTCATTCCTACACTGATAAACTGGTATCTGATTACTGATAGCTGAATACTGACAAATGACAAATTAAACTACAGTATAATACTATAATTATAATGTAATACACTGTTCAGCATAAACTGATGTTTGCTCAGCATCAAGGTCTGTAAATGTGTAAAAGATTTTCCCTTTGCAGACCACCACGCACAACAAGTTTGACTACTCTCAAACTTAATAAGCACATCGCCAACAAACTCCCACCACTCTGAGAAAGGTAATTAATGAGAAACATCAAATACAGGACCATAGTGAACATGGTGCAAGGTAACACCACGTATCCATGCCACTTGGTTCTATCAGAGCGGGGGAGTTTAATGGGCGATGTTCTACAGGTGACTGTACATGAGGTGACTGTCACAGCTAACGGTGGTAACAGACTAAAAAGGTGAAGCGGTGGTGCACTGGAAAGGATCCACATGAAAAAAACATGAATCCAATGGCAGAGATTACAACGGAGCAGGGACAGAAAACGGGAGCACAGCAGAGAATGTATCTTAGACCCAGATCAGTCTCTAACACTCCATCATCTGCTGGAGGAAAACACCACAGACTCTCAACCCCGACCAGAACGATGTTCTGCACGTCAGTTCCTCACACCTGTCTCCTTGGACCAGTTTTACAATGATATACAGATTCAGAATTAGCTCCAGTATATCATTGATGAGGAGGAGGACGATAAAAGCTGAAATGCTGGGCTTCTTTTTATACTGATGGCGTACAACATTCAGAGTCCAAAACAGAGCCAGCACACCAAAATACACACCACTCATTAGAAAGCTGCACAAGATACTTCTTTCATGAGAAAGGAGGAGAGGAAAGAACAGGACCTCTGCCATAGTATGGTCACTCTGTTCCACCCTAGAGTGAAAATAATAGGTGAGATTCCATTTCTGCCAAAAAATGACTTTCCAACATAAAATGAACCAGGATTTAAGTACCTACTGAAGCTCCGCACCAGATACAGAGATCTGATCTGCAATTACACAAACCACCAAACCAGAGATGAATACACTGAAATGAAAGATGGAAAAACTATAAAAGCCAAACAGTGGCATTAGTAGGCTATGGTTTTTAATATTTAATAATCAGATGCTTGAATAAAACATAGACAAGATAACTCATTTCTATATCCAAATTTAGGTTGCTTGGTGCTTTATCTGATGTACTACACTACACTCGACCTATTAAAACTACATCTACATTTACATTTATATTATATTATATTATATATCTGTGCTCTTACCTTAGCAGATGACAGTCCTATTCTGAAAACTGCTGCTCTAACAGAGTATGAAAAGACCACCTCCCCGCCCCTTTTCCCACAGATGTACATGTGCTGGCTGACCGGGTCCCGTAGTTTGCTATTTCCATCCTCTCTGCGGCCGCTTGAAGCACA
>CM067500.1:10874962-10900233 GCA_034552555.1 Semaprochilodus insignis | reverse complement strand
ATCTACAGTGCTGGCTTTAGTCATGTCCACAGTGGTCCTGTATATGGTCTATGCCAGCCTGTGCTTAGTTCTGAGGAATTATTCAGGACAACACCAGGATCTGGAAACGTATTGGACTTTATGGGTGATGTGTTTGTCTCTGATGAGTTTGCAGGTGACCTTTGACCCCCTGTTGTGTGTGTTTGTCTACCGAAGGCATCTCAGGGTTAAGACACAGCGGAACATGCATAGAGCTCAACTCTGACTTTAGCAGCTAGCCCACAGATGAATCATCTAGACTTGGACTCTATATATATATTTCCTGTTTAGATAGTATCAGAGAGCTTTTTTCGGTTTCACTGTCTCGCAAAATTCGCAGCATGGGAAATGACCAGGTCCACAGAACACCAAGTAAAGAATCTGATCATAAAGAGGTGCAGTGTCTGAAACTAAATGGACATGATGGAGAGATACTGCTGTACTAATGAAAGTTCAGTGGTTAGTATGGTGCTGTAAATATTTTATCTGTTCATGTTTATTTTTTCAGATAACATAGTAAGTTCCCAGAAGGATCGACCGGACTGAAACTTGGTAGGTTTGACATCTGGTTCACATTGCCGCTCCAGGCCCAGCCCCAGCCCTTGTTCCCTCTGTTGGACCTTCTGCTGATTGTGGACGTGCTCTAGGCCCACCCAATCTTGCGCTTCTGGACCTGTACCTTAAGGGGGGGTTTTGTCACATGCCCCCATCTTGGGGATAAAACCTCTGTAGTCTCTGGACACCAACAAAGGCTGATCAAGTTGAAGTGCATATTTAATATTTAATATTATATTATTATTTAATAAATAATATAAAGTTATATATTTTTCAAGATTTCTTTTCTTAATTGTCTTCGAAGAAGGTGACCGGACACCATACTGAGAGGCGCTACTTCTGTATGTGTAGCTCAATAAATATTAATATATCAGTCTAAATTTATCATCATTTATTGTTCCTGGTGACCTTTATCTTCCTTCCCAATAGCACTGCAATCACACACTTCCTTCTGGCTGCAGCTGTTCTTCTGAAGATGAGTGTAAGTACTGAACTTCTGAACTTTGTAGATTATTTTTTGATAAATGAATAAAAAGCTCAGAGTTACACACTTGGCGTTTTATTACAGATCTCCATGGCAGAAGAAGGAGGCATGAATTTCCTCTACACACACTGTGTTAAGACATGGCTTCCGGAAATTACTGCACTCATTAGGATGACCTTCTTCTACATGACTGTTGTGTGTGTGGGTCTTCCAGCTGTGATTTGGGCTCTGCATGTTCTGGACCACCAACGTAAGAGCGGAGGCCGAGTCTCAGCCATCAGCGTCTTCCTCCTCCTCAGTGACCTGCTGGAGCTGATCCTCGATTCAGCAATAGTAATATTAATAATGAGCAGACATTATAAAATAATTTGTAATGTATTTGCTGGTCTTGTGTTTGGAACCAGGGTCTGTGGTCATCACCTGCACCAGTTGGTGGCGCTAGAGAACGTCCTATCTCTGAGGTATCCATCTGTGGCTGATATCTCCTCTCCACTTCGCTCTACTGTGCTCTGCATTGTGGTGGTGCTGTTGGTGACTGTGTTGATGTTTCTAGGTGGTGTTGGATGGCTGATGAATATGCGTTTGTCTCTGTGGCCTTTAGCTGTGTTAGTAGTCACAAGCTTGTTTACATGCAAAGTCTTTTCTGGTCCGGTCCTGACCTACACCAACAGGAACTCCGGTGTGTTGGTTCTTAGTGTTGCCATGGTTATACTGTTTTTCTTGTATGTATCATTTTGGTCGACTATGGCCTTTGACCTTCCCTTAGGTTTGGACCATCTAGTGCATTTGCGAGTGATCTCAGAGCCTGTCCTGTGTGTGATTGTCTACAGGGAGAGTCTTTGGGTTCAGAAAGCGCGAGCAGGCTCAGATCAGAGTGCTACTCCGTAAACTAAGAGCCTCGGTGCATTGTGTCATGGCAGACATCATATTTGCTGAGTTGCTAAATGAGTGCCTGTTTGATAAATGGGTTTAACTCAGTGAAGGAGTTATGTACAGTTTTTTCATCATATTTTTAGGTATTATAACTGCATTATTATACAACCCTCTCTCCAAATACAGTAATTAATTACAATTTAATTATATTCCATTGACAATAGTACAAAGACAAGATATTAAGTGTTAAAACTGTTATTTAAATGTTTTTATCGTGTTTCTTATTGTCTCTCAGGGCCTGAATCTCTCGGAATGTTTCCTACTACTTGTGTTTCTCTATCCTTGTTATGTAACCCTGATGCTTAGGGCAATAAATTGTCTGGGCCAGCTGAGGGTGATGACACTGAGTGTGTTTAAAGGCACTGCAGAATATCAGATATCAGAGTAAGGGTATACATACAGTGAGATATCTGAAAGAAATCAGAGTAAGAGTATACATACAGTAAGAAATCAGAGTAAGAGTATACATGTAGTAAGAAATCAGAGTAAGAGTATACATACAGTGAGATATCTGAAAGAAATCAGAGTAAGAGTATACATGCAGTGAGGTATCTGAAAAGAAATCAGAGTAAGAGTATACATGCACCGAGATATCTAAAAGTACATAAAAGCCAGCAATCGGCTGACTATACACAATCGTGTTTCTGGTGGATGTTACTTTTTATTAATAACATATTCATCCCCTCGTTTCAGCTACCTCCGCTGGTTATTTGTGTTTGCTGCAGTAGCAGTTCTTTACAGTCAGTCCACCACTTCTGTGTCCAACCCGACCCGACAGTAAAACCAGTATATGTTGTGTTCTGGATGCTGGTATACTGGTCACCAGCAAACCAGTACAACATAATAACACTTCACATCATCAGCTTTACCGAAAACTATATTGCAATAATTTTGCTAATGTCAGCTAGCGATGCTACTCACTTTGCTTTGAAAAGTTAGCGGTGGAGTTCAATACTAACAGCTTTATCTTTAACACTGAGCTTCTGGAGCTTATAACACATTAATGTAACATACAGTCATCATCAAAGAACAGCTGCCCCCAGAAGGAAGTGTGGGATTGCAGTGCTATTGGGAAGGAAGATAAAGGTTACCAGGAACAATAGATGATGATAAATTTAGACTGATATGATCAATATTTATTGAGCTACACATACAGAAGTAGTGTCTCTCAGTATGGGGTTGAGCCGGCGTGTTCGCTAACCCAACATGCCAGACGTCTCGGCATGTAGCTATAGAGGTTCCTAATAGTGTCCTGTGATAATCGATCCCATGCAGCTTGAATATCCTCACACAGTTCCTGCAGATGGTGCGGTAGGGGTGGAGGTGGAGTGACACCAGGGCTTCTGAACGTGTGACACGTGAAAACAAACCGGTCATCTTGGTGCTGACCACGATGCCTCCACACAGATTCGATGGTCGTCTCCACCAACACAAAAGCGGGACTCGTCACTGAAGATGACCCGCTGCCATTCTGAGTCACTCCATGACAGTCACTCCATGGCACGACACCATCACAGTCTTTGGTGACGTTGATGGGGTGTTAAGGACAGTTGTCGTAACGGTCTGCCAGTGTGTAGTCCTGCATGGTTCAGCCGTCTGCCAGTGGTGCTGCACTAACAGGATGACTCATGGAGGACATCACTGCTCGGTGAATGATACATCAGACAGCAGTAAACATTTTGCCATGTCAGAATACAGAATAACCATCAGTGATTTATTATTTATTCCAAGATTGCAGTGGGACTTCTGAGACATTTTAAACACGATGAGATTCGCTGTTGGCTCACATCACTGACGTATTAAAGGTTCCCTGACTAATTAAATATACTCCTAAATTCATTCATTCATTTTCTGAACTACTTATCCTTCGGGGTCATGGGAGCTGCTGGAGCCTGTCCCAACGCTAATTGGGTGGAAGGCAGTCCACAAGTCCATCACAGGGCAGACACACACACATACACACTCACACCTGGGGAGCAATTTATCATATGACTCGGCTACGTACCAATGCCACAAATCTTAACCAGAGCTGAACGGATTAGCATGCATGTCCCATTCTCAAGCTCCACCAATCTCACAGCTTGCTTGCTTTGCGTGCTGGCGCCCCCCTCAGGGCATGTGCAGAAGAGAGACAACAGAGACTGAAATAACAAGAGCCTACTCTAATCCATCTGTAACTGTAAATACATCACCAGTAGAGGAAAGTGCTTTGATGGAGCTTGCCAATGTAACTGAATGGGCAAATCTAATAAGCCATGATGTTAGCCTATGGTAGCTAACTTATTTGCCATGCTCATCAGGTGTCCTCTTAGGCTACCTTTATCAGTTGGGATTTGTTGGATGGTGTTTATGTGCTGGGTGCACATAGCGTCTGATGCTAACAGCACTTTAGAGAGAATCTACATCCAAACAACGGCAACCCCCAAAGGCTGTTAGTGTTGGACATTATCATGAGCTTGGAGGCTTAAGATGAGCTTGGATGTAATGTATACCATAAAGCATTTGGTCAAACAAGGTCATGCAACGCATAAAAACGATGAGCTAATTTGTAATCAATCTGCACCCAATACCCCATAATGATAACATATTATAAAGACAAGCTTCAATATTCCATTGACATAAGTATTCAGACCCTTTGATATGACACCTGAAATGGAGCAGCTGATCAGCTGTTACACCTTGACTGGAGTCCACCTGTGGTAAATTCAGGTGACTGGACATGATTTGGAAAGACACACCCCTGTCTCACAGCTGGCAGTGCATATCAAAGCCAAAACCAAGCTGTGAGGGGGAAAGAACTGCCGGTAGAGCTCAGAGACAGGATTGTGTGGAGGCACAGATCTTGAGAAGGCTACAAAAACATTTCTGCTGCACGGAAAGTTTCCAAGAGTGGCCTTAATAATCCCTAAATGGAAGAAGTTTGGAACAACCAGGACTCCGTAATCAGGGGAGAAGGGCCTCGGTAAGAAAGGTGACCATGAACCCAATGTTCACTCTGGCTTTGCTCCAAAGATCCTGTGTGCAGATGGGAGGAACTTCCAGAAGGTCAACCATCACTGCAGCACTCCAGCAATCTGGGCTTCATGGCTGAGAGGCCAGACAGAAGCCTCTCCTCCTCAGTAAAAGACACATGAAAGCACCTAAAGAACAAGATTCTCTGATCTGATGAAACCAAGACTGAACTTTTTGGCCTCAGTTCTAAGCATCATGTCTGGAGGAAACCAGGCACTGCTCATCAGGGAGGCTGGTCAGGGTTGAGGGAAAGCTGAATGGAGCACAGTACAGGGATGTTCTTAATGGAAACCTGATCCAGAGTGCTCGGGGCCTCAGACTGGGCTGAAGGTTCACCGTCCAACAAGACAATGACCATAAACACACAGCCAAGACAACACAGAAATCGCTTAGAGACAACTGTGAATGTCCGTGAGTGGACCAGCCAGAGCCATGGCTTGAATCCAATCAAACATCCCTGGATAGACCTGGGAATTGCTGCCCACTGACGGTCCCCATCCAACCTGACAGCTTGAGATGATCTGCAGAGCAGAATGGTAGGAAATCCAAACCTTGTCGCATCATACCCAAGAAGACTGGAGGTTATGATCGCTGCCAAAGGTAAAGTACTGAATAAAGGATCTGATCTGTTTTCACTTTCTCATTATGGGGTACTGGGTGCAGATTGTTGGGGGGAGGGTGGAGGGGCCTGAAGTTCTTATTTTAGCACAAGGCCTCAATATAACAAAATGTGAACTCAGAGGAAGGGTCTGAAGACTTTCCCAATGCATTGTACCTGTACCATAATGCAACATGAGATGCTGTATGAAACTGCAGAACACATTTATAGCCTCACACTGTTTTAAGCACAAACTCAGTCATATCTCTGTGCAATACATGTGTTCGAGGTGCCTGAACCTTTCTGTAGATCAACAGACACAACAGGGGGTCTATCATCACTCTCAAACTCATCAGAGAAGCACCCACCACCCACAGATCTCCATAATGCCACAGAAAAGAGGATATGTACATAATGATTGTGAAAATGACAAACGTTAACACTGTGTAACTCAGGTTCCTGGTTCTGTAAGGGATGTTGTCCATATGTGGTGGAGTTCTACAAGAGACTACACATGAATTCCTTATTAGAACTAAAATAAATGTCACGTTTAAGATTAAGACAGCAGTTACACCAAAAAGCTCACAAAAGAAAATACAGATGAACGCAGTGATGGAGATGATGATGGAGCAGGAAGGAAAGAAAGCTTGAGCAGAGCAGTGTGGATGTCTCAAACACAGAGTGCCCTCTAGCACCATCATTTGCTGGAGATGAAGTCCATAGATCATGATGATGATCATAAGGAGGTAAGTGTCCGGCATGTCCAGCTCATCTCCCAGCAGTAATCATCTTGTAGCAGTTTGGTCACTATGCATGGACTCAGAAGCAGCTCCAGCAGGTCAGAGAGAAGAAGCACGATGATCAAAGCTGAGGTTCGGCCTCCGCTCTCATAATGTTGATACAGAAGACGCAGAGCCCAGACTAGAGCTGGCAGACCTCCGCACACTCCAGCAATGAGGAAGATGGACAGTCTGATCTTACCAGCCGGATGCTCTTGTTGAGCTGCAGGATATGCGAGTTGAGACAATAGGACATGTGCCATTGTACTACTAGTGACTGAATTAGTTGTTCGTTGTCCTGTAATGAAAAGGGAAGGTGAGGAGTGGGTTCTCTTGGAGTAATAATCTGATCAATATTACAAAAACTGTTCAAGAGGGAAAATAACTTGAAGTGATGGACTGTTGGCCACCGCACTAAACCCAAACAGCCAGCTGATTGCACTGAAAACAAGAGGCTAAAAAACATACACATGAGCCTTAGATCATAAAACAAGGAGTCATGATATTGATGTGTGGTCATATAGTACTCTTACGCTCACCAGACAAAAAATGAGTCACCTTGTGTGTTTAGTGGTAGTAACTTCATGAGGATGACGGGGCTATAAATACCTGCGGGGTGTGAGTGACGGGATCCATAGATTGAGAAGAGGTGCTACAGTGCAGGGAATGTCTCGTTCCATGTGTGGAAAATGGCTCCAAAGCAGATGTTAATGATTGGCTAAAAGGAGTGACTGCATTTGGGCGTGCCAAAGACCATAGTGTGAAGGAGGTAGTTGAATCTGCAGGTGTACGTATGGTCATACAGGTCTACCAGCAGTGGCTAAAATCCCAGTCTACAGGGAATTGTGCCAGGGAAAGCATCCACCAAATCTGGCCCAACTTTGCAATTCTTTGATGCAGGAGTGTCTGAAGATTGATGTGGCCTACATCCAGAAACTTGTCCAGTCCATGCCAAATCCAATCACAGCTGTTATTTGTGCTTGTGGAGGTATTACACAATAGGTATGTTTCAGTCACAGGGGACTCATCTTTTTGTCTGGTGAGTTTATTTGTACTTGAAAGTTTGCGAACCCTTTAGAAATGCCAATAACTCTGTATAAATTTGACTTAAAACTATCAGACTTTCAAACAGAGATCAGGAGAACCCAATTAAACAAATGAGCAGTCATGGGAGCAGTCATGGGCTGGAGGTTAGGGAATCAGCTTTGTTACCGGAGGTCACCAGTTGAAGTCCCTGAACCAGCAGGACACAACTGGAGGGACCTAACCCCCACAGGCGCCCTGGGCAGCTTGGATAGGGCTGCCCACTGTTCGGGCAGGCAGGCTCACTGCCCCCCCTAGCGTGCATGTATGTGTATCACTGAACGAATGCTTTAATGTGGAGGGCAGACCATCTAATGTTTGTTCAGCTGATTTAGAGTGTTAACAGACCATGAGATCTAATCCTAAAAGTCTTTTTAGGTTTCCTTCTCATTTGCACTGGAACATGGCTGCCGTAAGGCTGACACAAAGGCTGCCTCCAGTCCAGATCCCGTTTTTGACATATCCAGATTGTATGCAGATTGATTTTTGAAATTCTTGTGCATTCTTGCATCTTCCATTGCCCAAACTGCTTTCCCAGTAGTCAAGTACATGTTAACCATGGACGGTTAAAGTACCTGAATGAGTTATTGACCCAGCCTGAATACTGAGTAGGCATCGATTCATAACTAGACCGTCAAGAACAACCTTACAGTCCCATCATACACTGCAGAGTCTTCGTGCCTGGCAGAGGATGTGGTTTAGACCCACAGATGTATATTTATAAGCTCATTTATTTTAAGTACGTAGAGCACTTAGACCTGCTTTAGAGCCAAAACACCAAAGTCATCCCACCTTTGCTCATTTGCATGAAAACACCTTTGGATGGACAAAATGCTAAATGTTGATTTATTTAAAAATCCAGCCGTTTTAAACAATTTATTTTCTGTTGTTGACAGTATATAAGTTTCCTGTAATGCTTCATCAGTAACATAACTAACTTCCAGTTTATTTTAGAAAATAAAAACAGCACACACGCTGTCATATCACTTTCTGTTTTGCTGTTTGTATTGTATAACAGCACCATGTGTAATAACCTGAACTTTTTACAGCACTGAGTGAATAGTGTCTTAAAGCTGGTGAAATCAGATGAACTTGGATGGGCTGTAGTTTTACTGCAGAAGCAGAAATGAGCATCTAACAGTACTAAGATAGAAATGGACCATAAGTATTTGTCATGCCTGTTGGGGCAGTATGTGTTTTGGTTTCCTCGTCTGTGGTGAGCAGACTCATGCTTTCTAGGTAAGTAAAGGGTATGTGGTGTTTCTTGTGTTCTGTGAATCCAGTATTCTGGTAGATTACCGTCTGATATTACCGTAGAGTAGAAGGTAGAGTGATGACTGCATAAATGTCAAGAATAGGCCATAGCCTGACGTAATAACATTGTGGGTGTTTAGCGAGTCTGGAAATGGTATCTACCTAATTGGACCACCCTGTTTTACCCTGCAGACCTACATAACATGGATTTCTGCCTACCATCCTGGTTCAGCAGAGGAGTGCTACACTGTGAGTTAGACTTGCAGGAGCTTCTTTATTCTAGCAGCAAATAAACTACACCTATATCAGCCTTACTGCAAAACCTGCTCAGATACGCAACAGACCACTAAGAGGAAAACCACAACCACACTGAGCAGAACCCACCTGCTAACACTGAAAATAGATATGGGTCCTGATTTTACAGCTTATGGTTTAAGACTTGTGAAAGTAAGAGATGAAACTGCATAAAGATTTATATCGAAAACGTTATATCAAATCATTTAGTTCATAAAACTATCCAGTTATTAGAACAAGCAAATAGTCACACTAAAATATCACTTCAATCATTGATGTAATTTCCCCAAATATTATTTTTTAACAAAGATGCTGGAAAAGAAATAAATTACAATAAAAATTGAACATATATTAGAGAATAAGTAAATACCTGAATGAAAATCATGTGAAAGACAAAATGAGGTACCCATCCGGTGGCTATGCTAACAACTCTCAGTGCAGGGACGTGAGGAGGTCCAAAAACTTCCACACACTGTTTTGTCATAGCTAGTCCTCTTAGTCTAAATTGAATTGAGATGGCTCAGTATAGTCTGTCCACTCTAATTTGGCATGTTAGTTTAATTTGAATACAAGCTAGTATGATGACTGATACTGAACCACCAGCTTGCTAATGTTAGCCATTCATTGTGAGCTAGGCATCTAGGCATACTCATAAGTAGTTTTAAAGTAAGTGGAATTTCAGGACAGTCTAGATCACATGATGAAAGAGATAGTTCAGGATTTCTGATGCAGTAGTGGTTGTAATAGTGGGCTGGAAAGTGTGTGATGTTGCTAGTCAACTGAGGGTTCCTCAGTAACAACCCGGCCATTTCCACCCCGGCCAGCAACATCAGTCCATTTTAGCTGAATTGTCTGAATTGAGTATTCATAAACATATAGTAAAATACCAGCAGTGACCCTTTCAAACAGGGTCAACAGTGATTCTCCCTAAATCTGTAAATCCTCTTTGTACATTTATACAATGTATACAGAATATAAACACAGATGGTAGACATCTAGGTATCTAGAATATACAGCCTCCAGTCAATACTGAAGTCGTAATAAGCCTGCAAGTGTGTCTATTTCCTGATAATACAGTTGCTATATATCTCCATTACCGTGCTGAAAGCAGTGCAGTAAGAAATACACTTTGATAACATGCTCTATTTAAAGTTCGAAGAGTCGGGGTCAGTACTTACTGAAGCTTCCCACCAGCTGCAGAGCTGTGAAGTGCAACCTCAAACCACCTGCTGAATACACAGAAATAGAGAGGATGAAGAAAAGCTAATGTACAGCCCCTCACCTGAAATCACACCTGGAAAGTCACCGGGCTCTGACGCCAGACTCTCATATTAAGGAAACTGTAGGCCCGGACCCTGGGAGCACTAGCACTAAACTAGCTCTAATTGCTTGATGTGGGGACTGATTGATAAACTACAGAAAGGCAAATAACCCAAAACTTTAAAAACATGCTGGATCATACTGAGGACTGAGGGATTTGTAGGTCTGGGGACACTTTAAACTCATCATCATGTTCCTCACAACATTCCTCAACACTGTGTATCAGGACGCATTATCCAGTTGAAAGAGGCCACTGCCACTGGGGAGAACGACTGGCATGAAGAGGAGCACCAGGCCCACAATGAGGTTTAGGTTGGTGGATCATGTTAAACTGATGTCCATACAAATGCCTGGATCCTGGGTTCAAGCTGAAGATCTGAAAAATGTTTACTTCAGATCAGATTGATGTGTGATACACATAATGTAGTTTAGTGCTGCCATCTGTTCACCTGTATAGAATCTACATCAATAATATATACTCAGCATCAGAAGAACAGCTGCACCCATAAGGAGCTGAGGGATTGCAGTGCTGTTGGGAAGAAAGATAAAAGTTACCGGGAACAATAAATGATGATGTATTTAGACTGATATGATCAATATTTATTGAGCTACACATACAGAAGTAGTGTCTCTCAGTATGGTGTCGGGCCACCATGTTTGCTAACCCAACATGCCAGACGTCTCGGCATGGAGCTGTAGAGGTTCCTAACAGTGTCCTGTGATAATCCATCCCATGCAGCTTGAATATCCTCACACAGTTCCTGCAGATGGTGCGGTAGGGGTGGAGGTGGAGTAATACCAGGCCTTCTGGACGTGTGACGCATGACACAGACCGTTCATCTTGGTGCTGACCACGGTGCCTCCACACATGGATTCGTTGGTCGTCTCCACCAAGTTAAAAGCGGGACTCATCACTGAAGATCACCCGCTGCCATTCTGAGTCACTCCATGACTGTCTGACACCACACCACTGCAGTATTGCGTGCATGTAGTCCTGCATGGTTCAGCCGTCTGCCAATGGCGCTGCACTAACAGGATGACTCATGGAGGGAATCACTGCTCGCTGAATGTTCGCAATCGTGGCTGTTGGATTAGTCAGCTACAGCGGTATTGTAAATGTCTTTTACAGTTTTATATAGCGTGCCGTGTTGAAACTTTCACATGGTATATTTTTTTCCTGTATACATGTAATTACACTGGCTACAATAATGCTAATTTCAGATGTTTATAGGATTCAGTCATTATAGAACTTTATATTATTATATAACATTATATATAACATTATATAACAGTGGTGTACAGTGACTTATGATTGCCAATCAAATCATAAAGTGAAAGAGTCATAAAAGTATGTTATTCATTTGACTTTAACAGTAAAGCAAGAGGATGCTGTCCCTGATAAACTCTGCCTTTCTTCGTTTAATTTGACTTTTAAAGTTCCAAGTTTGTGCTTAAAAGGTACAGAAGAAAAATGATCATGTAGGGATATGTCGTTTTTGACATTATTGTATTTTAGTTATACTCAGTAAACATCATTTTTAATTTTAGGGTTTTTTTTACATCATAAGTCAAGAAGAAACAAAAATTAAATTGTTTGTCTATACTCATCAGCGCTAAAGTGTGGAGGAATAAGGGTGAAGCTTATTATCCAATGAACTCCACCCCTACTCTGAAGCATGGTGGAGGTAGCATCATGTTGTGTGGAGGCATTTAGCTGAAAAGGGACTGGTGCACTTCAGAAAATACATGGCTTCACAAAGGAGAAGCATTATCTAAAAAAAGATGTCCAACAACGTTTTCCTCTAAGGATGTGACACAATGGTTTAAAGGCATTCATCACAAAGCCCTGACCTGAATCCCGCAGGAAGCTTGTACACTGGGCTGAATTAAGTTTCCACGAAGAGACCCACAAACTTGACTGAGTTACAGCAGTCCTGTCGGGAGGAATAGGCAAAGATCCAACAAAGTACTGTGAGAAGCCTAGTTGTTCCTGCTAGTCAACCCTCCCGCTTAGCTTCTGCCGTATCTCAGGAGCTGTGTGTTAAGATAAGGGTTCAGTCTCCGGTTCTCCCAAGGTTCCTCTATCTGCGCAGGCTTTAGCTTTAGTTCCGTGTTCCATATCTCTGCACTTTTCCCAAATTCTGTTTAGGATTCACACCCTGTGTGTCGTCCATTCCTCCTCCTTTACACAGGTGTTTTCCAATTATGTCGTATCTATCTGTCAGTCCCTGTTCGTGTCTATCCTGTCGTGTCCATCCTCCGTGTCTTAACCAGTCATAAACAACAGCATTCCTCTCAGGAACCATAAATTGAACAAAGGAAGGCAAATAAATTAGGTTTCTTAGACACTGGGACATGATACTGATAGAATTGACTGTTGGCGCTGTTGGTGCATTGGGCTGTATATGGAATCCCACTGTGTGTGCAAACTGGCTGTGTTTCTGATCTGTTCACAGCCATTTCCTGTAGTGCTGATTGCACAGGATGATAAATGCTAGAATTACACACATCATTCTGGATCAGATCAGGTTGCAAAGGTTATGACTGAGAGCAGGCAAGTTCATTTTGCCTAAGTTTTTCAAATGATTCTGAAGGGTCATCTCTAATTTTGCCCCAAACCAGAACTCTCCAGATGGATCCACACGCCAATGACAGCATTACTTCTGTTGAACACGAAAAGTCCAAGAGGACATCCAAAATATTCCACTAACATCACTCAAACAAAACCATCTCAGCCATGTCGCTACATGTGGCTTGTTTCATATTTACAAAGTACAATCAAGTTGCTCAGTCATATATTAAAATTCATATGTTAGTATCTTACCAATGTGAATATTACTATTACTGAATTGGGAATCAACTCCAGCAGGCTGGTCTGCCAAATGTTCATTTCTGTGTACTTTTGTCAGGTAAATAAAGGTACAAGAGAATTAACCAATCACAGAGTCTTGTTTTTATTGCACTTTACAAAATAACCCAACTTTTCCAAAAATGCACAATGCATAACCGTAGAAGTGATTTAAAGAATGATGAATGGAAGATGGTCTACTATCTACTGAAGTACAGATTAACAGCATGTGCATATTTATTTGCAATGAGTTACACATTAACACAATGACGTATGCACTGACTATAGTACAGAAGGTATTCTGAAGGATTACTGGATGATATATACAGTTAATGAACAGTAATTATGAACATTGCAAGGTGTGCATATACATATAGGCATTCATTCTTGGGCTCAGCTGAGAAGGAAGCTACTGGAAGAGTGAATGACTGTTATCTGACATGCGTGTTTGTACATTAGCAAGCAGAACCAAAAACTAATAGCAAAGTACAATAATACAAAACAATGGGCATACAATTTTTTAAAGCTTGTCAACTGAGTATTGTAACATTTTTAATCAATAAGGCATGATAACATCCGTTTTTCATTAACCTCAATTTATCTAATTAAGTTTTGTGCATTTTGAGGAAATTTGAAGGAGTCAAATGAACCATGTGAACACTTGCAGGTTTAAAGTACAGACGACATGAGTTTTTTGTCACTTGTCTCAATTACTGGCTTCCACTTACTTATTCAAATTAAAGGTAGTATTGGCAGATTGTTACTTCCTATTGACTAGTGACAACATCTGTTTGCATACTGTTTTACTCACCCTCTTTCTGTTGTCTTTCCCCGGCATACCTTATATTTGTTTGTGTATCTTCCTTTTAATGCTAGGTTAATGGCTGAGGCTGTTGGTTGTAAATGCAAGTTAATCTCACAAAAGTGAATTTAGGAAGTTGTTGGATTGTAGAAATCCACCTACACTCAATTCCATTCAATTCATGTTCAACTCTGGTTCACTTTAGCTGGTGTAACTCAAACCAAAGGCTTATTAAAGGCCAAAAAAGCCACCTGAGTTGATACAGTGGTACCTGTGGTACATGATGAAAACAGCAGGTTAAGAACATTCTGGAGGAGTTCCCAACGAAACCCCATGCTACTAAGTCATCTGTTACTGGAAACAACAAGCACCATACAGTCAAATTCACAGAAAGGAATTCAAAACTAAACATAACGTAATGAGTTCAAGTAAATAGTCATTCTAATTAGATTTAGCTTAAGTTTCTTAGTTGGAGCTGATGAAATTTCTAACCGTGTATACCCAACTTTGTATGGGAAACATTGTTTCCACATTAGTAATGTAACCCTGTGTCTCGGCTCCCCAGCTGGGCTCTGCATTGTGTTTTAATGATAATAAAGGGACCAGGAAGCGCAGAAATGCGGTGTTGTCAGCTGGTGGCGCTGTTCTTCCTTTATTGTTATTTTCACCGACAGCAACTTCAGGGAAGCACACAACAATGTCCAACCAATCAATTAAATTGTACACATCCTCACAGTAAATAATGTTTAACAGTAAATAAATGGTGTAGCATTTACGTAGCACATCAAAACACAAAACAAATCACAAAAAATGTTTAAAAAAAGGGTTTGAAGTTGCAAATATATGTCTAAAACAGGTCACAATACAGTAAAACTGATAAAATAAATGAATTTAGCCACCAGTTACACCACATTAAGTCACGTAGCAAAAATATCAACCAATTAATACGATAACAAAAAAAATATAGTTCAATTTGGATAATTAACGGAACATAACATGTCATCCATCCATAATATGTACAAAATAATGGTGGATGTTAGATATTTTTTAAAGATTTACTAAAATTACTCTTAGAGCAACGCTCGACACCACTTACCTTCAGAGAAGCACACAACAATGTGCCTTCCTGAGTGAGCAGTAGAAAAAAAACAACAACAACGCGTAGCGCGTCTATTGCCATCTAGAGGCCACAACCAGTAACACCACCTTACAGTAACATACTTCTGCTAATCTGCTATATAATCAGATCTGAGCGTGTTTGCCCAAAAACTCTCCCTGTAGACAAGCACGCACAAGATGCACTTGCAAACTCACTAGACAATCTAAACCAAATGGAAGATCAAAAGTTGCCGTCAGCAAAAGCGGCACATACAAAAGAACCTAGAACCAAGAAACCTGGTTTCCTGTTTGCGGGCAGGACGGGGTCAGAACTGGCTTTGCATGTATGTGAATGCTAACACAACTAATGGCAATCAGCCACCCAACATCACCTAATCACATCAACACAATCACCAACATTAGAATTATGCAAAATACAATGGTGCACAGTGGAGAGACATAATGACCTATGGAAGGAAATAGCTGAGAGAGAACCCTCTCTAGCACCACCAGTTGGTGCAGGTGATGACCACAGATCCTGACTTCAAACAAAAGACCAAAAAGTATATTACAATGTATTGTATGATGTCTTCCCCACATGAAGATTAACATTACTGAAATAAGAATCAGCTCCAGCACGTCACTGAGGAGGAGGAGGATCCTGACGGCTGAGATTCGGCCTACGCTCTTATAATGCTGATAAAGAGCATGCAGAGCCCAAACCACTGCTGGAAGGCCTGCGCATGCAGCGGTAGTGTAGAAGATGGACATTCTGATGAGCTCGGGGTTCAGGTCAGTTGAAAACTGTTGCACAGGGCAATGTGCGTAGAAGAAATACATGTCTGCTTTTCCGTCTTCTTCCTGAGAGGAAATGTAGCAATGAATCAAGTGTAACTCGCACTCCTGGATGGCGGTTCATTTAATGATGCAAAAAGTGGAACATACTGTTTTCATTAATAAGGCCCTGATATATACAGCACCTCTGGTAAACATCCTGGTAAAAAAATCCTTTCATTCAACATATTAACAAAACTCAAACCTTTATTTGAAGTACAAGGATTGGAAGAAAACTCAATTCTAGTAGTCCACATACCTTTGTTTTAGTACTTGCCAATACCAAGACCGGCACTATACTAAATGTTTAAATTAAATAATAGTTAAATAGTTAAAAGCTAGCTAAATTAAATTACATGCAGTAGCTAGATATGCTAACTACATTAGTAACCCCGGTAGCTGGTTTTGGTCCACGTCAGAACAGCACATGTAATGTTACTTTTGAGTTGTCAAAGTCTTGACTGTTTGGCTGGTTGAGCTTTAGTTGAATGTCCTCTAAAGCCAGACATACACTGTCCAATCTTTGGATATGCACTGTAAGAAAACGAAAGATGAAACACAACCCCTAAAGACAGCTCTGTCTATGGACAGATTCTAATAAAGCTGTTTCATTCAGTGTGGCATGCTGCGCTCCAAGTACTGAGCTACTTACACATGGTCCCTAATTGCAAGAGGATAGTGGACCTCTGTTGGTCGACCACCTAAAGGTAAATTCACTGCACAGTCTAAACCACATGGTCAATAGCTGCAGTTAACAAAAAAAGTCTTCCTGTTTGCAGGCAGGACAAGGTAAGAAGAGGCTTTGCACTGTAAAAAAAAAAAATTACACCTTCTAAAAATTTCAGTGGGAACATGTTCTATGGTCAGATGAGACCAAAACGTGTTTGACATAGACACAAAGATTGCAATGCTGACTAGCACCACATTCCCATTGTAAAATATGATGGTGGATTTGTGATGTTGTTGTGGCTGTTTCACTTCCAAAAAGCCTGGACATTTTATCTGGTTACACGGTGTCATAGACTCCATCAAGTACCAACAGAAGTAAATTTAACACCTGACTCCCTCAGCCAGGTAGCTTAAACGGGATGTGGTCGGATCTTCTTGCAGAACAGTAAGCCAAATAACACCTCAAAATGAACAACCTGACCACCAAATTAAGGTTTTGCCACGGTCATCCCATTCCCCTGACCTAATCCCATAGAAAGCCTGTGGGGTGAGATTTGGGGAGGGTCCATGAGTGTTGACCTCCGTATCTGAAAGAGCTAGAAAGATTCTGTTTGGAGGAATGGTCTCAGATCGCTTGCCATGACTTATTCAGTTTCATTATGCATTACAGAGAAGATTCATTATTGTACTTCAAGTACTTTCTGGGTCATGGGGGGTGCTGGAGCCTATCCCAGCGCTTACTGGGCAGAAGGCAGGCACCTGGACAGGTCGCCAGTCCATCGCAGTAGATTTAAGTTAATAATTAACTAATATTTAAATAATAATAATTAAATAATTATTAAATAATAATAAAATAATAAAAAAAATAGAGCACTAGTAGATGTGTATGTTGAAATACTTTGTTTTTGCACTTACACTGACCATAACCTTTCTTCTCTCTAGGTATGAGCGCTGGGTTGGGTTGCCAGGTAGTGCACTTATGCTTATATATGTCTGTGTATTGTTCTCTCTAGGTATCTCATGGCGAGTTTTGACTCTAACCTTCCTATACTAGCTGGGAAACATTATCCGACGGAACACTAAGCGCGGTTGTAAGTCGCTCTGGATAAGAGCGTCTGCTAAATGCCGTACATTTAAATGTAAATATGATGGCTTAACAGACTCCAAAGCAGCTCTTGATAACATCCGTGTTACATTCACCAAAAGTTGGAGTCTTCAACTGTACGGTTAACATTCTGAAGATAGAAGACTTTGCTTTGACAGTTATAGTATGTACAGCTGAGGCTAAAAGACTCCTCCTCAAAAAAGGACACCCTTGTTTACATACCCTAATCAGCAAAAGCAACATTTTTGTTGTTGTCCACCCAAATCATTTTAAATGCCCACCCAAAGACGACATCCTGGTAACACATCTGAGGTATTAGCTGTTAGTTAAAAGAGCTAGAGGTTTTAGCTTTTTGTTTTAAAGCTGGATTCATGTGCGGGAACTGATCCTACCTTGCTGTGAGTTTTTGTATTGTCTTACCAGAAGCTCTTTTGTCTTCTCTTCTTCTCATCCAGCCGTTGCAGACTGAAACCAAGATTCAGCTAAAGGTTTCCTCTCTGTCAGTCCACCCCTCTTGGATTCCTTCTGGGACTTTTCGTTTTTAACGTTTTTTAAAAATGTGTTTGCCTAACCTTAAGAGCCGAATAATATCGACAGTATTTCAGAATTTAATGCTAACAGTGGCGACTGCTCTCTTTGTCTCACTTCCAGAGTGGTCTGCTGGTCTCTGTGTTCAGTAACAGCATTCTGACAGTAATATTGTTTCCTGCACAGCTTCCGGTAAAAAGTATTGTGTTTTTTATGTTTTTTTGGTTTGTTTTTTTTTAAATGACTTTCAGCTACCATGAAAATTACACTTTATTACTATATTAAGAATAAACATGACACATTACATTATCAGGGAGCCGATGACACATGAGATGTTTTACCAATGCAGTAGCAGATCCTAGAGATTGGAGATTTATCGTCTAATTTTGTATTTATGAATAAATACAAACCACAGTTCCAAAAAAGCTGTAGATGAAATGCAAGTAAAGGAGACAAAGACAAGACCTATAACTTCACTGTGTTTGTTAATATACACTCATGTTTCCCACCTTCTGAACGCTGGGGCAGGGCACTCCCAGGTTGAGAATTTTGGTGCTGCATTTATGCCTGGGCATAATAAGGGCAATCTAAGAAGGGATCCAGGATGGGAGTAAGTTTTGCCAAAAATTCACCACTAAATAATCCAATAGTTCAAGAATAACAGAGTGACTGCTATGAGTTTTAGATATTCCCCCCTTTGTGGTCTAAAATACTGTGAAATGGTTCAGGGAACCAGAAATTTGTAAAACTGAAACTGAAAGGCCATGACCTTCAACCCCTCAGACAGTAGCACATAATAAACCAGCAAGTTTCAGCTTGAGATATGAACTCGTCATCAGAAGAACAGTTAAAACTTGGTGGGCAGATTTCACACTGCAAGACATGCAATGATTCAGGTTTCGTGCTCAGCCACACATGTGATGTAAGCAAGGACGGGCCTTATCGCTGTACCTGACTGACCCAACAGCCACGACACCACTGCAGTCTTTAGGGAGGTTGACGTGATGTTAAGAGCAGTCGTCATGACAGTCTGCGTGCATGTAGTCCTGCATTGTGCAGCCGTCTGCTAATGGAGCTGGCACTGACAGGATGAATCATGGAGGGCATCACGGCCCATTCTTACTTACGCCACATGCATTGCCGAGTGTGAAATTAAATCATTGGCATGACGCACAATGCCAAAACCACCTGCCAAGTTTCATTCCTGCTGGTTGATTCCTTCTGGGTGCAACTATATTAGTAAATGTGTTTAGGATTACTCAGATGGTGAAAAGCAGAAAATGCAGCCAGCTTCTTCTGAGACTGAACTTTGGAGGCATGAAAAAATACCTCTACAGATTTCTCTGAAGAAGTCCTGATAAAAAGTAAGAGACAGAAAGCGTGCGTAGTGATGTGGGAACAAAAGCAGCAGGTGGCACCAAAGGCAAAGGTATGACATCAGCATGTGAACCTAATCATCACTTCACATCCGTAGGTCATCAGCATGCATGTTACAGCTGCATGGTTCTCAGCACTCGACACGTGTTGTACTGACTAGGGCCAGCTTGAATTTCACACTCTCAGTTTTAACAATATTCAACACAGAGCTGTTTGTTTGCAGATTTAAAACGGGACCCCCACAGGACCACCACAGAGCAGGTATTATGTGGGTGGTGGATCATTCTCAGCATTGCAGTGTCACTGATGTGGTGGTGATGTGTTAGTGTGTGTTGTGCTGACGTGAGTGGATCAGACACAGCAGTGCTACAGGACTCCTCAGTGTTACTGGTGGACTGACAACCCACCAATAGTGTCCTGTGGGCAGCATCCTGTGACCGCCAATGAAGCACTAGAGGATGACCAACACTGCACTGTGCAGCAGCAGATGAGCTATCGTCTCTGACTGTACATCTACAAGGTGTGTCTAACAGAGTAGGAGTGTCTAACAGAGTGGACAGTGAGTGGACACAGTGCTTAAACAGTCCAGCAGCACAGCTGTGTCTGATCCACTCACACCAGCACAACACACACTAACACACCACCACCATGTCAGTGTCACTGCAGTGCTGAGAACGTCCTGTGGGGGTCCTGACCATTGAAGGACAGGGTAATAGAGTATAAAGAGAAACAGATGGACTACAGTCTGTACCTGTAGAACTACAGAGTGCTCCTATATGGTCAGTGGAGCTGATAGAAGGGAGTCTAGATACAAGATTGGAGTATATATCTCATTAAGGCTCATTATCATGCAACAAACTGCATGACATTTCGATTCCATGCAACTTGAGTGTTATGTGATGTAGTTAAAAATGAAAAAAAAAAAAAGTTGCACACAGTAGAGAAAGAGAGTGCATTTGGGACTTATCATCATCATGATCACTTTTATTATATAGGGCTTTTTATGCTCAAGGAAGCTTAACAGTCAACATGAACACATTAAACAGATAATACACAGTTAGTAACAAAAGAGCATTACAGGCATAACAACGCTGATGACGTGATTGTAAATGAAGCTAGATCGGAGGCATCCCAGTAGCTATTCCATGATTTGGCTATTACGCTAAATGACCAATGACCTTCAAAGGTCAATTTAAACCTTGGAATATTAAGAAGGCCTAAATTATACAAACCTAAGGTCCCTGATGAGACATATACGTAAGAAAGCTCAACCAGGTAATGAAGAGCCAGGCTGTGCAGAGCTTTATACACTCATCATCAAAAGAACAGCTGCACCCAGAAGGAAGTGTGGATTGCAGCTGTTGGGGAGGAAGATAAAGGTCACCAGGAACAATAAATGATGAGACATTTAGACTGATATGATCAATATTTATTGAGCTACACATACAGAACATCTTGGCATGAAGTGAATGTCCGCAATCATGGCTGTTGGGTCACTCAGGTACATTCAGGTAAGGCCCATCCTTTGTTTACGCCATATGTGTGGCCGAGCGTGACACTTGGATCGTTCGCACGTCTCATAATGTTAAACCTACCCACCAAGTTTGATTCCTGTCTGTTGATGAGGAGTGTAAATAACCAGTAAAGTTCAGAGTTCTTACTAACCTCTTATACGTTAAACATGTTAACTATTAAAGTATACATGAATATAGAGACATGATGCAAATCCTAGATGATTTTAAAGGTTCTGTTGTGGATGTGGGGCAACACTAGTTGTTTACCTCAGAGCTGAGCTGTGTCTGTGTTTACGGTGTCTGAGTTCTGCAGCAGGGTGACTTCTATATCAGTGTTGGGCTCTACATCTGTTTGTGGCGTCTGAACCCTGAGGTTCTTCTTACAGACAAGTACACACATCAGGGGATCCAGTAGCACTCTCAGACTCATCAGAGAGAAAGTCATCACCCCCAGACCCCAGTGACCCCCAGTAAAAATACATATGATGAGAAGTGCATGCAGGATCATAGAGAAACTGACAAACACAAACACCGCAAAACTCGGCTTCTTCGTTGTGTAAGGGATGCTGTCAATACGCGGTGGAGCTCTACAAGTGACAGTGCAAAATGTCAGCATCACAGCTAAAACGAGGGGCAGACTCAAGAGCATGAGGTAAGGTCCAAAGGAAAGCTCAAAGAGGACACAACAAAAGAATGCAGCAATGGAGGTTATGATGGAGCAAGAAGGAAAGAAAGCATGAGCAGAGCAGTGTGGGTGTCTCACAGAGAGAGCGCCCTCTAGAGCCACCACTTGTTGGAGATGAAGTCCATAGATCATTGATCCTGACCACATGCAGATAAATACCCAGCATGTCATGTTCGTTTCCCGGCAGTTTTCCTTCTGTAACAGTTTGGCCACTACGTATGGACGCAGAAGCAGCTCCAGCAGGTCAGAGAGGAGAAGCATGATCATCAAGATTGAGATTCGGCCTCCATTCTTACAATGACCATACAGAACACGCAGAGCCCAGACTAGAGCTGGCAGACCCACACACTCTCCAGCGATGAGGAAGATGGACAGTCTGATCTCACCAGCCAGGTGGCCATCAGGATCATGAAATATGCCGTAGCGGGAGAATAGGAAAGATGCCATTGTCTTACTCGGTGGATGAATTAGTTACTTAATCTGTAACAGAAACGTCAGATGAGGAAAGATTTATTGAGCAGCAATAATTAATTCAACACTGCAAAGACTGTCATGAATACATTAAAATCTAGTTGAGATGAAAAGATTTCTTCAACACTGAACTGATGGCAGCACATAGCTACATCTCATTTCCGTACAGTGATGTATGTACTCATCGTCAAAAGAATAGGTGCACAAGTACTTGCACCCAGATGGAATCAACCCGCAGGAATGAAACTTGGTGGGTACGTTTGACATTGTGAGACATGCAAGGACGGGCCTTATCGCTGTACCTGACTAACCCAACAGCCCTGATTGCAGACAATCAGCGAGCAGTGATGCCCTCCATGAGTCATCCAGTTAGTGCAGCACCATTGACAGACGACTGTCACCAAAGACTGCAGTGGTGTTGTGCCAGACTGTCATGAAGTGACTGGGAGCGGGTCATCTTCAGTGACGAGTCCCGCTTTTGTCTTGGTGGAGATGACCATGTCCGTCTAAAGAAAAACATGTATCTCCATTTTTGTTGATTTTGTTACTTTTGTGCATCATTTGAACCCAGCAGCTGCCGTTTACACTGTGTGAAAAATTCATGATGAACGGACCAACAGAAATGGCCCAAAACTGCTTGGAAAAAAGTCTGGTTCCATTGACTTACATTGAAGTGTAAAGTTGTGTATATATATTCATTGGAATTAGCAAACACAGAGTTTACTACCACTAAACAGACATGCCAGACAAATTGACCAACCTGGATAAAAAACGTGGATGCCTCAGTGTATTTTGGACGGATCTTCCCAAATCCTACTGCACAGGATCTCGGATTGACATTTGAATTTTCAAAATTGAGCACAGAAAGCATATCGTCGCTGTCCAATGAAAAACATGTATCTCCATTTTTGTCCATTTTTATTTTTTATGCATCATTGGAAAACAGCAGCTGCCATTTACATTGTGTGAGAATTGCATGACGAACGGACCAACAGAAGTGGCCCAAAAGTGCTTGGAAAGATGTCTGGTTCCACTGATTTACATTAAAATTGAGGTTTTTGGCCTCTCCTGTAAAGTTGCCATTTTGGAGATACTTGTTTTTCTTCGGGCAGCGACGATATGTTGCAGACTAAGAATTCACAGCTAATTCATTTGAACATTTGAACTTCATTTTCCCAACAGCAAATAAAAAAAAGAAAGTGCTTGAGCTTAAAAGCTGCATCAGGACCACTGTAGCCCTTGTGCAACAGGGTAGGACACAGATTTGTGTATTTTGTGTCTTTGTGCTTCACAGTAATAAAGCAGGGAGCTCAGGGAACATTTAAAAGGAGGAGAAGCGCTGCAAAGTAGCGATGCTGTCTAAGAGAAGCAATTCACATCATCAGCACCGTCTTTCTTTTTGTAGTGTATCGCTATTAGGTGCTGGTTAAGATGGGTAAAGTGGAGTTCACCGTTTTATTTGTTTCCATGCCTGCTTGTGTTGGTATGCGGCTGTTCATTAAAGTTAATATTTTTATTGTAATATTTGGTTATCTGTGATATTTCAGTTTCTACAGTGTTGCATAGGAATGATAATGCTAAAGCAAATCAACAATCATGTGTTGATGGTTATCACAGAAAAGCCCATTACCCTTGCTTCATTTGGTAAGGGGAGTCGTGCACCCTCAGCCCCCTTGCCTAATTAATTGTGGTATGAGATATATCATATGTATCTCAAAAGCTTAGTCATAGAAGTCATGTTTATCTTAATGCTTTAGAATAAAAGTGAAGACAGCAAACTATAAAATAGCCCTCATGGAATTATACAGTCCACCTTAAAACCCTCCAGAATGGAGCTTTACAGGAGGATGAACCAGCTTTCTTAACCTGCAGTGGAGCTGATAGAACAAGGTTTATTTCTAAGCAGGTTTGGAGCAATTCTATTGGTCTGTCCATCATGAATATTCACTAAACTGAAAGGAGAACTAGAGCTTTTACACTGTGCAGAAAAAGAGATCAAAGTTTTTATACCACTAAATATATATTAGAGGTGGAGATATGGAGATATGGTGGTGTATGGTGGAGATATGGAGAAATATCATACTGTGCTACATCAAGAGTATATGTGGTATATCAGGATATGTACTGTTTCAGACTCTCATCAGTTGGAGCTGTTAAGTGTAAGACTGTAGAGTCTTTAAGATCACTCAACACATCCATGCAACTTTTGACTGGTATGTGATTTACACACAATGTGACTGTTTTTTACTCCATGCACACGTGAAATCCAGAAATACAAGGTCTGCCTAAGTTTATCCATTAATAACACATTAACATTATAATGAACCAATTTTTTAATGATGTAGACACAGTTTCCTAGTCTGAGCCTACATGTGACATTTGTTTATTGGGTGGAACACGTACCCACTATTGTATATGTACTCACCCCATAGAAATTGTGAATTTAATGTTCAGGATGATTATTATAAGACCTAATACACATGAAGTAGGTAATACATGCATTCTGATCAAGCTTGTCTACAGTACATAACTAAATACTGCTTCTTAAGTAATGAAAAAATCTTTGACTGCACTAAATAATACCAATATATGCTTTAGTTTAATAGTCAAATTATACAGTATATCAAGGCTAAAGTATGATTTGTTCTTACCTCTGTCAGCTCAGTGCAGGGTTCCTCAGAAAAAGAGAACTGAAGACCTGAGCACTCTTTCTCTTCCCCTTTCTAAGACACACTAAGGTGACGGCCGGAACAGAAAGAGAATGAGCTATTGGCAGGCTAAGATCCTATGCGCCTTTCTTCCTACTAATTTTATTTTAAATATATTTCCTTTAAAACTAACATATTACAGTGCTTGGCAAGAGCTAATTAAACAGTTAAAGTAGTCATTGTGATGTGTTAAGTTTGAATATCAAGCACTTAATTTTTTTCAATAATATGATTTTTGAGTGAACTCGCTATGAATCAGATAAAGGGAACTGACCATGCAATTTAAGAATAATTTATCATAT
>CM067500.1:10839436-10855991 GCA_034552555.1 Semaprochilodus insignis | reverse complement strand
ATATATATATATATATATATATATATATATATATATATATATATATATATATACACACACACACACACACACACACACACATACACAAACTGGTATGTATGTATGTACATATATATTCTATACACTCCATCAGATTCTCTATATACTTCAGCTGACCTGCACCGATTGGTTTAGGACAGCAGTATTTGGTAAAAGCAGTATTTGGTAAAAGGAAACCCCACGTCAACTTAGACGTCCAGAGAAGTTTGGTGTGAAATTCGCCAAAAGAATTGCTCACAGTGGTGGTGAATGGAACCAGACGTCCACCTCCAAAAGCTCCCTCACGGAAAGTCATTATATAAAAATGGTTATGAATATGCTGCCTGATGTCTGAGACACTGTTTATGACAGTGTTGAGATGATTTTGGCCTTAAAATCCTTTCATGGTGGAGGGATACATGTAGAGTGCTGTGACGTAAAATAGTCCCCCCTAGGAACCAACTTTCCACAACTTTCGCACCATAATTACCACATATAACACACTGAGAAGACACATGTAGGTTCACTAGTGGCTTATGATAGTAAATATAATGTCTGTATTTGTGTTGTAGACATGGAGACACCTGGTTCCCATCACCACCACCACTGTAAAGAACATCTGAGTCTCTAAAATCAACCACTTCACACCAAACCCACTCTGAATGACACAACTTCTGAACACATGGTGGAATTCCCCTTTAATGTTTATCCACCAGAGAAGCAGTTAGAGCGTGTTCTGTTACATAACACCCTAAAATGGACACAGTTGAACTAAATGATGTGCTTCTGGGCACAGCTCATGTTAGCCAGAGAAGCTAACGGCTAACTAAACACGCCACAGAAGCCGCTGTTGTGCACTACATAGAGAGCAGGGCGCAGGGACCCGTTTGAGCCTCAGCCCGCCTTCCTGAGCGCGGAGCACTATTTGGCAGGCTGCGGGTCCCGGCTGTGGAGTTAGTGAACACAAACACAGAGACCTGCTCACCTGCTCCGTCCCGGAGGCTCCATAGCGAGACCGGGAGTTCCGCTACCCGCGCACAAGCTCGAGCATGTCCCGGCGAACAGACAAACCCGCTGCGAAGTCGCTCCGTGCAGCTGCAGGCCCAACACGAAACACCGGGCGACACTTTCACTCTCTGTCCGCGCAGTTCGGGCTCGGCCGTGTGAGCGCGAGCGCTGCCGCCATGTTTCCAGCTCTAGCTGAGGGAGTGACAGTCATTACTACGGCAACCCGCTCAGTCCATCACGCACGGCAGCGACATCCCATAATAATAACAACACACTGCGCCTGATTGGAGCCGTTTAAAATAAACGTGGAAATTAATATATGTATTAAAAAAATAAGTTAAGATTGAAATTATTGATTATAATACATACAACTATGTAAACTGTTTAATAAGGGAAACTATGGGGTGTTTGGAATGTTGATGATGGTAAAATAGTGGAAAACCTGAAAGAGTAAATTTTCTTTAGGAGACTATTTTGCCTTAGGAGGCCCCTAATTTGTCCCTCCCGCCATGAATCGACTTTAAGGCCGAAACTGTCTCAAAATAATCATAAACAGCATTTTAGACGCCAGGCAGTATATTCATAACCATTTCGTGTAATGACTTCCTGTGAGGGAGCTTTTGGAGGTGGACATCTGGTTCCATTCACCACCACTGTAAACAATTCTGACTGGATAAGTTTATCTAGAACAGAGCATTTCACACCACCCCACTTTGAATGACACTGTTTACATGTGTTACTTGATTGGGTCGAATTTTGAGGAACAAAAGTCCTCCTTAACACATTTGAGGACCAAGGTCATGTTTTACATGGTTCCTGTGCTGATGATGGATTTGCTTTCTGATGGGAATCGGTTTAATGGTGACCATTAGAGACCACTAGACCACCATCAAATGCATCTAGAATCAGTCCTAGGCTATCTGTTAAACCATTACAATCCTAAACACCATTGGTGACCACTGGACACCATCAAAAGCCACTAGAAACCTGCAATGGTTTATATAATACCATTACAGACCACAAGACCAACATTAAGAAACCATCAAATCGATCTAGAAACAGTCCCAGACCACCATTAGAATCCTTAACATTAGCAACTATTGGACACGACCAGAAACCTTTAATGGTTTATATACCATTAGAGACCACTAGACCACCAATAAGAAGCCACCAAACAGATCTAGAATCAGTCCCAGACTATCTGTTGAACCATTAGAATCCTAAACACCATTAGTGACTAATAGACACTACCTGAAACCAACAGGGTCATTCAGAGTGGGTTTGGTGTGAGATGGTTCAGGTGTTCTTTACAGTGGTGGTAGTGATGGGAACCAGGGGTCTCCATGTCTACAACACACATACATTTTATTTACTATCTACACCACCAGTGAACCTACACGTGTCCACGTGAGTGTTTATGTGGAATGTTGATAATGGTAAAATGGTGGAAAATTGGAGGAGAAATAGTTTTCTTCTGGGACTATTTTGCCTTGGAACACCCTTCATGTATCCCTCCCCATGAATGCATTTAAATAACTAGCTCATAGGAGCAGTGTGTAAGATTTAGGCAAGGGTCTATTATCAGAAATGGAATATAATATACAAGACCATGTCCACTCACTGTCCACTCTATTAGACACTCCTACCTTGCTGGTCCACCTTGTAGATGTACAGTCAGAGACGAGAGCTCATCTGCTGCTTCACAGTGCAGTGCTGGCCATCCTCTAATCCTTCATCAATGGTCACAGGACGCTACCCACAGGATGCTGCCCACAGGACGTTGTTGGCTGGTCAGTTTAGGTTGGTGGAAGATTCTCAGTCCAGCAGTGACACTGAGGTGTCCAGCAGGACTGCTATGTCTGATCCACTCACATCAGCACAACACACACTAACACACCACGTCAGTGTCACTGCAGTGCTGAGAACGATCCACCACCTACATAATACCAGCTCTGTGGTGCTCCTGATCATAGAAGAACAGGGTAACAGTATACAGAGAAACAGATGGACTACAGTCTGGAACTGCAGAAGTATGTGGTCAGTGGAGCTGATAGGATAATGAGTGTTGAAACGTAGAGGTGGTTTTAATGTTATGGCTGAAGGAAGCATGTTAAGTTTTAGGACTTGCTTTGCCATATGCGACCACAAGGTGGTGTTATTGCATCGTTACATCAGTACAGCTCACTGAAAGCTGCATGTTTGGCTGCCATGGTCAGATAGAAACATCATACATGATGTTAAAATAAACAGCACCAGCTTCCGGCTGAGAGTATTGCATTTGCAGCGAGTGAGTTTTGAAGCTAAACTGGAAATGGCCTGGAGACCCGTTCAGAAAGTCTTTTTTGCTGGCTTTCTATCACCTGAAAATTCCAAATTCCTCAAAGAGGTGTGGACTCCCTAACCATTCCTCCACAGCCTCCTCCTCCCATTATATTGGTATAGCATTTTCCCTTGTTTAGAAAGGCACTCGGGTGCTAGTGTTCCTTGACGGTTCCTCACAAGGCTTCTGGACCATGAGGACAACTTTAAATAGCCACACAGAGCCAGACTCAGAGTGGCTCAAGTGTTTGATGGCATCTTTGGGAGCTCAGGAGACTTACAGGTAGACAGAAGGAGTTGTGGGATACGGGAGAGCTGAGACATGTAACTTTATCGAGATCTCAGAGGAGACACATGTGAGACTTCTGATAAGGAAGAACATCTGAGCAGTAGGAAGCTGCAGCAAGTTGATTTTCCACTCCATGAGATACTTCAGAGATGATAAGGATGTCTGATTGTCTTCCTGTGCAAACATAGGCTTGTGTGCATTAAGATTTCTCTCAAGGTTTCTGCAGGAGAACTTGCTCAGGTTTCTCAGCAGGACTTTCCTTGAAACGCATGACCTTCCGATGCAAAGAGCGGGAGTAGCCGCTGGGAATGCCTCCCACTGCCGCACAACAGCTAGAACATATCAATCACTCTTTAGCTGTTCAACACTGAGGATAATCGCGCTTTGAACATCTTTTAAATGTCCATACTCATGACGCTTTTGACACATGTGCATTATTGTGGTGGTGACCGTTTCCTAATTTCCTTCCTGCGGTGGATATACTTCCTCATTTGGACACATGATCTTTCGAAGTGCTTTATACTGTATGTTTATTGCCAGCTTTGGTTCGTACAAGTCACCACGTGCCAAAGGTATGTGGACACCCCTCCTAATTACTAAGTCCAGAGGTTTCAGCCACAGTTGACAATAGACTAACACTGACGGTATAATGGGCCGTACCGAAGAGCTCTGAAACATGGCACTAGGACCACAAGCCCATTTATGGAATTTCTGTCCTGCTAGAGCTGCTCCAGACAACTGTAAGTGATATTATTGTGTAGCATTTGGGAGCAACTGTAGCTCAACCACGAAGTGATAAACCATACAATCTTGCAGGATGGGGCCACTGAGAGTTCAAGTACATACAAAATAGCTAAGTGCCTCTGGAAGCAACAGCAGCAACTGGGCATCGTGAGCTTCATGAAATGGGTCTCCATGGCCGAGCAGCTGCACACAAGCCTAAGATCACTATGTGCATTGCCAAGTGTCGGTGGGGTGGTGTATAGCACATCACCACTGGACTCTGAAGCAGTGGAAACATGGTCTCTTGAGTCTGGCAGTCTGATGAACAAATCTGGAATGCAGAGTGCCGAAGCTTTGCTGGAGGGGTACAGTGACCTGCAAGGTTTTCCAGGTTCGGGGCTCGGACCCAGTGAAGGGGCATGTTAATGTTAGAGCACACAAAGATGTTTGGTGTTCCAGCATGACGGTGCCCCTGTGAACAAAGCGAGATTGGCGTGGAGGGACTCCCGTGGTCTGCTCAGAGCGCTGACTTCAACCCCACTGAACATTTTTAGGATGACCTGCGATCGAGGTCTTCAGTGCCTGAAGTCACAAAGGCTCTTTTGACTGAATGGACACTAATTCCCACAGACACTCCAAAATCTGGTGGAAAGCTTTTTCCCAGAACAGTGGAGGGCAACTCCATATTAATGCCGACGGTTTGAATGTACTTTTCAGGTAACAAACAGTAGCTGCCATAGGACAATAGCTTGCACCATTACAGTGTGTAGTACGTAGTTTTTGAAAGTGTGAAGAGCAGCCAGCGATGTTACTCCTACAGTCAAATCTTCTGTGCTCTGACGCCAAGAGAACGACCTTGGTCTGAATTCTTACCTCGTAGCCTCGAAATAACACACTGGCACAGGCCAGTTTCTATTTTAGGCTTCGGAAGAGCAAAGAAACAAGGGGAAGTCTAAGAAAGTCACATTCACTGGAGTGGTGGTAGGAAGCCCTGGCGCCTCTCAGGACGGTATTTAGCAGAGATATATGAAGGGAAAGTCTCATTAACGTAACATGGAATTGTTGACCACTGTAAATGCCAGAGTTACGGATCTATTAGAGAAGGGCCTGGTAGTGTTTTTGGGACTGCTACTGATCACCACAATTGATCAACAGTCAAAGCGGATCAAGGGTCATGGCTGGACTGATATACTGCGTTCAAATGTTCATCATCATCATTCTGCATCTCGCAGCGGTAAGTGGGCAACAGAAGCATGAAGCCACACAAACATGAAGTTGGAGTCAGTGTTATTGGTGAAAATGGATGATTATCAGTGTAGACTAGTGTTAAAGACTAAAGCTGTGGAGAAGAGAAATGCCGCTAACTTTGTCGCCAATGGAGAATGTGGAAACGGTGGGCGGCTTTTAGAAAGGCTCCGTAGAGGTTTAGACCTGGCCGTGTTAACAAGTGGATTGGAGGAGAACGAATTTACACCCTTAGTTAGACTTAACAATCGAATATGGTCAATCGGTCTATGTATTTTTCTGTCAGACATTATAGCATTTATATTCAGTCAGCTGGGATCGCATAACTAGCACCGAGCAATCATCGTATGTGAATGTAATATTAGGTCGAGCTTATCTTACAAGGTGCAGTAAGTATGTGTGGTGTGGGTCATAGTCCATTTTGTTCCGTAAGTTTCAGGAAAGCAGGCCTGCTTAAATAACATCATATTAACCATGCGTTACATAGCAGTGAGAGACCTACACTTACATTAGCTATCAACTATTAGATCTTCCCCACTAGGTACATGTTCTGATTTTTACGTCCGGCCCATCAGTTACATGCCCTGGAAGAAGTACAGCTGTTCCCTAAAAATGCCAACCTTCCAGGAGAACGTGAAGGTCCTGTGGGCAGAAACAAGAAAAGAGGTCACGTTATAAATAATAAAGACAGACGACATAAATAGCCTACAGCGGAGGAGAGACGCTGGGCCTGGCATGTCCCCCTTTCTTAGATCTGTGTGCTGGAAGAGTGGTGTAACTACTCAGAGGGGCAGTATAGAAGAGGAACAGGGGCTGTTTCTACACCATAATCCCGATTCAATAAGCCGAGCCATGGAGGAGGACACTGAGCAGAAGGAAAGAGTGCTGTGTTGTTTATAGTGTTTGATGACAGAAAGAAACGTTGGGCCTGAATCCCCACTGTCTGCTCCTACAGGTGGGTAGATGTTTCTGTACTGGCAAGGTTGTTTGAATCGTGAGACATGTGAATAATTTAAGTTTGACGCACATGTGGCGTAAGCAAGGACGGGCCTTATTGTTGTCTGACCTAACAGCCACAATTGCGGACATTCAGCGAGCAGTGATGCCCTCCATGAGTCATTGGCACGCAGGACTACATGCACGCAGACCGTTACGACGACTGCCCTTAATACCACGTCAATGTCACCATAGACTGCAATGGTGTCATGCCAGACTGTCATGGAGTGACTCAGAATGGCAGCGGGTCATCCTCAGTGACGAGTCCCTCTTTTGTCTTGGTAGATATGTCCAACGAATCCGTGTGTGGAGGCACCGTGGTCAGCACCAAGATGAACGGTTTGTTGTCACACGCCGCACGTCCAGAAGGCCTGGTGTCACTCCACCTCCACCCCTACCGCACCATCTACAGGAACTGTGTGAGAATATTCAAGCTGCATGGGATGGATTATCACAGGACACCATTAGGAACCTCTACAACTCCATGCTGAGACGTCTGGCATGTTGGCTTAGCGAACATGGCGGTCTGACGCCATACTGAGAGACACTACTTCTGTATGTGTAGCTCAATAAATATTGATCATATCAGTCTAAATTGATCATCATTTATTGTTCCTGGTAGCCTTTATCTTCCTTCCCAATAACACTGCACACTTCCTTCTGGGTGCTGCTGTTCTTTTGATGATTTGGGAGTGTATATCCCAAATAGCTATGAAAGTCCAGAGAGGCCATAACGTAGTTATCATTTCCTAGACTTAACTGACTTGTGAGGGTAATGAAAGTAGTTAGGAAGTCCTAATTCTCTGGTCTTCTCTATGTCTTGTGATCTCAAGATAATTTAAGTTAAATCTTGAGATAACAGGTATAGAAAATTAGGACTTCCATAATATTCTAGGGAAACTGTATGATTTTATCCGCTGTCCAAAACCTAGTTACCTAGTGGGAACAGGCTTCCCGTGAGAGAGAGCGACAGGGGGAGAGAAAGTCACACTTGATTGCTGTTGAAGTAGCGAGGTTTTGAGGAAGTCTGTGGTTGTGTGAGAGGAAGTGCGCACTTATCACAGCAGCTCGGTTGTGTGTGAGCGTGAGGGAGGGCCGCTGTGGAAAACAGGCCAGTACCCTAGCCTATCAGCTTCCACGATTCGCAAAGCATTTGGCAGAGGTTGTTGCCATGGAGACGGAGTGTGGGATGAGACGGAGGGGTTGTGGAAAACAAGGCCAGACAAAGAGATCAGAAATAAGCCAGGAAGGCAGGCTGTGGACGTGATATAACGCAGAGGACGATAACGCAGCATGCTCCCCAGCAGGTCAAAGTCTAAGTGGTGTAATGACGCCGGTCTGTTTATGATCTTATAGCACCCCGTCCAGATCATCCCTTCACTCGACTGACTGGGGGAAGTTGTTCAGGGCCTTGGCGTGGGCCTGTGTACGAGAGCCATGCAGCACTTCCTCCTTTTTCAGCTTTTTTATGGACAGCAAAACACAGTACACAACATCAGACATCCAAATCAAAACCAGAGAAGTATATAGCACTAATGTGCTACGGGGCTATACGCCCACATGACTGGTCACCAGCAAGCTGGTCTATGCGGGTTAAAACTGGTCTAGTGCTGGTTTAAACTGGTCTAGTGCTGGTTTAAACTGGTATAATGCTAGCTAAAGCTAGCCTCTGCTGGCTTAAACAGGCATAGTGCTGGTTAAAAATGGTCTATGCTGGTTTAAACTGGTCTAGTGCTGATTTAAGACGGTCTACGCTGGTTAAACAGATATAGTGCTGGTTTAAGTCTGTCTATAAAGTGGTCTAGTACTGGATAAAGCTGGTCTAATGCTATTTTAAACCGGTCTAGTGCTGGTTTAAGCTAGTATAGGCTGGTTTAACTGGTCTAGTTCTGGTTTAAATTGGTCTATGCTGGTTTTAAACTAGTCTATGCTGGTTTAAACCAGTCTACTTCTGGTATTACCTGATCTAATGTTGTTTTAAGCTGGTCTGTGTTGTTTTAAACGGGTCTATTACTGATTTAAACTAGTATAGTGCTGGGTAAAGCTGATCTATGCTAGTTTAAACTGGTCTAGTGCTGGCTGAAGCTGGTCTAGTGCAATTTTAAACTGATTAGTGAAGTTTAAAGCAGTCTAGTGCTGGTTTAAGCTAGTATAGGCTGATTTAAACTGGTCTAGTGTTGTTTTAAACTGGTCTATGCTGTGCTAAACTGGTCTGCTTCTGGTATAAACTGGTCTATGCTGTTTTAAACCTATCTACTTCTGGTATAAACTGATCTAGTGTTGTTTTATGATAGTCTATGCTGTTTTAAACTAGTCTATTGCTGTTTTAAACTGGTCAATTGCTGCTTTAAACTAGTCTGTTGCTGTTTTAAACTGGTCAATTGCTGCTTTAAACTAGTCTATTGCTGTTTTAAACTGGTCAATTGCTGCTTTAAACTAGTCTGTTGCTGTTCTAAACTGGTCTAGTGCTGCTTTAAGATGCTCTGTGCAGCTTTAAAATGATCTATGCTGGTTTTCTTTTCTAGCAGGCCATCCCATAGTAAACATGGAATGTAGATGATGGTAAAATCTGAATATTTTCTTTGGGGACTATTTTGCCTCCGTTTCAGAGGTGGTCCTCTGGTTCCCACCACCGCTAGCTCTCTGGCTCTCTAGAACGGAGCGTTTCACAGCAAACAGCTCTGAATGACGCTGGACTATTATATATGAATTTCAGAAAAGCGGGTGGAATACCCCTTCATTCTAGCAGTCATCAGATACCGATCCGGAGCCGGAGCTCGACTTCAGCGCGGATGAGTGTGCGCTGAGGCGGTGCAGCCTTTGTTACCGTTACCTGGTGGGCGCGAGGGGGAAGCGACGTCACGCCTGTGCTTGTAGCCCGACACCCTCCGCGCCCCGCCACATCAGCTCGCGCCTCTCCAGCACTGAGGAGCCGGAACTGAAAGCAAAAGCCGGAGACACCGGAGAGCAGGCCTCGCCATCGGAGCGGAGAGAGAGCCGGGTGTCGTCAGATCAGCGGCCAGCACCATGCTCCAGTCCCTCACCAGCAACTCCTGTGTGCGGCTGATCCAGAGCAACAGATCGGCCTGGTATTTCTTGTTCCTGGTGCTGGGCTACGTTCTCTACCTCATTTTCGGAGCGGTGGTCTTCTCCTCGGTGGAGCTGCCCTACGAAGACCTTCTGCGGCAGGAGCTGAGGAACATCAAACTGCAGTTCCTCCAGGAGAACAAGTGTTTGTCCGAGGACCGTCTCGAGGAGTTCCTGACCAAAGCGCTGGATGCCAGTAACTACGGAGTCTCCATTCTCAACAACGCGTCTGCCAACTGGAACTGGGACTTCACCTCCTCGCTCTTCTTCGCCAGCACGGTTCTGTCCACCACAGGTAAGCTGACCGATGACTATCAGGTGGAGAAATGTCCCACTGTAGAGCATAGACAGCCTAAACCACCTTATTATAAACTACTACCAGTATTAAAACTACAGGTGAGATATTCTAATAAGGTAAATCACTGTATTACAAACTACTACCAGTATTAGAGCTACAGGTGAGATATTCAAATAGCCTAAACCACCTTATTTGAAACTACAACAAATATTAAAATTAGAGGTGAGATATTCTAATAGCCTAAACCACCTTATTATAAACTACTACCAGTATTAAAACTACAGGTGAGATGTTCTAACAGCCTAAACCACCTGATTATAAACTACTACCAGTATTAAAACTACAGGTGAGGTGTTCTAATAGCCTAAGGCACCTTATTATAAACTACTACCAATATTAAACCACAGGTGAGATATTCTAATAGGGTAAATCACTGTATTACAAACTACTACCAGTATTAGAGCTGCAGGTGAGATATTCAAATAGCCTGAATCACCTTATTTGAAACTAAAACAAATATTAAAATTAGAGGTGAGATATTCTAATAGCCTGAATCACCTTATTTGAAACTAAAACAAATATTAAAATTAGAGGTGAGATATTCTAATAGCCTGAATCACCTTATTAGAAAATACTACCAGTATTAAAACCACAGGTGAGATGTTCTAATAGCCTAAACCACCTTATTAGAAAATGTTTCTAGCATCCAAATAATATTTAGGATGGTTTGACGGTTAAAATTATTGGGTGGAAAGTAGTGAGTGGAACTGAATTAACTCTAAAAGCACAATAAAGCCATTTGAACTTTGTTACTACTAAGTTATACTATATTATACTATGATAAGCACATGTTCAGTAGAGCCGCTTGAAAGGCAAACTGTTAGAACACCAGCCTAAGCCAGAGTCATTATAGTTCACTAAAACAACCACTAAAAACTGAACATATATTAGCAGTGAAATATGTGCTTGTTAACTGTAATGAAGATTACAACCTCAGTTCTCAAATTCACAAAAACTCAGTCCAAACTGTAACGTTCTCTACACAACTAGCTGAAACTCTATTATCACTGAGTTTTAGTTTTTATAGAGCAAGTAGAGTTTAGAGGTCAAACTGTCCTAGGTTTGATTTTACAGGGAAACTCCCAAATTGTTCAAGTTGGCCTTGTAATTAAATGGTTCAGAAGTTAACAAAGTCACCCAGACTGGGTTCAGTTTGAAACCCTCCGTTATCGAGAAACTATACACAGTGGTGGTGAACGGAACCAGAACTCCACCTCTAAAAGCTCCCTCCCAGAAAGTTATTGCATGAGATGATTATGAATACGCTGCCTAATGTCTGAGATGCTGTTTATGATAGGAAGAGTTTGGCGAAAAGTTTGGCAGAGTTTGGAGAAGAGTTTGGCATTAAAATCCATTCATGGTGGAGGGATACGTGAAGGGTGTTGTGAGGCAAAACAGTCCCTCCCAAAAAACGTATTACTTTCAGGTTTTCCACTATTTTCCCATCATCAACATACCATAGAAACGCTCAGAAGACATTTCCAATAGTATGAAAGAGGCAGCGTTGTGGATAGTGGTGATCTCTCATTCATTCATCCTCTAAGCCACTTAGCTTTCTGGTTTGTTAAGATTCTATTAAGCCGTGTAGGTTCACTGGTGGGTCAGATAGTATATAAAATGTCTACATGTGTGTTGTAGACATGGAGACCCCTCGTTCCCATCAGCACCACCACTGTAAAGAACATCTGAATCTCTCAATCACTCAATTATGCAGAAATTATTAGGAAAATGGTGGAATTCCCATTTACGGAAAGGAGAAAAGCTCAGTCTGCAGTGGTGTTTATTGTATTCTAGACTCATCCAATACTTGCTCAATCATAGTGTTCATCATAATACCAAAAACTCCAACACTAAAACTGACACTAAACTGAAACTATCATTTTTCAGACAACAGAAGTGAAACTATTAATGCACCTTTAGGACTAACCGACACTACAGCTGTAATAACCCAACTCTTAGCCCTCACAGACTGAGCCTAGTTATGGATGATATGGGCATCACTGGAACTCGCAGCTGCGCTTGGTTCCCCCCACTGGTTGTTGTTTTTAAGACTTTGTGACACATATGGTGGCTTAAAACCATAAATCCGTGGTTCACGCTCGTCCTCCTGTTTGTGTCATTTAACACCCTGCTTTGCCAGGCTTTCCGTTACCTGAGCCGTGGACTCAGGCGCAGGTCTCACATGTTCCCACATGACCAAATCCTGCGCTTCGGCATTAAGCAGTTAGGATCACGGCAGATAAAACAACAGACATAAAGTGCAAATACTGACACCGATTTAGGGCACATAGAGAGAGAGTCACATCAGTGGTGGTTATTTGTGTCGTGCACCCTTAAAAAGTATTTTTTAAAAGTTCTTTAATAAAGGCAGTCCAAAGAAAAACTAGGATCTCCAAAATGTCAAATTTACAGGAGAGGCCAGAAACCTAATGTAATTTGAATGGAAGTCAATGGAACCAGACTTCTTTCCAAGCAGTTTGGGGCCATTTCTGTTGGGCCATCCATCATGCAATTTTCACACAGTGTAAACAGCAGCTGCTGTAAAAAACAGACTGGGTTAAATTTGAAACGCTCCGTTATAGAGAAACTATACATAGTGGTGGTAAATGAAACCAGACGTCCACCTCTAAAAGCTCCCTCCCAGAAAGTTACTACATGAAATGGTTCTGCCTGGTCTCTGAGACGCTGTTTGGTAATACTTTTCTCATAAAGTTTTGGCTCATAATGTATTTTAATCCATATATTTTAATTGTGTTGTGAGGCTTATGGAAAGACTTTGCTCTTGAAATCCATTCATGGTGGATACATGCAGGAAGTGGAAGGGAGGTAAAATAGTCCCCCAAAGAACCATCTTTTTCCCATCATCAACATTCCTTATAAACACTGAGTAGACTCGTGTAGGTTCACTGGTGGTTGTAGATAGTATATAAAGTGCCTATATGTGTGTTGTAGACATGGAGACCCCTGGTTCCCATCACCACCACCACCACCTGTGTAAAGAACGTCTTGAGTATCTACAATCAACCGTTTCACACCAAACCCACTCTGAATAGCTCTGGATGTTGTAGAAATACAATTAACATTGCAGGAATTCTCCACACCACTGTGCTAATGGGAAAAGTGCAGTGACAGTTCCACTCGAACGGAGAGGGAAAGTGGACGGGTCACAGGGTTACTTATGATGCATAGAACAAGCTGCTCTTGGCGAGCACTGCGCTTGCTGCATAGACAGAAACACAGGGGCCTGTGGTTAGTATAGAAACGGCCAGACAGTGTGGTCTGTACTAGGTGTGGCCATACCGCCACTGCACTCATGTTTCATTTTATGGTTAGAACAGTTCTCTAAAGAACCCTCTGTAATTCCTGCAGGACTGTTACTCTTCCTTCTGTGGACTAGAGGGAGCGTAGTTAACACATGGTCATACACAAGAGGTCAGTTCTGTGACTTCAGAGCGATTCAGTGCATCAAGGAAGCTCAAGTATTTGATATAGATCTCTCTCTCTTTCTCCATAAATATACTAGGGATGCACCAATTCAGCTTTTCCAGTTCCGATACCAGCACCAATACATAAACTTTGCATATCTGTCGATACCCGATATCGATCCAATCCCATTTTTGAATGAATAAACCGTATACTTCATCGTGTTAGAGTGACGTAAGACACCAGAACTGACATAAACACTACTTTACTAAGCTCACTCATACAGCTGACTCTCTGGCTCGCTCCATGTTGTTGTTCCTGTTGTATGCTATTGACGGCATAGCACACATTGCAAACGAATCAGCGTGGGGATCGGCCCGATGGATCGGCCTAATTATCCGATAACTGATCCAGCCAACCTAATTAATATCGGAACCATTATCCGATCCTAATATCGGATCGGTGCATCCCCAATATATACCTGTATATACGTATGTGTGGTATTATCTAGAACCCCTTTGGATAAAGGGCGTACCACCCTGTTACTAACGAAACATGCAAATTTGGAAAATGCCGGCGTGAATACAGGGTGACTAACTGTAATGTACGGACTGATTTTAGGAACAGTAACATGTAACATTACTGTATTACAGACAAATGCATAGTGATTAAAGTAACATGTTATTTTAACATGTTATTCCCAACAAACCACCTGGCATAATAACAACCAATCAACACCTTAGCAGCCACCTGGAATACCATAGCCATGGTCTTGCATTACCTTAGAACCCACCCGGGACACCATAGCCATTGTATTGCATTACCATAGAACCCATCCGGGATAACGTGGCAATATCCAAGCGTCCCCTTAGCATCCACCTGGGAGACCATGGTCTAGCATCACCTTAGCAACCACCTGGGATGACTTATCAACCACCCAGGATAACGTAGCAATATCCAAGCATCCCCTTAGCAAGGTGTCTGGTCTTCCGCCAGTGTTCTTTGACTGAGTGTTAGCTTAAATTCTAAATTGCTACCTGTGTTCTTTCCATAGGGTACGGTCACACTGCCCCCCTCTCAGATGGCGGGAAGGCCTTCTGTATCATCTATTCAGTGATCGGCATCCCCTTCACCCTCCTCTTCCTCACGGCTGTGGTGCAAAGGATCATGGTCTTCAGCACCCGCAGGCCCATCATGTACGTGCACACTCGCTGGGGTCTGTCCAAGCCCCTCGTGGCTCTGGTGCATGCCAACCTGCTGGCCATCGTCGCGGTGTCCTGCTTCTTCCTCATCCCCGCCGCCATCTTCTCAGCTTTGGAAGAGGACTGGAACTTCCTGGAATCCTTCTACTTCTGCTTCATTTCGCTGTCCACCATCGGCCTGGGAGATTACGTGCCAGGGGAGGCTTTCAACCAACGATTCCGAGAGCTCTACAAGCTGGGTATCACTGGTGGGTGTGCCTTCAAAGGATATGATTTCTCAGGTTCTTTGCGCTGGAAACACCCCGTAGGGTCCTCCTGAGGGAGTACGTAGTTTGAAGGTAATGGCTCAGTCCACTAGGAAGGGATTGTCCAGTTTCATGCTGTGTTCACATGTTTGCGGTAGATGGATGGTTTTCAATGGAAAATTCTGCCAGCGTAAGTGGCAGCATTCCACGATGAGTGTAACTCTGTCAGGAGTTCAGTTTTCCCAACTTTCAACATTGACCGCATCAGTAGATTAAGCCAGATGTTGGGATTTTTTCAGAGGCATGGCTGCTAGAAGTCAATGTTCACGTGTTTGCGGTAGACGGATGGCAGCAAACCGAATATTCCATTGTTTTCAATGGAAAATTCTGCCACTGTAAGCGGCAACATTCCACAGTGTAACACATTGTCAGGAATTCAGTTTTCCCAACTTTCGCCATTGGCCGCATCAGTAGATTAAGCCAGATGGGTTGAGATTTTCAGTTGGGATTTTCTTCGGAGGCTTGGGAGCTAGGAAAAGTCTTGTTATTGGTTTCCAGACGAAGCCAGTATTATACAGGGAAAATAAGAGTACAGAATTCCTCCAGCCTTAAACCAAAAGCATAGAACGGATAATTCCGGTTCTAAAATCTGATTGCCTAAGACGAGCTTAAATCTGCTGTAAAATACTCAAGACGTGCTCACTGACCACCCCGCAACAACTGCACTCGTAATCTTTGACTCCTATGGTGCTCGCATGGAGTGCACTGATGAAGTAAGAACCCGGTTCTACCTAAACCGACAGGCTGATTAACTTTAAAGTCTTGACGATATGATTCACTGTAAAATTGAGATGTGAACGTCACTTGAACATGTTACACACTTCAAAAGTTGAAAAAGACGTTTTTCAGGCAGAAATAGCATCAAACTCAGGCTGAGTCTCAAACGCCTCCATGCTCCCTAAATAGTGCACTACGTAAGCTTTGATATTCTAGCTTCTACAGCCAAGCAGTGTTGAGTATGGATGTGTCTGAATCCTAGATCTCTATTTTCAGCTATACTATGCACTGATGGGCTGCAGGAACCAGTATTTAATGTATATAATTTAAATGTAGCGCACTATGTAGGGAGCAAGGAGGGGTTTGAGAACCAGCCCCAGTGTGGGACCAGGGACAGCATTGGGTTGGTGCTATATAAAACTCATGGTGGTAATTTGGTGACCATAAAGTACATATAAAAGTACATACAAGTTTTTACATTAAACAGTGTTTTGGTATCATATGGTCTTTATTATGTGATAAAAAGTTCATTAAATGACAACAATATACAGAAATGAGTTTCTGAACAATTTTGTATTTTGTCATATTTTATGTAGGGCTGAGCCTGGGTATTTAGATATTCTTTTTATGAATGTTAGCTAATGTTAGCTAGCTATAGTAGATTCACTAGCTATAGCTAGCTAACATTAGAGCCCACAGACACCAAAGTTTGTTTTTCTTCATTGGTTTTAGAGCTGTAACTACAGAACTGAAGTTTTGTGACTATCAGTTTATCTTTCTCTTTACTAAAATATTCAGGTCACATTTCGCAGGTTGCCTTTATTAAAGAAAAAGGGGGAAAAAATAACATCTGAATCCCCAAATT
>CM067500.1:10815516-10839141 GCA_034552555.1 Semaprochilodus insignis | reverse complement strand
GGGTTAGGGTTTAGTGTAAATGTAGGGGTTAGAGTTTAGTGTAAATGTAGGGGTTAGGGTTTAGTGTAAATGTAGGGGTTACAGTTTAGTGTAAATGTAGGGGTTAGGGTTTAGTGTAAATAGAGGGGTTGGGGTTTAGTGTAAATGTAGGGGTTAGAGTTAAGTGTTAATTTAAGGGTTAGCGTTAAGTAACTAAACTGTGGGATTTAACATCTTCATGTTCCGGTTGTTAGCTGTGTTATGTGCTGTCCAGCTAAAGTGACTATAGCTAGCCTTAGCTCCACCTTACCTTAATAGCAAGCCCTCTTCCTCAACCATTTTCTGACCAACAAGCCTGACAGCTAAAACACAAAGACATGGCTTCATAGCAAGAAAACCTTAAAACTCCACAGACTATATTACGTGTCTGCAAAGGGCCAGTTTGGCTTAGCCAGTAGATACTAACGTTAGCTAGCTTAGCTAGCTAGCTAACATTAGAGCCCTGTGGCACCAAATTCGGTGTTTCTTCATTCTTATAAGAACTCTAACTCAGCTTGTCATGTGCAGACGTTTCTCATCACAAGGAAAGAGCTAGAATGATAGTTTTATGGACTAGTCGCTATGTCACTGTAATATATTATATCCTGGGTGGGGGGAATGTTTACTCCGAAGAATGCTCTTCCCTGTGATAAACCCATAGTAATGACTGGCCTCTTATGGTTTATTGTTTCAATCCACATGGCTAAAGCTTTCCACATCATCCAGCGCCCTCAGGCCGCTTGGCCGGAACCTAGGAGAACAGATTTGTGCAGGGTTGGGGGTCTGGAATATTCATTATAGCATGCCTTCTGTGTACTTGGCAGGCTTCAGAAACTGAACTTCCTGGCATGCTTGTTCTGTTTCCGTTTGTCTGTCTTAGAACACATACGAGTTGGTCACATTATAGAGAAATTAAAATTAGGAACTAAGCAGAAGGAGGAACTTTCTGTGAAGGTATCTGTTCGCTCATTGTTTCGGTCTGTACAGGTGTTTCATTCAGAGGATAGAGAACTGGACAGCACTGCTAGTTCTCACAGCAGCTTCCTGATTCTATACATGAGGATCAAAACACATATCAGACTTTGAACTCACTCAAATCCTTTTATTATTTTTATTACTATTATATTACAACTAATCGTTACACAAAGGCAATAATAACAGTTATGACAGTTTTAGGTCATTTTGAGCAGAACTCAAAAACGCTAACCAGTACATGACTAGCGAACACAGCTTTGAAGAACTGTCTGCACATAAAATCATCGTAATGCTCATTAAACACTAAAACATTCCAAATGTTCCACACAGATAGTAAGAGACTGGGACACAATTACTGTAAAACAATGGAATCTAACTGCTCACCATTAGGGGCTTAGTGTAAATGTAGGGGTTAGGGTTTAGTGTAAATGTAGGGGTTAGGGTTTAGTGTAAATGTAGGGGCTAGGGTTTAGTGTAAATGTAGGGGTTAGGGTTTAGTGTAAATGTAGGGGTTAATGTTCAGGGTTTAGTGTAAATGTAGGGTTTAGGGTTTAGTGTAAATATAGGGGTTAAGGTTTAGGGTTTAGTTTAAATGTAAGGGCTGGGGTTTCGTGTAAATGTAGAGGTTAGGGTTTAATGTAAATGTAGGGGTTAAGATTTAGGGTTTAGTGTAAATGTAAGGGCTGGGGTTTCGTGTAAATGTAGGGGTTAAGGTTAGGGTTTAGTGTAAATGTAGGGTTTAAGGTTTAGTGTAAATATAGGGGTTAAGGTTTAGGGTTTAGTGTAAATCTAAGGGCTGGGGTTTCATGTAAATATAGAGGTTAGGGTTTAATGTAAATGTAGGGGTTAAGGTTTAGGGTTTAGTGTAAATGTAGGGTTTAAGGTTTAGGGTTTAGTGTAAATGTAGGGGTTAAGGTTTAGGGTTTAGTATAAATGTAAGGGCTGGGGTTTTGTGTAAATGTAGAGTTTAGGGTTTAGTGTAAATGTAGGGGTTAGGGTTTAGTGTAAATGTACGGGTTAAGGTTTAGGGTTTAGTGTAAATGTAAGGGCTGGGGTTTCGTGTAAATGTAGAGGTTAGGGTTTAGTGTAAATGTAGGGGTTAAGGTTTAGGGTTTAGTGTAAATGTTGGGGTTAGGGTTTAGGGTTTAGTGTAAATGTAGGGGTTAAGGTTTAGGGTTTAGTTTAAATGTAAGGGTTGGGGTTTAGTGTAAATGTGGGGGTTAAGGTTTAGGGTTTAGTTTAAATGTAGGGGTTGGGGTTTAGTGTAAATGTAGGGGTTAAGGTTTAGGGTTTAGTGTAAATGTAGGGGTTAAGGTTTAGGGTTTAGTGTAAATGTAAGGGTTAGGGTTTAGTGTAAATGTAGGGGTTAGGGTTTAGGGTTTAGTGTAAATGTAGGGTTTAAGGTTTAGGGTTTAGTGTAAATGTAAGGGTTAGGGTGTAAATGTAGGGGTTATGGTTTAGGGTTTAGTGTTACACGCTTCACCTTTTTAACTCTGCCTGAAACGTTTACACAGTATATATGTGTAAATATCGCTGCTGCCAGAACTAAACCTCCAATATAATAACTGCACAGGAGAAGGAATAAACATCCTTCCTTTTTACTGGGCCATTCATCATGACCTTAACTCACACAAACTACCCAAAAACCAACACGGTACTGCATGTGTGTATGTTTTAAATAGGTAGTGAATTTTTCAGTAATGATTGATATTATGATAATAGGTTATGGAATTAATAGTTTATTATGGGCTGTATCTGTATGCCTGGCACTGTCATGGTTCTTAAGTGTCCCACTGATCCCAAAGGAAACACAGAACAGGATTTCGGTCTTTAACTGAGTGTACTGTGCAAACAGTACAGTACAAACTCCTATTATCAGGTTATAAAACCCTGACCTTAGTGTCACAGGCCTTGAAGCCAACTCCCTGATAACTCTGCTGTTAGCCAGATAGCAGCGAACACGGTGCTGGACATCCTGCATTGTCTACTTAATATAGGCACCAGATTTTTAATCAGAACCCAGTGTGAAATGGTTTACAGTGGTGGGGATGGGAACCAGTGGTCTCCATATCTACAGCACACATATAGACACTTTATTTACTATCTAAACCACCAGTGAATCTACACGTGTCTACTGAGTGTTTATATGGAAGGTTGATGATGGTACAACAGTGGAAAGTCGGGAAATACTAAGTTTTCTTTGGGAACTATTGTACCTCACATCGTCCTGCACGTTTTCTTCCACTATGAATGGATTTTAAGGCCACAATCTTCTCAAAACTACCTCAAAACACTGAGTGTGTTTACATGCACTTAATAATCTGGTGATAATAGGATTTCTTAGTTATCTAATTATTCAGTCGGTCACATAAACAGCATAAGACATAGAACTATGTAGAAATACATAGAAATAAATAGAGCTGAACTTTAGCTTAGTAATCAGGTTTATCAGTGCATGTGACCTCTTACTCTGATTTCTTTCCGATATCTCAGTGCATGGATACCCTTACTCTGATTTCTTTCCGATATCTCAGTGCATGTATACCCTTGCTCTGATTTCTTTCTGATATCTCAGTGCATGGATACCCTTGCTCTGATTTCTTTCCGATATCTCAGTGCATGGTTACCCTTGCTCTGATTTCTTTCCGATATCTCCCATTGTGCATGTGTGAAAACAGACCACAGTAGCGGGAATAAGTGAGCAGTGTTTAACACTACAAGATGGCAACAAAACCCTTTCAGAGTGATGCTGAAACTACATGCTTGATGACATGAAGGATGTAAGTATCGTCGCTGTCCAACGACGATGGATTTCTATTTTTTGTCTATTTTGACTTTTATGCATCATTTGAACCCAGCAGCTGCTGTTTACACTGTGTGAACAGTTCCTGATGATTGAACTAACAGAAACAGCCTAAAACTGCTTGGAAAGAAGTCTGGTTTCATTGACTCACATTGAAATTAAACTAGGTTTTTGGCCTCTCCTTTCCATGATGATATGCTTCATCTTGTAGAGTACATATGTTCATGTTTTCAGGTAAAGTGCTTTAAAACAAATAAACAAAAAAAAAAACTCAATATAGAAAAAAAAATTAATTTGGAGTTTTACATTATGTTTACATTATGTACATCACGTCTTACTCTGTGAGTTTATTGGCTGGTTGCGAAGCAGAAATGTGATTAGTGCCTGATACATGTAACTTGGAGTTTCCCCATTATCTCATTACTCAAGTGCATGATAACATGCTCAATGCCGCAGACATCAGGCACCATATTCATAACCATTTCCTGTAATCTCTTTCTGTGAGGGAGCTTTTAGAGGTGGATGTCTGGTTCCATTCACCACCACTGTGAACAATCCTGACTATGTGAGTTTCTCTAGAGCTGATCGGACTTTGTTTAAAGTCTTAACCGCCTAATTATGCAATGGATGGAGTTCTGCTTGAATAGATGTTGAGTAGATTTGTGCAGCACTCTTAATGTCAATATGGACTGCAGGATATGTCTGGGTGTGTCAGTACAGGAGGGGAATGAGAGTACATATGGACTCCTTTATTACAGCTACCCAGTGATGGGCGGGATATAGAGGGTAGTGCTCATCTGAGCCTGAAACTCTTTTCTATCTGCTCTTGTTGTTGTTCAGTATGGATGTCTGGCCTGTTGTCATAGAAACAGACAGAAAGCCTAGCGCAAGCGACTCTGTTCTGCTTTTGTGGCCAAGAGGATCTAACGGAGCATAGTGCAATACCAGGCCAACATCTCCCCCACCGTTCTGAGGGCTTGCTCTTTCACTCCCCCTGTTGGCCATAAGTAGCATAACAGCAGGCTGGCAACATGAAGAGCTGCAGTCCCAGTGGTGGGGGACAGTGAAAGCCAGTCTACACTTCCTACACTGTGAGTCAGTTGGTTAAAGGGGAAGTCCATCAGCTGTTTTAATTAAAGCAGTGCACTGAAAACTCACACAGTCATAATAGTACACAGTGGTGGTGAATGGAACCAGACGTCCACCTCTAAAAGCCCCCTCATAGAAAGTCATTACATGATATGGTTATGAATATGCTGCCTGATGTCTGAGATGCTGTTTATGACAGTTTTGGGAAGATTTTGGCCTTAAAATCCTTTCATGGTGGAGAGATACATGCAGCGCATTCTATGGCAAAATAGCCCCCAAAGAAAATGTATTACTTGACTTATTTTTTTTTACCATCACTGACATTCCATATAAACACTCAGAAGACATGACATTCCATATAAACACTCGTAAGACATGACATTCCATATAAACACTCGTAAGACATNATGTTATATTATACACAGCATTCCATATAAACACTCGGAAGACATGATATTCCATATAAGCACTACGAAGTATTCCATATAAACAGTTATATAATAAACAGCATTCCATATAAACACTTGGAAGACATGACATTCCATGTAAACACTCGGAAGACATGACATTCCAAATAAACACTCAGAAGACTTGAGTAGGTTCACTGGTGGTTTCCGATTGTAAATGAGACGCCTATATTTAAGCTATGGCTTTTTTAGCCTTTGCAGCACCTGGTTCCCGTCAGCACCACTGTAAAGGAACGTGTTCTGCTTTGCGCACCTAATTTTCCTCCAGAAATTAAGTGCGGACCTCAAAAAGTTCGTTCCCAGCTGAAACCAGAGAATAGTTGGTTCTTCAGCACCGTCCATGGGCTTGTCAGTTGTTGACGGAAAGAGAAGGGAACAATGGTGAGGCTGGCTCCCTGAATAGCACCAAGGTTCTGTGAAGCCTAAATGGAACCAGTTCAAGAACCAGGGTTCTTTGGGTCATAAAGGGCTATGGGTAGAGCTGGATCATTAAGGTCTGAGGCAGGTTGAATTGGTTCAGCTGTCCCAGGAAGGACATTCTTTGCTGGGCTATTGAGACCGTGTTCCTCTCCAACTTCAGCTCCTAGGTTAAGGTTGTGCCCAGGAACTTGAGTGACTCTACAGTGGAACCACAGAGCCATTGATTTTGCCGGGAGGGTTTAGGAAGGTGGGGTGGAGTTTGAAGTGCACTACCATCTCTACTGGCTTTTGTGTACTGAGCAGCAGGTGGTTGCTGCTGCACCAACAACCACCTGCTCCTCATCAAACATCCTGTGCTACACTAAATCCATTGAAACAGGATGTAACATGGACTTGGGAAGGGTTTTTAATAATAATAGCTTCCTCACTACATTCGCAGTACTTGTGATTTCACTAACCCCTCTCCTCCTCTGACTTTCTCCTGCCCCCCTTCAGTCTATCTCCTGCTAGGCCTCATTGCCATGCTGGTGGTGCTAGAGACCTTCTGTGAGCTGCAGCAGCTGAAGCAGCTGAGGAAGATGTTCTACCTGAAGAAGGAGAAGCCTCAAGACCAGCTGGCCATCATGGACCACGACCATCTGGCCTTCTCCTCCGTAGACCACGCCACGTCGCCCCCGGAGGAGAAGACTGAACCCTTCGTAGACGTCCCCGTCCTCACCTCCCCCGGCGGAGATGACCCCCTGATTAAATAAGCAGCCAAGTCCATCACGAACGCCCATCCATCGTAGCGCAGTGGCACAAGGTGTCCTTCAACGTGTAGCTCTTTGAGTTTGCAGTACGCTGGCTAGTAGCTCATCACATGAGTCGTGATATGAATTAGCGTTAAGTACTTTCAACATTCCACAGTGTTCTTCGCCTCAAACCTGCACTTTAAAAAAAAAGCACAATTACCATTAGCATGCGACAGGTCCAATCACGTGCATTGGATAGTTTGCTAAGTCAGCCTAAAGCCCAGCAAGCCCGGACCTTGGTCTTTAGGCCCCTAAGAAGGGTTTAGACTCTGAACAACACGCTTAATATCCTTGTTAAACTAGATGATACTAAACAAAGCTGGAGTTAGGAGTAGTTTAGGTTAGGCTTAGAGATCCCTGCCATTGCATACATGCGGAAGCACAACATTGCTAACAACCAGTGGCTGATTTTCCGGTCCGAAGTAAAGGTTTAGAGTTAGAGGTAGCCGATACCTTTACAAGTATTGAAGATCAGTGCCGCCTTCAAAAATACAGTCCAATCATTTGTAGTCAACATTACACATGCTGTGCAGCACTAAATCCCTTTAATAGAACCAGTTATGCTGTAATCGGACATGCAGTTGGGAAGTGTACCAACACCATCCTCCGCAAATCGGGAAAAGCCCATTGTAACTTCATTTATCACAACAGCAATGGATCATATTGCCCAGCTCTTTGTAGACCACTACACTACTGTACAGTCATATATGTACATTGTGGAAAAGATAAGGAATTTGATTACGGTACATTAGACCCTGTTCAGACTGCCAGCCCAAATCAGCATATCATTGGATAGCAAGAGCCGAAGCACATTTGCAGGTGGTTAGAAATCGTACTCAGTCAGATTTACTTGAAATCGGACTTACGTAATCAGATTCACGCCTCTGGACACTCAGATCGGATTTCCCAGTATCTTTTACATCACTTGATGTGATGACTTGACTGTCAGATTGAGACTGACGAAAAGGCTGGGATTTCAACCTGCGCAGATCGGTCGGTCATGTCTAGACACACAAATCTGATCTGATCACTTGGTGTAACAATGACGTAACAATGCGAACAGGTGTCTCAAAAGATCTGATTTGAGAAACAAATCCAATCTACCTGCAGTCTGAACGCTATAATGCCTTGTCCACATCAGGGTTGCGAAACAGTCCAATGTAATCGCGTTTGCTGTGGAGAGAAAATTACAGATCAGACTTTCCCAAACATGAAGACATACGCTGCCATGCAAAAGTCAGAGACCACCCTCCACGTATTTCACTTCAGTTGCGTTCACATAGCTGGAGGTAAAAGTGGGCCAAATCCGATCTGGGACACTTTCCTATGAGGTACATATGTGATATGCAACAGTGCAACTCAGTGTAAACTGCCATATTGGAATTCATGCAACCTTTATATCGGTCTAGCTCGAAGTTCATCATAATTTTGTGCTGCTGAGCCATATGGGAAAAATTATATATATACATATATAATATATATAACACTTTTCACAATATTTTCATGATATGCATCACAGTGTTTTCCTGCCGATACAGAATATCAATAAATAATAGCTCTAATATTTTTTTCCTGACCAAATTTAAAACCAGAGGTGTGCAAATTAGCAACAATTAAATATAACAAACCCAAATCTGTTTACTCCTTAATCTAATTATTAGTTTTACAACTAAACTGTTACATCTGAACACTTCATTCATGGGTCTTTATTGAAATGGAGGAAATGATGTCATCAACTAATTGACTATTAGTTGCCAACTAATGTGCTAAATCACGTTTCCCTTTAATCTAAATGTAAGGTTTTAAATTCAAATTAATTTTTAAACGTGCATTCCACTGTCTGTCTACACTCTGCTGCAAGTGAACTCTACAGTCACAGGTCTTTATTGAAATGGAGGAAAAGATGTCCCCAACTAATCGACTATTGAATTAGTTGCCATAACTGATGTGCTAAATCAGTTTTCCCTTAATCTAAATTCAAATTTGACATTTAAAATTAGATTTTAAGCAGTGCATTCAATGCTTCATGCATTCTGCTGTATTGTCCACACTCTGTTGCAACTAAATTCTACATTCACAGATTAAAGGAAATGACAGCGCCAACTAATCGACTATAAAATTTAGTTGCCAAAGTCGATTCATCGTTACAGCCCTAAGAGTTGCAGCCCTAATGTACTTACGATATTGATAACAAATTGGCGTATTGCCAACATCTATTTACATCAGTCACTGCGTATGTTGCAGTGTTCCTGCCTCACATAGTGTATGTGTGTGCGTGTATACATATACATACATATTTATACACACACACACACACACACACACACACACACATATATATATATATATATATATATATGACAGGTAGGTTTCCCTCCGGTCATGGATAGAAAGCCAATGAAGGCGGCTGAACTTACTGTATTCCTAAATATTCTTTCATAGCTAAATCTCTATCCGAGTCCTGTAATCCCGTGAAGTCTCGGTACTAGTAAACGTTTCAGTGCACACATCCGTCCAAGAGGTTTAGGTTAAAGCATACGACTGACTCGCCTGATAACTCAAACGACTGAATCTCTGGAATGTTTTGACTTGGAAACTTGACTATTGTGCCGTTAAGGAACCTGAAGGGACTGGAAGGAGGTTCTGCTGGATTGTTTACAGATGTATATTTGTATATTCATGTTGTCTTTGTAAAAACCATGTCCTTCAAAGGGAGATCATGCCTGACGTGTCTCTTTTTGGGACCCTGACATGATCAGAGCCGTTGCATTTATCCTGCAATGCCGTGAAAAGTTCCAGGCGAGCTTTGTGAGTAATTCTTGTCTGCTTTTAACAGCTGGAATTTTTCTTTTCTGTCTTTTATAGAGGCTTATAATAGGAGCCTCCAACAAAGGGAACTTGAATGTGCTCTACTGTGACATATTTATTGTAAGAATGGTGTAGCTATGTAGCTGAGTTAGCCGTAACTGAGCCCAGAGTTTTCCGTTTAAATGGGAATTCCACCGAAAAAAAAGTCTGCATGATACGGTGTTTGGGATATAAACAGATTTGGTGTGATATAATCTTGTTACAGTGGTGGTGATGGGAATCAGGGGTCACCTTGTCCACAACCCGCATATAGCCATTTTTATTACCACCAGTGGACCTGCGTGTGTCCCCAGAGTGTCTATATGGAATGCTGATGATGGGAAAATACTGCTAAATCTGAAAATAATACTTCTTTGGGGAACTATTTTCCCCCCACCATGTATCCCTCCACCATGAATGTTTTTAAGGCCACGATCATAATAAAACAGTGGCCGCATTCCCATTACCAGGCTGGCAAGTGGCAAACATTCCAAATCTGGAGTTTTTAGAGCTGTGTGGACGCACAAATTTGATCTTTTCAAATCTGACCTGAGCCACTTCCATATGTGGTCCTACATATGTATCTGATGCAACCACGTGGCCATGCAACCTTAATGGGAATGCTCAGATCGGAATCCAAGCGTTTTTACACTGTGCACGTGCTGTCTTTCAGTGGTGACCTGAAGTGAGTGCCATGAATCTGACCTCATTCCCATTTGTCCTGCTCTAATAATGAGCAGACGAGAGCCGTTCACAGTGAAGGCTTTTTCCGTTGGTTTCCTGTATATGATGCATGCGACTAAAGCATGTGACGTTGACATTGATTGATTAAAGCGTGCGCATGCAGTGTGATTACAACCAGGCTTGTAATATGACTATAGACAGCATCTCGGACCTCAGGCTGAGCATTCCTAGCCATTCCACTTGTAACAGCTTTCTGTGAGGGAGCTTTTAGAGGTGGACATCCGGTTCCATTCACCACCACTGTGAACTCGACAGCAGAATGTCTCCCAACCAAACTTCTCAGAATTACTCTGTTCCCATCTTAATTATGCTGAAATTTTGAAATGTTGGTGGAATTCCCATTTACATGAGGTGCCTGTTTTGTGATCACGTCTGTTTATCAGGTTTCCGAGAATACGGTTGTCTATGAATGGTACCTGCAGTAGTTATACTGTACAATAATTTATGTTGCTCAATAATTAAGTTCAAAGTAGTAAAAGTAGTTTCAGCAGCGCCGCTCAAAAGTCTGGAATCACGTCTCATATTAATAATGGCTGTTGGATTGTCTGGATTGAAATCCCTAAAGGTACTTTTAAGATGTTTCCATTGCTGCTAACTTTGTTACAACGGAAAGCTGCACTGTGTATGATTTGGGGATCTGGTGGGAATGTGTAATTGCATGCAGCCTGCGGAAGAACATTAATTTACACTGGGTTGTGCTTCGGCCTCCCTCCCCCAACGGATGAATCTGACGGCTGAAAGAGAATTCAAAGAGAAGTCAGAGAACTGGGCTTTACAGGCCATGTTCACCAAATTCCAGAGCATTGTGTAGAGAGCATGCTCACCAAATTCCAGAGCATTCTGTACAGAACATGCTCACCAAGTTCCAGGCTTTGCAGGGCATGCTCACCAAATTCCAGAGCATTCTGTACAGAGCATGCTCACCAAATTCCAGAGCATTCTGTACAGAGCATGCTCACCAAATTCCAGGCTTTGCAGGGCATGCTCACCAAATTCCAGGCTGTACAAAGCATGCTCACCAAATTTCAGGCTTTGCATGACATGCTTACCAAACTCCAGGCTTTGCAGGGCATGCTCACCAAATTCCAGACTTTGCAGGGCATGCTCACCAAATGACTAGCAAAACCTTGCTGTTGAGGCTGATTGAGCAACTTGTGGTTTGGTTGGCCAACCAGCTTTCGGTTTTAACACCACATGACATAGTGCAGCTACAAATGAGAAAGCTGTAGCATCTAAAAGGAGCGGTGTGTAACCTCTAGTGGTGGAGTCGCGTATTGTAGCCTACTGAAACCTGCTTCAAACATTTGATCACGAATCCAGTTCAGACTCATCTTAACAGTCACTACTTCCCCTGACAAACTGACCTAGACCATTAAAACATAAATTATTCTTGTGCAGATTTTCCCATTCCACCTTAAATGCTGCTGCAGTTGCATTCTGATATCTGAGGCTTTATAATAATAGTCACTGCTGCAGCATTTAAGGTGGAACTGGAAATTCCAAGGACAAGCTGGTGAATAAGAAGCTGAATGTCAGTGCCAGAGTGTAACACGGCAGTTCTGAATGGCTGTACATCTGTTTCTGATAATAGACCCCGCCCCAAATCTTACACACTGCTCCTTTAATATACGTATATATAAATAAAGCACATGGAAGGTGATTCCAGGTTTTGAGTGGTAGTGTACCTGCTGATCTGTAAAGAGTAGCTTAGCTTTCGCGTAGCTGCTTTAGAGTGAAGGTAGAGAGCAGCTTGCAGCTTCCGTGAGTGACCACTGCGTATGGTGTTCCTATCAGAGCAGTATGCTTTGTGTTCGCCCTCATTCGTGCTCCTGGCAGCATGACCTACAGAACATCTGAGCTGTGTTAGTGGTGTACAGTTCATCACCTTAACGAGGGTGTAGATATCAACATTGTCATCTCTGGATAAATAGTGTTCATCTCTGTGTTCAGTGAACCGATCACAATAAAGTGTTGTCACTGTTCCGTCTTCTGGACTACAGTTCTTTTGCACGTAATGGAACCCATGGAGCAGGTTCCTGCCTGCTGTACACCATAGCACCTCATACAGATGCACCGCACTTCTGTAAACTGGAATAGAACTGATTATTATAGAACACAATGTTCTATATAGAAGAACCATTTCTGTGAACGTGAGTGTGAAGGTACGGAACCATAAGGACCTTTTAACTAGGCGCAGAACCCGTTTTCCATTCAAACAGTTAACCATTGAGACACTGAAAAACTAAGTAGGCCAAACAGGGTTCTTGCCATCAGAAGAAGGAGAAGAACCGCTTTTGGTTCTCTAAAGAACCTTTCATTGGATAGTGAAGAACCTTAATAATGTGAAGTTTCTTTGCCAGTTTAGGGGTTCTATCTAGAACCTTTATGTGTGTGGTGATTACGTGATTCTACTTCATTTTCAATTACAAAAAAAATGGTTCTACTATCTACTGAAAAGTTATTTAGGGAACCAAAGGTGGTTCGTCTTCCTGCGGTGGTCACCTGTAAAGACCCCTCTGTTCCAACTTTGCTTTTAAGAGTGTGGGGTTCTTCAGCAAAGATAATGGCTAGTTTGTGTAGAACCATTTAAATGCATAAATGGTTCTCCACCTGGATAAATGGTCCTTATGGTTCTGTACTGGTACTGTACCCCTAGAACCCCTTTTGCTACCATCAAGACATTCCGAAAAGCTAAGGTGCCAAGCTTGCCACCAGAAGAAGGAGAACCACTTTTGGTTCTCTAAAGAACCTTTCAATGGATTGTGAAGAACCTTAATAATGTACAGTTTCTTTGTCAGTTTAAGGGTTCTACCTGTTTGTGTGGTTGTTCTACTTCACATTCACTGACAAAAAAATGGTTCTCCAAAGAACTATTCATTGAAAAGTTATTTAGGGAACCAAAGGTGGTTCTTCTATTTTTTCTGGTGGTCTCCTATAAAGACCCTGTTATGTAACTGCTCTTTACTTTTGAGAGTGTGGGGTTCTTTAGCAAAGATAAAGATAAAGTTGGTTTCGAAAAGAACCGTTTGAATGCGTAAATGGTTCTCCACCTGAATAAATTGTTCTATTCTGTACTGGTACTATATGTCTAGAACCTCTTTTGCTAAGTAACAGAGTACTTACTGAATGCTCTAACACCTCCTACAGATGTACCACAGTTCTGTGGAGTGTAGTAGAACTCATCATTCAACTTTATTCAACTCTTGAAAAAAAACAATGTTCTTTATAGAAGAACCAGTTTTTGTGAATGTGTGTCAAGGTGCAGTATAGAACCACAAGAACCTTTTAGCCAGGCAAAGAACCCATTATCCATTCAGACAGTTTACCATTAAGACAATCTGAAAAGCTAAGGTACCAAACAGGGTTCTTGCCCACAGAAGAAGATGGAGAAGAACCGCTTTTGGTTCTCTGAAGTACCTTTCAATAGATTGTGAAAAACCTTATAATAAAGCTAATAAGGGTGGTTCTTCATCCTCTTCTGGTGGTCTCCTGTAAATACCCCTCTGTTGCAACTTTTAAGAGTGTGGGGTTCTTTAGCAAAGATAATGGCTAGTTCGTATAGAACCGTTCAAAAGGCCTCGCAAAACAAGCTGGAGAACTGGAAGTTCAGCTCCCAACTCTTTAACAGGATCCTGGACAACTTTAATCCTGCAGCCTGCACATTTCACTCCGGACAGTTTCGCAAACCTTGGAGCAGCGTTTGATCCTGAAGAGACTGAAGAGAGGAGCAGCTCCACCTTTATTAGCATCACAACCCCAACAGCAGCCTGTAAGTAGCAGCCATGCTGTGTGATTGTATCCGTGTTTGCCGGTTGAAGCAGATCATCTTAAACTGAGAGCTCCATAGTGAGGAACAACCTTAATCTACTGTGTGTTGATGTCCAGATGGAAAGCCAGTAGCTAGGATAGGTAACGTTAGCTATTAGCAAGCTAACTAGCATAGCTAACTAAATAGTATGAGGGCGGAGCTTATTTCCACAGAAGCTCGTTTTATTCAGTGTATTTTCACATGGTGCTTCTGTGTGATCATCGCGGGTGGCTTGTTGTGGTTTTCCAGGTGGTTGCTAAGGCATTGGTAGCGAGGTTGCTGTGGTATCACAAGTGGTTGCTAAGGATTTACTAAGGTGGCTACTGTGATATCCCAGGTGGTTGCTAAGGGGTTGCTAGGTGACTGCTGTGGTGTTCCAGGCGGTTGCTAAGGTGTTGCTTGGTGGTTGCTATGGTATCCCAAATGGATGCTAAGGTTTTACTTAGATATTGCTATGTTATTACTCTAGGTGTTTGCTAAGGTGTATCTTGGAAATTGCTATGCTATGCCAGGTGGTTACTAAGGTGTGGCTTGGTGGTTGCTGTAGGATCCCAGGTGGTTACTAAAATGTGGCTTGGATATTCATATGTTATTTATCCCAGGTGGTTGCTAAGGAGTTGCTTGGAAATTTCCACATTATTATTCCAGGTGGTTGATATGGTATTGCTTGGATATTGCTGTGGTATTACTGGATGTTGCTAAGGTGTTGCTTGGTAGTTTCTACAGTATCCCAGGTGGTTGCTAAGATGTGGCTTGAGTATATTGCTGTGCTATCCCAGGTGGTTGCTAAGGTGTTGCTTGGTAGTTTCTACGGTATCCCAGGTGGTTGTTAAGGTGTTGCTGGTGGTTGCTATGGTATCCTACATTAAATGGGTTAATGAAGGTGAATCATTGTGATTTAAGCTGAGTGCACAAACTATTGCCCCCCGTTCATTCCTCCAGGGGGGATAATCGCAACACAATGCTGACTGCAAGAAAACCGCACGTCCAATCAAAAAGCTGTATACAGAGGCACACCATTCCTGAATCTGGAACTCTGCGAGACGTGTTAGTATAAGGATAAGAAGAAGAGGAAGAAAAAGAAGGGCCCTAAACCGACAACGATTCACTTACAGGTTGGACAATCAGAAAGCTTTCACTGCGATTTCAGAGCTGAAAGGTTCTTGTTCGGTTCAGTCCAGCACTCATACTTAGATGTGTCTCTGCATCACTGACATGTTTATAATTAGCTGCCTTGAGTGAGGATGATGTTGGTGATGATGATGCACCGTGTTATATTGTAGCACCTCCTATTATAAGCTCATCAAGCCTGTCTCTTCTATAAACCCAGCTCAGTCCCTCCTGAGGTCTGAACCGCTTTCTTTCAGCACCAGGAGTGCTCTCGCTGTTCCTTTGATCATCAGTGCCTTGAAGTTCTGTCGCTGATAGAGCGGTGAAATGTGATGGTCCGAGACTGAGCAGCCCGCTCCTCGGTGCTCCTTTGTTCATCACCCTGAAACGAAAAGCTTTAGAAGCAGGAACCCAAATCTTTACAGTCATCAAAGGAAGCAGAACCCGTCAGTTTAGAGCAGGTCTGTATTAAACAGTCATAGTCATACTTCTACATGACCATATACCACCGTACTGTTACACAGGCTGCCTTTCTTCCTTTAACAGCATATGTTAATATGAGCTCTGTTCTGATTGGCTGTCCTGTACTGTGCAGTCAGGACTGTGTTAGTATGTTAATAAGTATTAGTATTACCTTTACTGAATGCTGACTGGTTAGCATTAGTGCTACTGAGTGCTGATTGGTTAGCATTAGAGCTACTGAGTGCTGATTGGTTAGCATTACTGCTACTGAGTGCTGATTGGTTAGCATTGCTGCTACTGAGTGCAGATTGGTTAGCATTACTTCTACTGAGAGCTGATTGGTTAGCATTACTGCTACTGAGTGCTGATTGGTTAGCATTGCTGTTAGTGAGTGCTGACTGATAATTTTACTGCTACTGAGAGCTGATTGGTTAGCATTACTACTACTGAGGTCTGATTGGTTAGCATTACTACTACTGAGGTCTGATTGGTTAGCATTACTGCTACTGAGGTCTGATTGGTTAGCATTACTGCTACTGAGTGCTGACTGATTATTATTACTGCTACTGAGGTCTGATTGGTTAGCATTACTGCTACTGAGTGCTGATTGGTTAGCATTCCTAATACTGAGTGCTGATTGGTTAGCATTGCTGTTAGTGAGTGCTGACTGATAATTTTACTGCTACTGAGAGCTGATTGGTTAGCATTAGAGCTACTGAGTGCAGATTAGTTAGCATTACTGCTACTTAGTGCTGATTGGTTAGCATTACTGCTACTGAGTGCTGACTGATTATTATTACTGCTACTGTGTGCTGATTGGTTAGCCTTCCTAATACTGAGTGCTGATAGGTTAGCATTACTGCTACTGAGTGCTGATTGGTTAGTGCTGTTCCTGTGCTGGTTATTATTTATGAGACGTCTGAGGAACACAGTGAAATCAGAATACCATGCTATTAATAGTAGGTAGCATGTTCTCTGGATGGCTTGATATCCTAAAAAAGCCTGCCTGCCTCTAGCACAGAGATGGACAGAAGCCTCCCAGGGGAGTTTTGTGATAGCTGTGATGTTGGAGCGTGATGGGACAAGCAGCTGTGTACACAGCCTTCACAAAGACACTCCATTATCCTGACTGGAACTACGAACTAGCTTCTCCACCGGGATGGCCTGGACTGTAGTGCTCCTGCTGCTGCTATTTATTAACACTGGGGTCATCACTAAAGGAGGGCTGCTGGAACGAGGCGTGCTGGCTCCCATGCGTCTCCTTTTGTTCTTACACACAGTGGTGAAATGCTGTACTGCAGTTCTGTATACAGGCTGCTTCAGAGGCAGAGCTGCTTTTTACTGCAGGGTGAACTACTTCAGTTAATTCTCCATATATACACTTAAAGCTGAACTATATAAGCTTTGCAGTAGGGGTGGAGGTGGAGTGACACCAGGTCTTCTGCACGTGTGGTCATCTTGGCGTTGACCACAGTGCCTCCACACCAAGACAAAAGCGGGACTCGTCACTGAAGATGACCCGCTGCCATTCTGAGTCACTCCATGACAGTCTGGCACGACACCATTGCAGTCTTTGGTGACGTTGACATGGTGTTAAGGACAGTCGTCGTAACGGTCTGTGTGCATGTAGTCCTGCGTGGTGCAGCCGTCTGCCAATGGTACTGCACTAACAGGATGACTCATGGAGGACGCCACTGCTCGCTGAATGTCTGCAGTCGTGGCTGTTGGGTCAGTCAGGTACAGCGATAAGGCCCGTTCTTGCGTCCGAGCACCTTCTGGGAGCAACTATTTGTGCAGCTGTTCTTTTGGATGATGAGTGTAATTATATGTAAATGCACAAAAACCGTGAATAATATGGACGTCCACCATGCCTCTCTGCAGTTTTCAGGTTTTATTAGACTTGCCTCCAGTGACCTGTGCTACCAGGTCGAGGGCACTTTTATTCTTTGTGGGGACCATCTTGTGGTATAGTCTTTAGTTAAAGGTGAAGACATGTATTAGGGTTAGGCTAGTAGTAGTTCTGATTAAGGTTTGGGGAAGTCTCCAGGAAATTAATGAAAATGTATGGAATGTCCCCACAAGTCACAGAAACAAATGTATGTGTGTGTGTGTGTGTGTGTGTGTGTGTGTGTGTGTGTGTGAGAGAGAGAGAGAGAGAGAGATAGAGAGTGCAGAAGAGAGTATTTGCTAACCCAACATGCCAGACGTCTCGGCATGGAGTTGTAGAGGTGCCTAATGGTGTCCTGTGATAATCCATCCCATGCAGCTTGAATATTCCCACACAGTTCCTGCAGATGGTGCGGTAGGGGTGCAGGTGGAGTGACACCAGGTCTTCTGGACATGTCACGCGTGACAACAGACCGTACATTTCGGCGCTGACCACGGCGCCTCCACACATGGATTCGTTGGTCGTCTCCACCAAGACAAAAGCGGGACTCATCACTGAAGATGACCCGCTGCCATTCTGAGTCGCTCCATGACAGTCTGGCACGACACCATTGCAGTCTTTGGCAACGTTGATGTGGTGTTAAGGACAGTCGTCATAGCGTCATAGCGTCATGGCTCATGTCTGCTAGCGTGGCTGTTGGGTCAGTCAGGTACAGCGATAAGGCCCGTCCCTGCTTACGTCACATGTGTAGCTGAGCATGAAACTAGAATCATTTGCATGTCTCATGATGCCAAACCTACCCAGCAAGTTTCATTCCTGTCGGTTGATTTGTTGGCGCTTGGTAGCAGAGTGTTGGTGGGTCTACCAGGTCTTCCAGGTGGTTATTAGGGGCTCCGGTGTCTTTGTAGTGTTTAATCATTTGACTGGTGGATTATGGTATATCTATCTCCTCATAGATGTCATCTGATGAAAGAATAACATGTGGCTGTTATGAAAGCAGAATTCTGCTCTGTAGAATGAAACAGGGATGTGGGCCAATACCGAGTGAAGAGAAGAGGAGGTGGAGGGACGGAGGGAGGGAAGGCTCTTCTCTTCAGGCACCGAAACAGCTTCAAACCCCAGTGGCTACTGCTCCCGTTACCATGGCAATAGCAGCACGCTCTGCTGCATGGAGCCGAACGGGGGGGCTGCTGAATTAGCACGCAGACCTTTAAACCCATTTAGCCCCTACACAGGTGTTCCCAACTCAGGACAGAACCGCTTGGTTTGGGAGGTGCGTTACAGCTGGAGAACCACCAAACTGTGCTGGACTCTGGCCCCTCTGTGGGTGTTCAGTTCACCCCGCAGTTTACAGGCACAGATAATGATGCTCTTGAGTTTGGAGGTTAGCGAATGTTCGACTGTCAGGGAGGAGTCTGTGAGACCTTCTGGCTTCAGTTCGTGATCTGCCTCGCGACTGCAGAAGGGCACTGTTTCTCAGCCATAAGTCGTCCTTCATCAGTACCCAGTCATATGCAAGTTTGGGCTACCTGGCCAAATGACATATAAGCTCCCTGGACAAAGTGGACATCCTCTGTGATGTTCTGGGGTTGTTTTGGGTACGTGGAAATGGGTTCTTTGGTTGAGGTGACAGTAAATGTGAACCACAGTGCCAACATTGAGCTCCTGTAGGACCGGGTTTTGCACATCATCTTCCCGAGGAACATAACATTCCTATCCCGGTATTCCAAGATGACAGTTCTCGTGTTCACAGGGCTGCAGATGGGACTGATTGGCATGATGAACATTCAGGAGCCATCACACATCTGAACTGGCCCACAAAATCCCCAGATCTGAACCCTCTTGGCAATCTGTGGGACTACCTGGAACAACCATTGAGCGTCCACCATATCTGGCCCAACTGACCAGTGTTTTGATGCAAGAATGTGTCTGAACATTGATGTAGCCTACATCCAGAAACTTGTTCAGACTCTCTGTGCTTGATGGCTAACTGCCTTCATTTAGAGGAGCAGTCTGTAAGATGAGGCAACCTGCCAAATTCATACTGTAAACAACAGGGGGTAGCATATCACCACAAAGTTGTGCTGTGCAGTCCTATCATAGGAAACAAGGAAATGCACAGTCCCTCCTACTCCCTCATCATTCCTTACCAGTCTAGAAGAAACAGTGAGTTCAGCATCAAACTTCCTCCCTTTCCCTTTTAAGAGCGGCGGTTGCTCACCAAGAGCTTCAGCCATTGCTGTGTTTACTGCTCCTTTCATTGCCTACCGGTCCTTAAATGATGTAGCTGGGAGCAGCTGCACCTTCAACATGACTGATAAGAGGTTAGAATACGCCGTCGGGGCAGCAGCACTACTTCTTCATCCTCTCATGTTGGACTGATTCCTCTACTGCAGAGCTACAGTGACCCACTATCGCCTCTGCAGGTACCAAGTGGTATTACAAGATAGGGCTAGCTGGTTAGCATTCTAACTTCAGTTGCAGATATCTCTGCAACACCATACATAGACATCTTTGATGCACTGTCAAAACTGTTATTTCTTTACAGTCGATTGATCATTTTAGTTCATCATTAAATGTTTTAAACTCAAAATCTTACATATCGCACCTTTAAGTAGGCTACTGATACATTTTCAAGTATATTGAAAGTACTGGAAATATGCTAGCGTGCTTCATGTGCTCGCCCAGTTTTAGCCATGGGTTCTTTTGGATTTGGAATCATGATGGTCGTACCCCAAGCAAACACATAGACGCCCTCACACAAAGCTCAAAACCCCAAACACAATAATATCCCTCCCACCGCTGGAAGCAGCGAAAGGGAAACGGCAACAATTGCTAATCCTCACTTAATGCCATGAAAAGCATTGACTGTGCGGAGGCTAATCTCCTGCAGCCTTTCACAGCTCTCTCTCTCTCATACACACAAACGACAGCATATAAATATTCCAAACACACAAATGAAATATGAAATATGTCAGGGCTTAGAAGCCCATAGCTGGTGGTGCTGGGGTGGTGGGGTGGGGGCACAATTCCAGCCGCCCCCCCCCCAACAGCTTTCTTTGGCACCTCAGCACACTAATATGCAAAACAGAGCTAAGTGACATTCAGCAGCAGCTCCCGCAGCAGGAGCCCAGAGACGAGCACATCAACTCCATCATGTCTGGCAGCTGGAGAACCTCTCTGAGTGCAAATGGAGAGTCTTCCTGCAAATTGCATTGAAAGGTTATTACGCTAACAGACCGTAGAAGTGGGTTCACTGAAGTGGGTTATGCTTTATAGAACACAGCTGGAGGTTACGAAGCTCTGGGTTTCTTCAGTCCATTAATCAGTGAGCCAGCTCCTGTTGGAGGAACATCTCCAGATCATGTTACAGAGCCATCAAACTAGGAAGACATGAGCTTGAACATGGCAGAGCTCTGAGAACATGCATTGGACTCCATTAGAAATGCACTGGTGGCAGCTTCACAGAAGAACCCGAGCTCTAATAACCAGGCTATGGAGCTTCTTAAATGGGAACTCCGCTGGAACGGTCCATTCTAGAGGAACATACTGAGTCAGGATTGTTCACAGTGGTAGGGAATGGAACCAGACATCTGAAGGGCACCGCCTAATGGCTCAAAATACATGGTGGACAGATGCATACAGGGTGTTCTGAGACAATTGTGCCATCATCAACACTGGGTCCACTCACTGTCTGCTCTGTTAGACACTCCTACCTTGCTGGTCCACTTTGTAGATGTACAGTCAGAGAAGATAGCTCATCTGCTGCTGCACAGTGCAGTGTTGGTCATCCTCTAGTCCTTCATCAGTGGTCACACGACGCTGCCTACAGGACGCTACCCACACTACTCTACGCACAGGACGCTGCCCACAGGGCGCTGTCCACAGGACGCTGCCCACACTACTCTACGCACAGGACGCTGCCCACAGGACGCTGCCTACAGGACACTGCCCACAGGACACTGCCCACAGAACGCTGCCCACAGAACACTGCCCAAAGAACGCTGTCCACAGGACACTGCCCACAGAATGCTGCCCACAGAATGCTGCCCACAGAAAGCTGCCCACAGAACACTGCCCACAGGACGCTGTTGACTGGATAGTTTTGGTTGGTGGATGGTTCTCAGTTCAGCAGTGACACTGAGATGTCTCAACACACTGCAGTGCTGAGAATGATCCACCACCCACATAATACATGCTCTGTGGTGGTCCTGTGGGGGCCCTGACCCTTGAAGAATGGGATAATAAAGTATACTGAGAAACAGATGGACTACAGTCTGCAAAGTGCTCCAATATGGTCAGTGGGCTGATATGATGGGATGATAATGCTGAGTGAGTATATGCTGTACTCAGTAATGCAGTACATATCCATGGAAATAAGTTGGTGCCCACCTCTGCTCCCACCCTATCCCTCTCTGGCCTTTAGAATGAATATTCATGGTTCTGCTGCTGATATAAAAAGTGGTGAAACTGCTAGGATCATGAAGAGACCCTTAGCTGCCCTTCCATTGGTGCACACGTTCCACAGGGTCTCCCAGCCAGCCAATCAGGGCAAGCCTGTCTCCATGTTTCCATGCCTCATACATATGAAATATTGATTTGCCCAGGAAAACAGAGTTTACATCATTCTACTACATAGGAGTATTGTATAACGTATTTCTGGACATTTTTGACTTGTTTTAAGTGTCCAGTGCCAGACGTGTGGTAGAGGGGTATAAAGGCCCCCAGCATTATGCTGTGGAGCAGTGGAACTGCGTCCTCTGAAGTGATGGAGCTCCATCCAGTACCTTTGGGAGGAGCTGCAGTGATCCAGAACTAATGCTCTTGTGAATGCTGAATGCAATCAAATCCTCACAGCAATATTCCAACTTCAAAGCCTGTGAAGCTATTGCTGCAGCAAATGTACATTACTAGTTTCAATCATCTACAGTTTATTCTCATTTATTCGTCTTTATTTATATTCATAATTCCCTGTAATAATTAATTAATTCATTATTCACTGCTGCTCTAATGCTGCGCTACCTCTGCTGTGCTGCTAGAGATTGACAAGTGCCAACCCATGCTCAGCCAATCATATCAGACCATGATAATTGTGAGCCAATTATATCAGTGCTGGGGGAGGGTCTCTGGTTTCTCTGCAAATAAAGGTTGCTTGTCAAATGCTAAAGTTGTAAGCAAGGTGTAAGCAAGACGCTGGGCTAACATTAGTTAGCTTACTCTGAGTTTATGTGAGGTAAATAAAAGAGGCTGGGCTAACGCTAACATTAGTTAGCTAACTTTGGGTTTATGTGTGGTAAATACAATGGGCTATATTAACACTAACATTAGATAGCTAGCTAACTTTGGGTTAATGTAAGGTAAACACAAAGGGTTAGGCTAATGGTAACATCAGCTAGTTAGCCAGCTTTGGGTTCATGTGAGGTAAATAAAAGGGGCTAATGCTAACATTAGCTAGCTAACTTGGAGTTTCTGTGAGGTAAACACCAGGGGTAAGGCTAATGATAACCTTAGCTAGCATAGCTGACAAGACAATTAGTTTAACAATTCAAAGAAACTTCACGTCATACTGAGAGACTAAAGAAGCATGTGAGATATGAAAAACAATATAATTATAAACAACTCTTTATATTCATGAGTTTTTGTAAATTGAGTTTAAGAAAATTAATGTACTACTAAACAGGAGGTTAATGATGGAGAAGAAAGAGACAGAGAGAAGCTGATGGACTCTGACAGGATTGATGGAGGTTAGTGATGGATAATAAGAGGGAGAGAAAGAAGCTGAAGGGGACTGGCAGGGCCGAAGGAGCAGATCTGATGGAGGTTAGTGATGGAGAAGAGAGAGAGAAAGAAGCTGAAGTAGACTGACAGGACTGAAGGAGCATATCTGATTAAGGTTAATGCTGGAGAAGAAAGGGAGAGAGAGAAAGAAGCTGAAGGAGCATACCTGATGGAGGTTTGTGGTGGAGAAGAAACAGAGGGAGAAAGAAGCTGAAGGGGACTGACGGGGGTAAAGGAGCAGATCTGATGGAGGTTAGTGATGGAGAAGAAAGTGAGGCACAGAAAGAAGCTGAAGGGGCAGATCTGATGGAGGTTAGTGATGGAGAAGAAAGAGAGGGGGAAAGAAACTGAAGGGGACTGATGGGGCTAAAGGAGCAGATCTGATGGGGGTTAGTGATGGAGAAGAAAGTGAGGCACAGAAAGAA
>CM067500.1:10789013-10810877 GCA_034552555.1 Semaprochilodus insignis | reverse complement strand
CTGGAGTGTTTAAACACTGTGTCCACTCACTGTCCACTCTATTAGACACTCCTACCTTGCTGGTCCACCTTGTAGATGTACAGTCAGAGACGATAGCTCATCTGCTGCTGCACAGTGCAGTGTTGGCCATCCTCTAGTCCTTTATCAGTGGTCCCAGGACGCTGCACACAGGACGCTGCACACAGGATGCTGTTGTAGTTGGTGGATGATTCCCAGACCAGCAGTGACACTGATCCACTCACAACAGCACAACACACACTAACACACCACCACCACATCAGTGTCACTGCAGTGCTGAGAATGATCAACCACCCACATACTACCCACTCTGTGGTGATCCTGTGGGGGTCCCCAGTAGTCTTGACTGATGTCCATCTTTGAACAAGGCTAAAGTTGGCTTTCTCTTTGCCAGTTTCTTAATCAAATGTTCCGGTCTACCTTAAATGCTTCCAATTGTACTGCACCAAATGCAATTTAAGGTGGTCCGGGAAAACAAGCTGGTGAACAGGAACTTAAACTTTAATCCTGAAGTCTGAACATTTCACTCTGGACAGTTTCATCATATTATATATAATCATATTTAAGTTTAAACAATTAACAACTTTAAAAATAATTTGTGGTTAGTTTAATGACCATACTTTATACTGTTTAGGTACCTGCTATGGGCGGTACCTACAATCAGAGGGCGTGGACGGTCAGGTTATGGATTTGTATGTACATATATTCACTGGTCTACTGCACTATATTGCCAAAAGTATTCACTCCCCCATCCAAATAACTGAATTCAGGTGTTCCAATCACTTCCATGGCCAGGTGTATAAAACCAAGCACCTAGTCATGCAGACTGTTCCTACGGACATTAGTGAAAAATGGGTCGCTCTCAGGAGCTCAGTGAATTCCAGCGTGGTGCCGTGATAGGATGTCACATTTGCAACAAGTCCAGTCATGATATTTCCTCACTACTAAATATTCCACAGCCACAGATGTGAGTCTGGTTTTGGCAGTTGCCAGGAGAACGGTACTTGTCTGACTGCACTGTGCCGAGTGTAAAGTTTGGTGGAGGCGGGATTATGGTGTGGGGTTGTTGTTCAGGAGTTGGGCTCGGCCCCTTAGTTCCAGTGAAAGGAACTCTTAATGCTTCAGCAGACCAAGAGACTCTGGACAATTCCATGCTCCCAACTTTGTGGGAACAGTTTGGGGACGGCCCCTTCCTGTTCCAACATGACTGCGTACCAGTGCACAAAGCAAGGTCCATAAAGACATGGATGAGCGAGTTTGGGGTGGAGGAACTTGACTGGTCTGCACAGGGTCCTGACCTCAACCTGATAGAACAGCTTTGGGATGAATTAGAGTGAACAAATGCTCTTCTGGAAGAATAGTCAAAAATTCCCATGAACACATTCCTAAACCTTGTGGAAACCCCTCCCAGAAGGGTGGGCCGACATCATATTAAACCCAATGGATTAAGAAGGGGATGTCACTCAAGTTCATGTTAGACGAGCAAATACTTTACTTACTATATATACAAATACTTATTACTATACTGGCAATATAGTGTATGTCAGACTGACTGGGTTACTATCTGTCAGTCGAATGATCTGTTTGATGTGTGGCACTGTGTCGTCCATTAGATGGTGCTGTTGCCTTTCCAAAAGCGTCCGGAGGTGCGGCACTGGAGACCCCCGTCTGCGTGGAGATGTGTGAGTATCAGGCTCCTGCGGGTGCAGAGCTACTATGATCTCTCTGCTTGTCGCTGAGAGTGGAAGCAGTGCTGAGGCTGACTCGCTCCGTGCTCGTTGATGGGTATGATGTACAGCGATGGAGAGGGAACCGTGTGGGACCGAGTGGGACGCCCCCGGCGGGACTGCATGTGTTACCTGGGACCACCTACCACCCTCATGCCCATGTAAGGACTGAACAACCACCACATCATTAGAACTTAACTTAAAGCTTTGTCTGAGGTCTGAAAGTGGTTCTGCTATTTCACTGTATACTTTGTTTAGGTGGTGGGGGGTCTAGTTACAAAGTCGCCTGCTTCCATGTATGTTCTCCAGTGAATGGATTCTGAGGGTTATGAGGTGTTCAGCCTGTGTGGAGATGAAGGAATCATGGTAGTACTAATAATACTGTTTCTGGAGCGGGCTGTTAAAAGACAGAATGGAGTGTGTGTAAGTGTGAAACGGAGTCTACAGGGGTCTGGGAGGTTTAATTACACTCAGTTCTGAACACAGTGATCTCTGTGTAGTGGGATTCGGTTGAGGTTGGATTCAGCTTCGTCAACGACTCCAGGGTTGCCAGATTGGGTGGATCCCAATCAAACTGGGCTGATTTTGGGCTGTAGGGGATGCTTCGGTGGGTGCGCTGGTCTGTGGATATATAATTAAGAAACAGTAGATTTACATTTTTAGCCACGCCAGACTAAAAAGGCTGCGGCCGAAGTGGGTTAATTCAGTGATCGAGATGTAAACAAAGTCATTCCGAAGTGGTTTTCCGGCTGCGACCCAGAAAGTTAATGCGTGAAATGATTACAAACACTGAGGCAATGTTTTACTGTAGTTTTGAGGTAAGTGTATTTAAAGCCTGTCACAGGTGGAGATGGTTTTCCCAAATAGTGGAGTTTTTCCGCTATTTTCCCATCACCAACACTCCATATAAACACTCAGATCACACGTGTAGGTTCACTGGTGGCTTTGGGTAGTAAACAAAATGGCTGAATTTTCTTTACACTGACAAGGTAAGAAATCTAAATTCTCACAGTGGATGACATCTGGAAATGAGTTAATGCTAGGCGTCCCGCATCTCCATAGTTAGCATTTCCAGATTCCCGTGTGAGTGTCTTCTCTACCCACCTTACCTTGAACCTTCACTCGCTTTCTGTACCCTGGCCCATCCATCCATCCATCAGTGGAAAGGGAGCACACATTATTTGATGTACAACCCTCAGGGCAGCTGTGACAGTGTAATAGTGTATTTGGCACATCAACAAGCAAGGAACAAAACCTTGTACGTCCATAAGGTAAATTTTTAAAAGGCTATTTTTAATGGAAGTCAATGGAAAAATGATTTATCCCACGTCCATTTGGAGCATTTCCATCACTGTGTCCATCATGATATTGAGTGCAGTTAGCAATATCATTATATGTCAAAATATGAGAAACCCTGAGAGCAGTCCAGCAAATAGACTTTCAGACGTCATCAACGGTAAAACTTGGCTCCAGATTTGATAGCGCTCTCCTACAAACCCTCAAATATGAATTCCGTTCAGACGGTGTGATACAGATTCAAAACAATAACATTGGTTCAGATTTCTAATAGCATGAATCCTACTCCATAGGCATCAAGGACTGATGAAGCCAACAGAAATTCAGCCAGTAAAATCCCTCACTAGCCCTCGGCGCTCCTCTTAGCGCAGATCGGCGCCCACTGTGTGAGTGTACTGATTGTGCAGTAGTAAGCGCTAGTCACTTTGGTTTAGCGTCTCTCAGCCTCCCTGCTTCCTCTCTGCCGGTTGAGGGGTGGGGGTAGATTTCCCGCCTTTGGCAGGGCGAGCGTGAGGAGACGGACCGATACCGCGTTGGAGTAAGCCTCTGGGCGAGTTACAGTAGGCTGTGGAGATGTTATGTTTGAGAAAGGCAGAATTCTGCCTTTTGAATAACCCAGCCAGACTGGTGTTATGAGAAGGCTCTCCGGGGCCTCACCTGGAGCCCCAACGGTTGAGCCGTGCACCCACCAACCGCCCTTCTGCTCCTCTCTTCTCCAGCGGCATGCGGAAGTCGCCTGATGTCAGTCCGAGGCGGCTGTCTGACATAAGCCCCCAACTCCGGCAGCTAAAGTACCTGGTGGTGGATGAGTCCATCAAAGAGGACTTGAAATCGTCCCGGTCGGTGGAGGACATCAACAGCGCGTCCATCGAGGAGAGGATCCTGAGAATAACCGGCTATTATGGTTACCAGCCATGGAAATCAATTTACAACAGTAAGTCACTGTTATTTACATACGTTATGGATTATAGATGGCTTGTTATGGATTATGGATAGCAGTACTGGCTGGAGCATGCGCTCTACAGACTGCAGGATGTCCCACTGGTAATGTTCTAGGAAGATCTGAGGTCATATCAATTTGAATTTAGACCATTTTGCCAATTGTGTTTGCACACAGAGGAATTTGGCTACTCCATTTAACCCATCAGTGAAATGGATCTCCCTCACGCTAGAGGGCAGTGAGCACACTTGCCTGGAGCAGTGGGCAGCCCTATCCACAGCACCTGGGGAGCAAATGGGGGTTAGGTGCCTTGGTCAAGGGCTCTTCAGTCATGACCTGTTGGTTCAAGGAATTGAAGCAGCCTTGTTCCTGGAGGATCATCGGTTTGATTATCTGAACCAACTGGATTCCCTAACCTACAGCCCACGACTGCCCTTTCGTTGGCAGACTCCGAGTGGCAGTGAATTTTGTGGGGTGGCATTTTGTGTGGTCATGACATGAAAGTAATTCAGAGTGGTTTGGTGATGAATGGAACTGGACATCCACCTCCAAAAGCTCCCTCACAGAAAGTTATTACATCAAATGGTTATGGTTATATGCTACCTGATGCCGGAGACGGTCCATCCATTCATGGTGCAGGGATATATACCGGGCCCAAAGACAATGTGCTATTTTCAGGTTTTTCAGATTTCCAAATCATCAACATTCCATATGAACACTCAGAGGAGCCATGTAGGTTCACTGGTGGTTTAGATAGTAAGTAAAATGGCTGTAATTATGTTGTGGACATGGAGACCCCTGGTTCCCACCACCACCACCATTGTAAAGAGTCTCGGCAGTCAACCATTTCCCTTTGTTTACATCTCAATGACTCCTCTTTAACAGCAGAACCATCCAACCTGCTCAAACTTGGTCCATTTTGAAATGCCTTTTTGGACACAACAGTACTACCACAACACCGTGTTGGGCTGCCAGTGATGGCCCACTGTTGTGTTTTCCTGAAAGCCTTACTTCAGTCCTGTATGAAGGGGTGCTGCTTCTGTTTACACCTCTTTTGTGTGGCTGTTCTTCCCAGATAAAGGACTGTAGCAGCATGTGGGATCTGTTGTGTTCACCCAAACAAGCACAGCCTTGTGGCTCTGCGCTGCGCATCAACATCAAACCTCAAATGCAGAGATAATATGGCACCAGAAAAGGCTGAACACAACATGCATCCCAATAGATCAACAATAAGTCCAACCAATATGGCTGTTCTTCAGTGGAGTCTTGTAGACACCAGTGTAGTTCTGCTTAAGCAATGGCACTCAAGTCTGCATAGTCAGGGCTGTTCACAGTGGTGGTGAATGGAACCAGATGTCCACCTCTATAAGCTCCCTCACAAAAAGTTATTCCATGGAACAGTTATGAATATGCTGCCTGATGTCTGAGACACTGTTTCATGGCAGTTTCGAGAAGAGCTTGGCCTGAAAATCTGTTCAGGGTGTAGGGATACATGCAGGGCGTCATGAGGCCAAATAGTCCCTGAGGACACCGTATAACTTGTTCCACTATTTTCCCATCATCAACATTCCATATAAACACTTTTGTAGAAGACATGTAGGTTCACTGGTGGTTCTAGATAGTAAATAAAATGGCTATATGTGTGTAGACATGGAGAGCTCTGGTTCCCATCACCACCACCGTTGTAAAGAACATCCGAGTCTCTACAATCAACCACTTCACATCAAAGCCACTCTGAATGACACTGTTTATGTCTCAATCGCTTCATTATAGGGACTGAGGTATCTTTACTTGGTGTACGTGTTTGGACCCCAGAGGTAGATCTGAAGACCTGTTCCACTGAGGTGTTCTCCAGGGCCCTAGGGATCTGCATGCCCATGTATTTTCCAGAGCTGTTGGACAATAGCATGCTCACAGGCACTTCTGATAAAGATCAGACCTTTTTCCATGCTTATTATGGCAGAGAGTTGCCACGACCGCAGAACAGTGGACCATGTCTGGTTCCTGTCACCACTACTGAGCACACGCCGTCTTCCAAATGTGCTGTCCCAGGCCCAGGCTTCTTCTCTAAACACCTCAGACAGTGTAGGAGTTGATTTACGTGGGCTATTTTGAACTAAGGTTTTATGCCAGGTGTTTCTGTTCCCCGTAACGCTTCATGAATACTAAAGGACAGTGCCACACGGAGGTTAGCCAGGATTCTAGTGTCCTTCTGTTTCCACTCACGCATTGGTTATTCAGTGGTTATATGTGAAATGGTTGATATTAGAGACATCGAGTCCTTTACAGCAGTGGTGGTGATGGGAACCAGGGGTCTCCATGTCTACAACACACATAAAGTCACTTTCTACACCATCATGATACACGTGGTGTGTTCCCTGGCACAATTCCGAGGAGAGTTTCCTGTAGACTGGGATCTTAGCCACTGCTGGTAGACCCGTATGACCGTACGCTTCCATNGTACCACCTCTTCCCAATCTATGGATCCCGTCACTCACACCCGCAGGTATTTATAGCCCCATCATCTTTGTGCAGCCTCATCTGCAGGAGCCTGAAGTTACTAGCACCGTAAACACGCAAGCTTTTGAGACTTTCCTAGTCATTGCAATAGCTGCGTGTGAGCCAATTCCAGGGCCGTTAAACTCTTTGGATGTCTGATTCCCATCACCACCACTGTTGATTTCACGTCGAACCACTGTATCCCATCCATACCCCAATATTTACTTTGCCATATTTCCACTGCTGAGTTTGTTATGATATGGAGGGTGGACACAGTAAGAGCCAATAGCAGTGTAACAACAAGAAACAGGCCTAGCCAAGAGCCCTGAGGCACAATTGATCCCGGTTACCTGTTGATGATTTGGCCTTGGTCAACCCTGGCCTGTCTTGAAGGCGTGCATTACCCCAACAGTGGAGTTGTGTCCAGTCTGGTCCATGACTAATGCATTTTGCGGATGTGATTTTTCAGCCTTATGAAGCTTTTCTTGGTGTTTATGGACATCTGGGATCACGTACACCCATATATGCCAGTTGTCCTCCCTGGGTCTAATGGGATTGTGTCCTCCCTTGATCGTTGTGTGGTACACCCTCCAGCAGATGTGGGATGCACCGCAGTCAGCATGGAGACAACCTACCAGGACCTTACTGAGTCACTCCTAGCCTGTCTAACTGTTGTCCGTGCTTCACACGGTGGTTGGTCTGGTTATTAGCTGGCGGTCATAATAATGTGACTCATCAGTGTAACTTCTGGTCTTCCTCAGGATGGGCTTATTTGGCTGCTGTATTTGGCTGTAAACATAATAAGAACAATTTTAAACCAATAAATAAATTGATGAAATTAGGGCTGCCCTCTAGAAGTCGACATTACAGATATTTATATTTATTCGTTTACATCTAAGATTATTTTTATTTAAAGATAAGTACAGTCACTTAATATGCCTGCCAATAAACAATAAATAATTATTTCAGCACAGGTGATATAATTAAATGGTTCAGGTCTACCGTTCTTCTTTTCATCTAAAAATAATTTAAATATTGACTAATTTGGTTTTATTTAGGAGTTTATTATTTATGAGAGATGAAAGACGAAGGGTCATCCTACTGAAGGAGCTGTTTAAAGTGAAATTAAAAAGACAGGCTATAAGCGCTAATTTTTAGCATAAATACCTGCTTGCTGCCCGACGCTATACTCTGTAATTAAATCAGGCTCCAGTTCAGATCGTTCATCATATGCCACGTCTCTTTTAGTTCAAAAATTATTGCTTTGACTCTGCTGACTTTTCTAAAGGAGGACATCAGATCTGAAACGTATGCAAATTGATTTACTGATTACTAGATAATGTATATGGAGAAAAAACATGAACGAATAGTCGTTCGACTGACAAAATTCTGAGTCGGGTACAGCCCTAGATGAAATATTGCAGTTTAAGATTTGAAGGGATCGGTTGTTTGTATTCTTCTCCGAGTTAAGACTGGGATTCCCACTCTGTAATCAGCAGATCTAACACCGGCTAGAGGACGTGCTGCGCATGACGATGCGTGGTTCCTACCTTGTAAACAGACTTTGTGCTTGCAATGTATGTAGGGAACTTTAGTAGATCTGCCCTGATGATGACGGAACAGCCCCTGTTCGCTGGGAGTTCTGCGCAGATAGGAAATTCAGTTAGACTGTCGGCTTCTTCTGTGGCCTGGTTATAGCCCATCTTACCAACCACTCCCCCACAGGGATGGTTCTCTTGTCTGTTAACCACCAGCGCATGTCACGTGCATTATTTTATGGCAGAGCGCCAGAACAACACGCTAGAATATAAAATATGATTCCTCTTATTCCTAATTCCTCATTGAAACGTGCTCTCTGTTTATTATTGTGACCCCATTTCTGTTCTATCCTGTTGTTATTATAATGCACACTGACTGACCTTCTCGACTGCTCGGCCTGAAGAATCTCAGTCAACTGCTGGGTTTCCGACTGATGACTTTCAGCCCTAGAACGCTGTGCGGACTGTGTATTTGAACAGGCTGGCTGTTTATCTGTACGTTAATGTTGCTTGATGCTGATATGAATATGCACTATCCAGCTGTTCACCATGTCTTTTCAGCATACTTTCCATTCTGTCCGCTGCTTTTCCTAAAGTTTTCACTGCACAGCGTTCCCAAAACAATGTGCGTTATAAATAAACGTGGTGTTTTATTTCCATATAAACTTTACACTCGCTCACGTTTAGCAGGCTGTCGAATCCCCACAAGAGGGCGCCATTGGCACGCAGATATCTTTTGCGGAGGACTTGGCTTATATAGCTGTTTGCTGTTATTCTTGACCTTCTCTTGATCAGAATCTGCACTGTTGGATGATGACCAAGGTGGGTACTACGAATGAGCGGGTCTTCCGTAAGTCACATTGAGTAGATGGGGATGGTCTAGTACAAGATTGGACCTATGTGTCCACCTTAGCGTTTCTGAAGGAACTGGATCAGTAAACAGTGTTTTCAGAAAACATCACTGATCCACACAGGCTGAAGCAAGTCTTCCGGGCAAGTTCCCTTACGTAAAAGCAGATGTTTGTCATTATTATGGATCGACAGAGGAGAAAGAGAGCTGTTGCTATCCCTCTCTGGTTTCTGAGGAAGTTATCTTAGGCATTCCCGATAAACACCAGTCTACTTTTACCTGGTTAATGAAATGCAATACGGTGACTTTGCACTCCTTGACACCTTTTGTCGTACTGCAACACGCTATACATATACAAGCACTGACCACAACTCCCCCCGCCCCCACCGCCAACCCACGCCCCCCAAACCTTGTTAATGAGCTGATGAGTTAACTCAGGTGTGTTGGGAGCAGGGAAAGCACTATGCTGGGAGCAGGGAAAGCACTGTGCAGAGCAGGGTGAGAAACACTGGGCTAGAAAATGCTTATGGAAGCGCTGCAATACAATATGACTGTAATCAGATTAGGGCCACCGAGTTTACACAGAGAGGAGAGAGATATGAGGAAATCCAGCAGATTTTTTATTAGACTTTGCAAAGACATTCATAAGACATGCTTTGGACTTGTACATTGCAGCACAGAGGAAACAAGGTTAGGTTTAGGCTCCCTGAGGCTTAAACCTAGATGAGCTTGTTCTGGCAAGTGGGTACATACGGTGTGCGATAGGCTGTGTATTTGGGTTTGAATCCATCCTTGCAGATCACGTACACCCATACATGCTGATTGTCTTCCCTGGGATGGATGGGATCTTCCAGCAAGACAATGCGACATGTCACACGGCTAGAAATGTCCTACATTGGTTGGAAGTGCATGACCAAGACTTCAAGGTCTACCCTGGCTCCCTAATTCCCCAGACTTGAACCCTGTTGAGCATCTGTGGGACCACCTCGATTGTCGTGGCAGTTTCTGGCATGTACTTGTACATTGCGGCACAGAGGAAACAAGGTTAGGTTTAGGTTCCCCGAGGCTTAAACATAGATGAGCTTGTTGTGTACGTAGTGTATATTTAAGGGCATCCTCACATCACGGCGTCAGCTTTCAGACCGCAGTGTGTGAGTGGAGCTCTAATTGTTCTGTAATCACTCCGCTCCAGGATTTCTACTTACCAGTTCCTCGCTAATGCCTCGGAGAAGACCCGCTCTGTGTGCGCTCCACGTGATTTATGCCTGTTATATTGAGTTATGTGTCTCGAGCGTACAGGCCCAACACCTTGGGCTTCGTTTAATAATGATATACTGTAATTCGTGACTATTAATAACTGGACAACTAGTGAAACATACTACACTACGTGCTGGTATGAACTACCGTGGTGTATGGTGACCTGTAGCGGACATGCTGCATTGCTAATGCCACACAGAGGAGGTCAGTCTGGAAACTAGGAAGGTGCGTTTCCTGAAGAACATGCAGAGTGATTGTGCAGCGTAAGCTTGCGAAGATGCTACTACCAGGTGTTTGATAAGATATCCTACATGGTTAATATTGTGGTACAAGTTGGTTGCGCACATTTGCCTCCTCCCCGATTCATTCCTGAGGGTAGGTTTGACATTGTGAGACATGCAAATTATTCAAATTTCACACTTGGTTCACGTGACGTAAGCAAGGACGGGCCTTATCGCTGTACCTGACTGCCACAACAGCCACGACTGTCCTTAACACCACGTCAACGTCACAAAGACTGCAATGGTGTCGTGCCAGACTGTCATGGAGTGACTCAGAATGGCAGCGGGTCATCTTCAGTGACGAGTCCCACTTTTGTCTTGGTGGAGACGACCAACGAATCCGTGTGTGGAGGCACCGTGGTCAGCACCAAGATGAACGGTTTGTTGGCCTGGTGTCACTCCACCTCCACCCCTACTGCACAATCTGCAGGAACTGTGTGAGAATATTCAAGCTGCATGGGATGGATTATCACAGGACACCTTAAGTCTGGCATGTTGGGTTAGCAAACATGGCGCCCTGACACCATACTGAGAGACACTACTTCTGTATGTGTAGCTCAATAAATATTGTCCATATCAGTCTAAATTTATCATCATTTTTTGTTCCTGGTAGCCTTTATCTTCCTTCCCAACAGCACTGCAGTCCCACACTAACATCTTTATGCAGCTGTTTTGATGATGAGGGTATGAAACACACCTGCAAACTCACCGTTTCCGATGGTGGGATGGGTTACTAGGCAAAAATCAATGGGATGGCAAAACACTGGGATGGCGTGGTTTCAGTGGGGGCGGGGGCGGGTGTTGATGCCCCAGACTCTGGGGGAAATCATGCCGCTCTGCTCCACTCACACACTCAGACTGAAAAACCTCAGACCTCAGTCTCCGGGAACACAGGTTGCATCTCTCGTTCTCTCGTCAGGCAAAACAACTTATTCCAATTCCACTTCCATTCTTTCTTAAATGAGTTTTGTGGACAAATTAAAGACGACAATAAACAACAACCGCCAGAGCCTTCATCATGGCTCCGCCTTATTACCCCCTTTCGTTTGTCACACACTAAGACTGGATATTACCGGAGATAACATATCCCACATGCTTAACAGCACATCCCTACTGGGAAGCATGATTAGACTGTCTCTCTAAATAAAGAGTGCCTACCATGTGCCCTAAATGAAATTCAATTTCACTCATATTAAATTTGCCCTTATTTTTAAGGTTGCCTCTCCTCCCTCCCGCCTCCACACCCCAACCGAAACGGCTCTATTCTTCTCCCTGATTCGGGACATCTTTGGCCTTTATAACCTTTCGTTCACCATCAAGTGGAATAACAGGCTCATCATCGTGCTTAACAGGGCTGAACTCTCATGAAAAATAGGAGTGACTCATCCGACCAGATCGCGTTCTTCCCCCGCCGATGGACTGAGCTTTGAGCTCTCTGCACCGAGGGGGCATCTTATGCGTTGGCTTTTCCAAATGGCAGCCACGTCACAACGGAAATGACACACAGGTGTGGTTGAGTCAAACACATGGGGAACGAGTCCTCTGCTAACATTACCTCGTCTGGCTTACTGTTCTTTGTATGCACTACAAGTACTAATCTGGTGCTGGTACTGGATCTGTAAATGAGAAGTAAACAGTGGCTCGGACTGAACCGCACACCGCTCAAAAACAGTCCAATCAGAAACAGGGGGCACACAAAAGGGACAGGGGGGAAGGGGAAGGGCTACATGCTGAACCTCATGCATTATCAACAAGGAGTGATGGCAAGTTTGCATGTTCCCATTTCACCTTAAAAGGTGCAGCAGATCCATTCCTGCATCTCACGTTCGAACAAGAAGCCGAGGTACCTGCATGTAGGTTAACTGGTGCGGTAATTAAGGTGGAACGGGAAAATAGAATCCTTGCAGTTCATTTAAACTAATTTCTTACACAGGCAGGTGAAGGTAGCATTAGGAGTCTTGCCCATGGACTCTTATTGGTATAGTGTAGGGCGCTATCCCACATAGGGGATCGAACCCCAGCCTACAGCGTGGGAGGTGGACGTGTTACCCTATATGCCACACCCACCAAGAAGTGCAGGAATGCAGCACTACCGTAATAGCAACAGTGTGTACGGTGACCCGACAGTATTCATTACACATTTAGTAGCAGCTCTTCCCCTCGACTTCCATCTGTCACATCAAGCTCCCCCATCCGTCAATCAAACAAGAAGCCAGAAACTGATATAACACCTAACAGCAAGGGGATAATCTCTCAGAGGACACAACCGGGAGGCATGCAAAGACACATCCGCCCTGTCTAGTGTAGCAGTGCACAAGCTAAAAGACCTGTTCCACATACATTGGCTGAAATGATTCCAGCGAGCTCAGAATCAGTGGGAAGAGGGCAGCTACAGCTAGAAAAGTGCTTCCAAAGCTTAATCTTGCTGGGGTGTTGCTCAGCAGATGCTATCCCAAGTGGTGGCTAGAGGGTTATTAGGCAGTTGCTTGCTATGGTATCCCAGGTAGTTGCTAGAGTATTGCACCTAAGTAGGATCATTTCAGTATAGTGACCCACGATCCAGGAAATAACTGACAAGACTTCATCACAGAATCACGGAATAGACGCAACGGTGCTCCCACAATGGCGCTCAACAGATTTGGGTCGTGTCAGAAGCAGTTGTGCACACGAGTAGAGAGAAGGACCCTGTGTAACAGGCTCATCAGACCTTGAAATACGTAAGAGCTGTGCGTCTTTCTTAAACCTCAACCTTTTCAGAACCTTCAAACCCAGCTTTTTTCAGTCTGTTGGTTCTATGATCAGCCTGTGACACATGCTAGACAATAACGATGGGGAAATTGCGGCGTGTAGTTAAAGAGCGCTCGGCAGCGGAATCAAATTTACCGCAGGAATGTCTGCAGCCCGCCTGCTTTCTTCCTAGACCCTCGCTCTTGCCCTGTTATGAAAGACCTTAGTGTTGACACACCAGCACGTGGACTCAAAGAGTCTTCCTATGCGTCTGAGGTATACTCAAACATAAATGAGCCCTGCTGAGGCCATGCATATTTAAGGACTCTGTAGCGGCTATAGAGCGAGATTAGAGTCGGCAAACGCAGCACGACTCTCCAAACCCCACAGCATCTATATTTTAAGCTAATGGATGTTTAGACTGTGACAGTGTCCTTACGGTGGATCGTATAGCGTCCCGTCTTTGGGCCACGGCGTGGCTGTTGATGCTCAAATGGCTGGATGAAGAGTCTGTATGTAGGTATGGTCAGTTAACCATGAGTACTTCTTAATTCTTCTCCTGCCATGAAATATAGAAGGAGTTGTGTAAAAGAGAGAGAGAGAGAGAGAGAGAAAGAGCAGAAGAGGAAGTACTAAACTGACCTATATATACACCCACCCGCCACTTCAGTAGGTGCACCTCCTAGCATCTACTCACTGTCCATTCTATCAGCTCCACTGACCATATAGGAGCACCTTGCAGACTGTAGTCCGTTTCTCTGTATACCTCATAACCCTGTTCTTCAATGGTCAGGACCCTCACAGGACCACCACAGAGCAGGTATTATGTGGATGGTGGATCATTCTCAGCACTGCAGTGACACTGACGTGGTGGTGGTGGTGTGTTAGTGTGTGTTGTGCTGGTGTGAGTGGATCAGACACAGCAGTGCTGCTGGAGTGTTTAAACACTGTGTCCACTCACTGTCCACTCTATTAGACACTCCTACCTTGCTGGTCCACCTTGTAGATATACAGTTAGGGACGATAGCTCATCTGCTGCTGCACAGTGCAGTGTTGGTCATCCTCTAGTCCTTTATCAGTGGTCACAGGACGCTGCCTACAGGACACTGTCCATAGGACCCTGCCCACAGGACACTGTTCACAGGGCGCTGCCCACAGGACATGGCCCACAGGACCCTGCTCACAGGACCCTGCCCACCAGACGCTGCCCACAGGACCCTGTCCACAGGACCCTGCCCATAACATGCTGCCCACAGGATGCGGCCCACAGGACGCTGTTAGACGCTGGATAGTTTTGGTTGGTGGACGATTCTCAGTCCAGCAGTGACACTGAGGTGTCCAGCAGCACTGCTGTGTCTGATCCACTCACACCAGCACAGCGCACACTAACACACCACCACCACATATGTGCAGCACTGACGCGAGCACATAGTTGCATATGTGATCATGTCAGATGAACTCAGGTCCCTCTATAAGGCCCCATAACTCTCAAGGAGGTCTGAGTTGGGTTCGTTGGTTCTTATTTACTGTAAATTATTTATATATGAATTCCTCTGTACTGGAGGTGAAGTGAATATGAATGAGCTAGTCAGTCACAACTGCACATGCTGAAAATGAACATATAGGGAATGTAAAACATGGTGTGTTGACATGTTGAGGGTGTTCAGTGTGCACAGTACTGGTGTGCTCCAGTAATGAACAGTGGTTAATAATACATATTATCTGATATTAATCTGCCAGAAGGTTAAATTCAGTCTCACGCTGGAAGCAGAACGGTTCTGAAGGTATCGGAGGCTGGAGGTGTTACGTAAGCTGAGCTCCATCATTTATTAACAGAGACACAAAGCGCCACACACCTGCCACGGCTCTGAGATGACTCCTGCTGAGTCCATCAGTCAGCCAGCGTCTTCAACTCTCCTTCAGTGTAAAGCAGTCATTAGAGTGATGGATACCCATAAGGACTTCAAGTAGATACATGGTTTAAAATATACATGCTCTCTCTCTCTCTCTCTCTCTCTCTCTCTCTCTCTCTATCTCTATCTCTATCCCTATCTCTCTCTTTCTCTCTCTCTCTCTCTCTCTGTCTCTCTCTCTATCTTTATCCCTCTCTCTCTCTCTCTCTTTCTCTCTCCCTCTCTCTCTCTATCCCTCTCTCTTTTCCCTTTCTTTCTCACTCTTTCAATTCAATTCAATTGAATTTGCTTTATTGGTATGACAAATGTTAGTAGTTGTATTGCCAAAGGGTTTAAGAACAACATCAAACAATAAAGTAATACAAATAGTAATAATAATAATGCTAATATTAATAATAATATAGTAATACTAATAACAGTAATACTAATAACAGTACTAATAATAATTCTGTAATACTAATAACAGTAATAATAATACAGTAACAATACTAATATCAGTAATCCTAATAACAGTAATAATAATGCAGTAATACTAATAACAGTAATAATACTAACAGTAGTAACACTAATGACAGTAATAATAATAATGACAGTAATAATAATAATGACAGTAATAAAACTAATAACAGTAATAATACTAATAACAATAATAAAAATAATGACGGTAATAATACTAATAAAAGTAATAATACTAATAACAGTAATAATAATAATGACAGTAATAATTCTAATAACAGTAATAATACTAATAACAGCAATAATACTAATAACAGTAATAAAAAATAATGACAGTAATAATACTACTAACAGCAATACTAATAACAGTATAAATACTAATAACAGTAATAATACTAATAACGGTAATACTAATGACAGTAATAATACTAATAACAGTAATAATACTAATAACGGTAATGCTAATAACAGTGATAATACTAATAACAGTAATAATACTAATAACAGTAATACTAAAGACAGTATANAATAACAGTAATACTAATGACAGTATAAATACTAATAACAGTAATAATACTAATAACGGTAATACTAATAACAGTAATAATACTAGTAACAGTAATAATACTAATAACGGTAATACTAATAACAGTAATAATAATTATAACAGTAATAGTGAAGCTCTGTCTTGACCTCACCACTCTCACACATTCTTCTCTCTCTGGGCAGCTAGGATTCTCTCTCTCTCTGTCTCTCTCTCTCCCTCTGCACGTGCCTCTCTCTCACTGTCCTCCAGTGGAAGTAATTACAGGCTCTGATGCGTAGCGTTTCACCCTGAATGCAGTCGGAGGTGTGTGGGAGATCTGTGGCTGCCATTTGTTGAGGTGTCATTATGAAGCAGTAATTGCTCGGATCGGACCCGGCAGAAGAGTAAACGAGGAGTAAACGGGGAGACGTAATGGGGATGTGTTTGTGTGACTGTGAGACTCGATCTGGCCTTGAAGTGACCTGCAGTGGGCGTTCTATCAAGAGCAAAGTTTTTCATTAACAGCTAAACAGCACAGCGTCTAACATGACCCTGAAAGTACTGCAAGCACTCCTCTAGCCTCTGCGGGGGAAAACCCATCACCCCCAGGCAGACATCACCCACACGCCAGTCTTGTCATGATTAATAATCATAATCATATTAATCAGGTATCAGGGATAACATGTTAAACATGTTAAAACTGTTTGTGTGACGCTTGGGTGGCATGGTGCCTGGGTCCGATTCCCGGCTGGGGTGTCTGGGGTCCTATCTGTGTGGAGTTTGCATGTCCTCTGTGTGTCTGAGTGGGTTTCATTCAGATCCTCCAGTTTCCTCCCAGAGTCCAAAGACATGCAGTCAGGCATGATCCCTGTGGGCGTGGCTAATGAGCACCTTGATTGACAGTTCTCTGTCCAACACTCCTAGCCTGCTCCGCCCCTCATACAGAGCTAAAATCATAATACAGCTTTTATGTAATGCTAACTGGGCGAAACCAGTCGGACGAATGGACAAACAACTGTGCAGATGGGCAGATGATGTGGGAACGAACAAATGGACGGATGAACCAACGCACAGACAAACAGATAAACGTAGCTCAAGATGGACAGGTAGGCAAATGAACAAACATACAGAAGAGCGAACAAACAGACAAAGCAGTGTGCAAAGGAACGAAAGAAGTGGTCATGTTGGAATGTTGGAACAGTGTTGGTGTATGGATAAAGGAATGAACGGATGATGGAACAGTGTTGGTGTATGGATAAAGGAATGAATGAATGAAGGAACAATGTTGGTGTATGGATAAAGGAATGAACATATGATGGAACAGTGTTGGTGTATGGATAAAGGAATGAATGAATGAAGGAACAATGTTGCTGTATTGGTAAAGGAATGAACAGACAGGTGGTCTAGCTTGTTTTGTTTGGGCGGGGCAAGAGACGCCAGCCTTGTGATTGGTCAGGGGAGAACCGCTGTACACTGATGGACACAGTGCAGTTCATATGCTGTTTTCGTCGTCTGTGCAGTCCAGCTTAAAGTTGCACATCCTGTAACAGTGACAGGCCTGAGCTGACTCTCAGGCCCCAATGAACCCCTCCATGCACCCTGGGGCAGTTGTCCACATGCCATGCACTGCATTACTCCATGCTCTGGTGGCTGCACTGCTGTAACCTAGCAGATGACCTGTCATGAACAGAAACAGCCAATAGGTTTGAAATCCATGTGCTCAGTGAAAGAAGACCAGCATGTCCAAAAATCCCGAAGTGGTCAGATGTTTTAAATCATGTCTGGAAATGTTCCCAAAGCACAGGTAGCCACAGCAGCAGGACTTTTATGTTGAAAAAGAGCTTTTATTATGCATACATTTTAAATAATAGGATAATTACTGATTGTTGTGTGTGCAACAGTTTGGAGAGCCAACTAAGTCCTTACTAACAAGCCCCTTTACAGATGTCACAGGAGCTAGCTAGCAGCTTTTCGGCTCATGTTTCATGAATTTTCACCTGTCTATTGCAGAGTGCTTCTAGTTCTGAGATCCCAGGAGAGAAAAAGTACGCTGAAATATACTTCATTTAAGTGTACTTAGTATACCTCCATGAACTTATGATTGATAAACTGAAAGTATGCTAGTTTCATATACTAACTAGGTACTTAGTATGCCAAATATGATAATTAGTGCTATGAAATATCTACTTAAATAGAACTAATTGTACTTAACTGTACTATTTTAAGACACCTCTTAGATTCATTTAGAGATACTTAAGTACATATTACAGTACATGTCATACATAAAAATATAGGTTGCACTGTGCAGATCCGTAATAAGTAGGTAATGATATGGTAATTTTATGGTAACAAATGATATTTAATTATTAATTAAATGCCAATTCCTAGTTGTTACTAAATAATAAATCAGAAATTAACAAAGCCATTATGGAATGGTAAAATAATGGTAACAAGTTACCTGCTTATTTTATAGTTCTTTATGTATAATAAGTGAGAATTGTAGTGGTAATAAGGCAGTAATGTAATAGAATATATTTACCTCATCTATTCCTGGGTAACAGTACTTGTCTATAGGTGGACCTACATGTGAAACACAAGACCATTTTCAACTGGTGTTATGACCTGATGGAGGTGCAGTAAGGTAAGGAAATAAGTAAGTTTATTATTTTACTGCTCTAATACCATTTAGTTTCACTGTAATTACTGCCTGTAATTAATAAAACAGAAACAAGTGAATTAGTATTTTACAGCCCTGATACCAGGTAATTATAGCAGAACTACTTCATTGATTTTGGTTTAATAACTCTAACATTATATATTATATATTATATATACATTATTCTCTCTTATTGTTCATTAGGAACTAAAAAATAAGCGGGTCAGTTTTTTAATACTAAATACAATGACTATCTTTTCATTTATTAATGACTAGAAGATGTGCATATAATATTTAGGACAGTAAAACTTGTTACCATTGTGTTTCTACTACATTACTGCCTTGTTACCACTAAAATTGCTCACTGATTATACATAAAGAACTATAAAATAAGCAGGTAATTTTTAGTTAAGTATAACTTGTTAACATTATTTTACCATTCCATGATGGCCTTGTTAATTTCTGATTTATTATTTAGTAACAACTAAGAAATTGGCATTTAATTAATAATTAAATGCAATTTGTTACCGTATAAGTACCATATCATTACATACTTATTACCAATCTGTAAAGTGCTACCGATGTACTTGTAGAGTACATGTACTTGTATTTAGCACACAAAACAATAATGTGCTTGAGATGTACTTGCTGGTAATAAATTACATTTCTAGTACTTTAAAATATCCTTATTTTTACCTGGGATATCCTTGGGAAGTCTTGCCTGCACAGCGTCTACCCACGGATTTGCAAGCTTCATCATCGGCTCAAGTTCCGTGACCTTAAAGTGTGTTAAAGTGAAGCTGGACACGTCAGATAGCTACTAAAACAGGCAGCCAGGCTATCATTGCTGTGGACTTGGTCACCTGTAATGTACCTGCGCTACAATGTAATACAGTGCTGGTGTATTTTCTGCATAGCAGATTTGCCTGTTAGCATGCAAACACTGTTTTTTGCCTCTGTTGGTTGAGAAAACATACCTAGTCACTCTATTCACAGACTATTTCAGGGGCTATCCTCGTTGTCGTTTCATGAACACTACCTATACGAACATCTGAAAAGATACCCGACTGATATAGCTACTGGACGCATGCTAACCAAATCAACAACGATTGTGTGCTTGTGATGAAGGACGTAGATGGTTAACACTTTCTACCTCTTGGCTATGAAAAAGAGCAGTTTGCTCTTTGAATACTTTACACTCATCAGATTCATCCTTTCTGGAAGGTGACCGCACCACAGCACATGTTTTAAAAGTACACCTCCAGATGCTCCACCAGAGAGGTCGCTAAATCTCCATATCCACCAAACTTAAGACTAGCTGCCACTTTGATGAGTCAATGGATGTATTTGAAATGGTATACTACATACTACTCGTGTACTAAATCTACCTAAAGTAGTATGTAGTATGTGACCAAACTGAAGATCTGTAGTGCACTGAAGATCCCCGGATGGTGTTCTACTCCAGTCAGAGTCTCTAGTATACAGGGGGATCTATCTTCATGGTGTACCGCATCCCATCGTGCTTCAGCCAAAGTAAATGGCGGCGGGTAACGCTGGGGAGCAAAACGCAGCCAACTCCGAGTATAAATGTGGGTGGAGTGATTGTAGTGGGGTATGTTTTCATCAGAATGAGCCTCAGAAAGTTAAAAATATACAGGTCTGAAGATTAATAAAAGATGAACTCGCTTTAGAGGGTCAGTTTTAGAGTGAAATAGCCGAGGGTAGCTAACAGCTAGGCTAAACGTATTTCAGGTGAACTGAGCAGTGTTAGCAGCAGCTAGCTCTAAACAGTGGATACAGTAATAACAGGTCTGAGGTAAATGTGGGTGTAGTGATTGTAGTGGGGTATGTTTTCATCAGAATGAGCCTCAGAAAGTTAAAATATACAGGTCTGAAGATTAACACAAGATGAACTCGCTTTAGAGGATCTGTTTTAGAGCCAAAAAGCTGAGCTAGGCTAAACGTATATCAGGTGAACTGAGCAGAATAGACTGTAGCATAAGCACACTTATTAGCCATTGAGGAAAGGGCCAGCACACGCTCAGTGTTATTATGAGTGGTATTATCACTGTATATAGTGTCAGTGTCCAGATACTCTTACTGAATGGGTACTTGTCAACACGCGGCCTAAATGGTCAGTAATTGAGTTCACATCTGTGAGCTGAATGGACTTCACTTCCTAACCTAAGCTGAAGAGAAAGTGATTAGCCACAGTGTCCGCGCACCGCAGTATTGCATATTTATAGTGGTGATCGTGGATGTCATAGCTGATTTTGCTTTCCATCCATAACACAGATGCACTGATATGAAATGCCCTACATCTAGAAAACTGTCACAGCTATTACGTTTCCATGAACCAGTGCTAATAATTGGATTCAGAACACTGGATGTGATATGAGGGGGGGAACAGAATGAATCCAGTCCAATCTGGATGCAAATCTAGCATGCAATGCTGCAAACACTCACGGTGTGTGGTGTTATGTTGTTAGGCCTTTAGCTTGTTCTTAGTGAAGTAGCTTAGGCCTGATGGTCTACTTGACACAGACTGGAGACTGGAGACTACAGTGATGGTGTTGGGAACCAGTAGCTGGGATATCTCCAGCTCCAGTACTAATCCAAATATTAGATTTCGATTAGCATTGGAATAGAAAAGGTGGTGATTTGCCATCCCATGCTTGTAGTTCAGTCTTGATCTTGATCTTGATCTTGACACTTGATGTAAGTGGACCTGCTGGTTTAACACTAGTACTGCTGAAAGGATATAATGACCTGTAATTATTACATTACAGACACTTGAAATGCCATCACTGAGTTATGAAAGTTATAAGCATTTTTATAACAGTTTATGAATTTGGGCTTCATTGAGGGTTTTTTTGTTTGTTTGTTTGCTTTTTCTATTTTAAAGTCGGTAAATTGTTGCATTATGGCAACAATACACAATCATGGAATGTGGCATAAAATAAATCTAAAAACATTTTTTTATTGAAGACAAGACTAAACTAATCTGACTTGTACTGAAATGTATAGCCAAATGGTTACACAGTTAAATTAATTTCAGTTTCAAGAAATTTGTTATTTGTAATGTGTAGTAATGGCAACATTTTAAGAAGATGATGTAGCTGCTACCTCACACTGTATTTGTTGTAATGCATCTAATCATATATATATATATATATATAT
>CM067500.1:10735788-10784057 GCA_034552555.1 Semaprochilodus insignis | reverse complement strand
CCACCCAAAACTCTGACTCCAGTCTAACTACAGCCACCCAAAACTCTGACTCCAGTCTAACTACAGCCACCCAAAACTCTGACTATAGTCTAACTACAACCACCCAAAAATCTGACTCCAGTCTAACTCCAACCACCCAAAAATCTCACTCCAGTTTCACACTGACTGCCAGAAAATCTCACTACCATCTCGGTCCGACTTCCTGAAGATCTCACTCCTGTCTCACTCCAACTATTCCAGTTACTGCCCCAAAGTTAGCAACCAAAGACGTTTTAGAAGTGCAGAGGGCTGTCTCGTTGCAGTCACAGGGCGGAATGATAGAGAAAAGATTAAGAAACAGAGAACAAGACAGGATAACCTCTCTCTCTATCTTCCCCTCATCCCCTTTGCCTTTAAAGCAGCACTACCTGCAGAAGATTAATCCACTTCACCTCAAACACCTGGCTTTCGATTTTCCTCCTCTCCGCGCAGCTCGATATTGATGTTCAAGTGAAGGTACCTCAGACTGATAGAGTAACAGATTGCTGCCTTCTCGCTCCCCACCACGATTGGAGGGACTGTTCGGGTGGAATTCGATGTGATTTGAGTCGTTGAAGAGGTTGCGATGACAACGCCGTGAATGAGTTACTGCTTCAGTCCTTAGTTTCCATACATCAGGATGAGAGATAGAACTGTCTGTCCCTGAGCCCTCCTGAAAACCGTCCTTTATAGCAAACTCTTTTTACCCATGGATGAAAAAACATATATATACATATACATTATTAACTTCTATTAAAACTACACTATCTGCACTATTACAGTATGTGGCCATCACATGCAAAACACCTAAACTCATCTAAATTACACTCATCATCAAAAGAACAGCTGCACCCAGAAGGAAGTGTGGGATTGCAGTGCTGTTGGGAAGGAAGATAAAGGTTACCAGGAACAATAAATGATGATAAATTTAGACTGATATGATCAATATTTATTGAGCTACACATACAGAAGTAGTGTCTCTCGGTATGGCGTCGGGCCACCATGTTTGCTAACCAACATGCCAGATGTCTCGGCATAGAGTTGTAGAGGTTCCTAACTGTGTCCTGTGATAATCCATCCCATGCAGCTTGAATATCCTCACGCAGCTCCTGTAGGTTTTACAGTGGAGGTGGAGTGACACCAGGCCTTCTGGACATGGGACGCGTGACAACAAACCGTTCATCTTGGCGCTGACCACGGTGCCCCCACACCCGGATTCATTGGTCGTCTCCACCAAGACAAAAGCGAGACTCGTCTCCACCAAGACAAAAGCGAGACTCAAACATATATGGAAACAAGTTAGAAACTTAATAAATGTAAATAATATATGACAAATATTTAGTTATATTATATTTAGCATATTGGTGGGTAAAGAGCCACATGACACTTAACCCAAGTGGACCATACCAAATAAAAAGTCAGTTTTAGGCCGATCACCTATCATCAACTCCTGATAAGTGTGTTTACCCCATCATCATTTACCTTTTCAAGATTGTGGCAGCCCTGTTCCCCTCGAGACTGCTAGGGGGCGATCCCATTTCACATCAGACACCAAATGTGACAGCTTGACACAGAAGAAGACGCAGCAAACGCATTGGTTACCTGAACCCATCCAGTTCGTTTTGTGTTTGTTGCGGCATCATGTGACTATGAAATCTAACACTTGTGGAAAATGACTAAAGTAAACCATAATAAGGCCATTATGTAATAATTGTGACAGGCCTAATGTTGATTTGCATGCATACCAGTGCATTCTTTTTCATCTTCGAGCAACATGTTTGCATCGCAAATCTGAACACTGCGCAATCCTGTTTAATCGGATTATCTTATTAAGCTATCAGTCGCTGAGCTAACAAAACAGTGGTACAATGGATGCTAACAAATACACACCAGCCTAGAGTATTTTTAGCTTATCTTAAAGCTAAATGGAGTTGTAAGTGTGGTCCTGAATGATTAGCATGTGTCTAAATTGCATGTAGAGTATATTTAGCTTATCTTAAAGCTAAATCGAGCTGTAAGTGCGGTCCTGGATGATTAGCATATATCTAAATTGCATGTTTTCCAGTAGTGTCTTATTTAACGTCACTGCCGTCTCTAAACCCGACTGTTGTTGTATTGGTTGCATCACTTTCAGCGACTTTGAATGTCCTTCTATTGCACTCATTTAGTCTGCATAGTTTGCAGAAGGCTGATGGACTTCATTGACGTCCCCAGGATGACTGCAAGACATAAGCTCCTAATTTCAGAATAAGAGAAGATTAGCGAAACTGTAATCAGTCAGTTAGCAGACAATTAGCGGCCCTTCCAGAGGAAAGCAAGGCGGGAGATAGAGAAACTCTAATTGGATGCCCATGCCTAAACACTTCAGGCTTCATTATTGGTGGTAGAACAGGACGCAGTCGCTTTCTCTCTTTTTCTCTCTTTCTCTCTTCATCTCTCCTTTTCTTTCACTCTGTTTCCCTTGCTTCTCTCGCACTGTGATCCACTTGTGGAATAATCAGTGATGATTGTGACAGTTGCAGCGCCTGATTGCCTTGAGAACGAATGCTGTGACAAAGTGTAACCAACCATCTCCGTTTATACTGCGTGGGGAGGAAGTTAGAAGGGGGGGCTCTTTGAAAGGCATTGTGTGTGTGTGTGTGCGGCCTCCATACTAACACAAAAGAAGAGTTTGGTGGCTTTGGTGCTAAAAGACTACAGTAGCTTCCGCGTAACAAAGGTCACTTTGATGCTAATGTCCCAGGGAATGGGTGTTCAGGGACACTATGTGGCCAAATGTACAAGGACACCCCTCCTAAGACTGGGTCGTACTGAGGAGCTCAGTGACCTTTACCACAAGTTCCTGAAACATCTGGCCTGCTAGATCTGCCCTGGCCAACTGCAAGTGCTGTTGTTGTGAATAGGAAGCATCTAGGCGTAACAGCAGCTCAGCTACGAAGTGATAGACCCACAGTCCTGCGGACTGGGGTCGCTGGACGGAATGCACTTCTTCTTCTGAAATGCAGAACCCAACTAGAAGCACCAGATCCATCTACACCAGCTATCGGGATCTTTATTTCCAGCGTGCCAAAGTAGACAAAACACCAAACCACGTGATGCGGCAGGCACTCTTCCAAGGCCTCTCTTTGCAGGCACCTCTCTAACACTGACCTGCTCCTACCAGCGTGTCACTGTGAGTCAGTGTCCTCTTAACACACAAGCAGAGCTGTAGCACCAACCAGTGCCTCTTGCCGCTGTGGACGGACAAAGCAGGCAATTAAAGGATCGCAGGGGACGTATCCGTGCTGACAGCCAGTTGTAGGGATGGAGGGAATGGGTGCACCAGCTAATCCCCAGATCCCCATCAGGCAGGGATATCTCCCCTCATTCTTATTCCTCATTCCCTCCTGCCATCTTTGATTCCATCATAGTGCACCACGGCTATTGTCAGCTCTCCTCTCCTGTTGTTCATGCTCTTTGAAAGGAAGCATATGCTGCGAGTGGAGAGCGCTAAGTGGCTGCGGCAGGTACGTGAGCATGCATTTTGATTTCCAGGAACTTGTGACATTTTGGATAGTTGGCACAGTCGGCCTTGGTGCCCTCTGCGTAAAGGTTAGGCAGGTTGTAATCTGGTGAAAATGGGAAATACAGAGCACGGTAAAAAAGATGCTGTTATTGTTAGGAAGTCTGATACATCTGTTAAAAATCTGTTAATATTGCTGGATGAACATATATGACCTTTTGCGTGGCTACGTTCTGAGACATGCCGCAAAGGAAAAGGCCAGCTGTTCCAAACTGGCTCATGGTTTGGTTCTTCAGACTCTCCTATAGCTCAACCAAACTGAGGCTGTTTGTATATGCGACCACTGGGGTCCGCTGAGCACTGAAGAACCAATTTACCATCAACTGTAGACCCCAAAGACATTGACACTGGTGCTACAACCAAGCTACAATGCTTCCACGACTTCCATTCTGCTTGGAAAGCTGCTGTTTCCATAGCTCCCTCACTCTAAAGCACGGTTGCCACCCATCTGGGCTTTTCCTGGATTGTCCAGGTTTTAGGTTGCCATTCCAGGAAAACAAATGTCGGAGAAACCCAAGTATCATCACGTTCCAAGCTATACTATACTGCCAAAAGAATTTGCTCGTCTGCCTTCACATTCATTTGACCTTGAGTGACACCCCATTCTTAACCCATAGGGTTTACTATGATGTCGGCCCACCCTTTACAGATATAACAGCTCCAACTCTTCTGGGAAGGCTTTCCACAAGGTTTAGGAATGTGTTCATGGGAATTTCTGAGCCTCATTTTTTCAGAAGTGCATTTGTGCGGTCAGACCCGGTGTTGGACGAGAAGGCCTGGCTCGCAGTCTCTGCTCTAATTCATCCCAAAGGTGTTCTATCAGGTCAGGACTCTGTGCAGGCCAGTCCAGTTCTTCCACACCAAACTCGCTCATCCATGTCTTTATGGACCTTGCTTTGTGCACTGGTGTGCAGTCATGTTGGAACAGGAAGGGGCCGTCCCCAAACTGTTCCCACAGAGTTGGGAGGCTGAAATTGTCCAGAATCTCTTGGTCTGCTGAAGCATTAAGAGTTCTTCTCACTGGAACTAAGGGGCCGAGCCCAACTCCTGAACAACAACCCCACACCATAATCCCCCCTACACCAAACTTTACACTCGGCACAGTGCAGTCAGACAAGTACCGTTCTCGTCCCCCTCAGTGTTGTAAACTGTTCCTACAATAGCGTCGGTTCTACCATAAAAGTTTAGTCCAATCTTGAAAGTTTTTCCTTTTTTTAGCTCACTGTGTGTTGTGTGAAGTTGTGCCAAGCTTGCCAGTAGGCAAACAATAAGGATTGTGTTATGAGATGATATCACCTTGAAAAGGGCTGCAATTCTAGGTGTTTCAGGCAGCTGAGAAAAGTGTTTCCTATGAGAGTGTTTCTCCCATTTGCGTGTACCTTGGGCTGTATAATTTGGCAGACCATTTACATGCACAAAAAGGGATAACACACTAAAAGAAAGGGAAAACCAGAAAAGCAGAATAGGTCGCCATTATCGTGAAGAGATTTTATTGTTTTTTTTGAACATTACAAAACATTTCTATTGGACCGTTCAACGTTTGCACTATTGTAAAGGGCAGCTGTTGTGCTCAACTGATGTAGCAAATTGAGATTATTTATTTATTTATTTATTTATTTATTACAGATGTTATGGATATAGATGACGTTGAACTTTACCAGAGTTCTCTGGTAATAACTGACGTTCTTCCTTGGCCAGTTGTATTTTTGCACCCCTCACCTCTCCCTTACCCCATGCAGAAGATGACACCACATTATCCATCGCTTTCTCCTGTTTCTTATCATCACCATCATCATCATCAGCAGCAGCGGCAATAGCAGCTCTCTGGTCATCCTCCACTCTTCTGCTCTTTCGTCAATCCAGAGAACACGTCTCCACTGCTCTAGAGTCCAGTGGTGGCGCTTTACACCACTGCATTTGACACTTTGCATTGCGCTTGGTGATGTAAGGGTTGGATGCAGCTGCTCGGCCATGGAACCCATTCCACGAAGCTCTCTACACACTGTTCTTGAGCTGATCTGAAGGCCACATGAAGTTTGGAGGTCTTTAGTGATCGACTCTGCAGAAAGTTGGTGACCTCTGCGACTATGCGCCTCAGAATCTGCTGAACCCGCTCTGTCATTCTACGTGGCCTACCACTTCGTGGCTGAGTTGCTGTCATTCCCAGTTGCTTCCACTTTGTTATAATCCCACTGACAGTCGACTGTGGAATATTTAGTAGTGAGGAAATTTCACGACTGGACACAGGTGGCATCCTATCACAGTACCACACTGGAATTCACTGAGCTCCTGAGAGCAACCCATTATCTCAGTAATGTCTGTAGAACAGTCTGCATGACTAGGTGCTTGGTTTTATAAACCTGTGGCCATGGAAGTGACTGGAACACCTGAATTCAGTGATTTGGATGGGTGAGGGAATGCTTTTGGCAATGTAGAGTACTTCGGAGCATTCCTACTGGCTCAGTTATCCTGTTTACAAGATATAAGAGGCAGCTGCTGTGTTCCACTGATGTAGGAACATAGGCGTTTTGGGCAGTGACGATACGTTAGCATTTCTTCTAAGGGACTTTTAGGCAGCATTTTAGGCAACATGATAACCGAGAAGATACGATTCTGTAGGTGTCAAGCCACTGATCGAGTATCCAGCAGTTTTAAAGGGCTGAGTTTGCAGAACTGCACACTGTTTGCAAGCAAAACTTGGCAATGGAATCACTGAATGGAATCTCCTGTCGTAATGTTGTTTTACAATGAAACTTTGGGAACAAATACATGGTGCATGGGAAACTTACACCAGCATTGTTCTTTCATCTGTTCATTCCTTTATCCATATCCATACATTGTTCCTTCATCCGTTCATTCCTTTATCCATCACCAACATTGTTCCTTCATCCGTTCATTCCTTTACCCATTACCAACATTGTTCCTTCATCCGTTCATTCCTTTACCCATTACCAACATTGTTCCTTCATCCGTTCATTGCTTTATCCATATCCATACATTGTTCCGTCTTCCGTTCATTCCTTTACCCATCACCAACATTGTTCTGTCATCCGTTCATTCCTTTACCCATCATCAACATTGTTCCTTCATCTGTTCATTCCTTTACCTGTCACCAACATTGTTCCTTCATCCGTTTATTCCTTTATCCATATACATACCTTGTGGATGGGAAACTTAGCTTTGGGTTCAACTGTGACTCACGGACTTGTGTCCTTGCTCAGTGGTGGTATTGTCTCCAGGTGTGTTCTATAGGACATGGCCCTTAGCCTGCAGTACTGAAGCCTACAGAGTGGAAGAAATGCTGATGTGAACTATACACTCTATAGGAGATGTGAAGTGGATGGAAAATGGATGGATGACAGTTTGCTTCTCTGGGGGAACCTGTGCAAAGAAGACTTGCTACACCACTGATTCAAACTCCTCCGTTCATTATTAACCCTTCTATAGTCACTAATTATGCCTCACGGCACTGTAAAGTGAGTGAAAACAGACTGAGGCGGCATCAGGCTATAGAGGGGTAACTCTGATCCATCAGTTCTACATTGCGTCATTGCCGTAGTAGGCGCGTTATCCGGTGGGAGTTGCTTTGTCTCCTGTGAGAGTGTATCCTTCAGTGTGCTGTCTCAAGAGAGAAGACTCCAAGTAAAGCTATTTATCTTTTCATCATGCGGTAAAGGCAGACAGTGCTCTGTGGTGAGCTGTGAACGATCAGGCAAATCTTTTAGCAGGCACTGGGAGCTTGGAGAGATGAACACAATGAGCAAGAATGTGACCATGAGTGAAAGAGTGTGGCCACAATGCAGGAAACAGCTCTAGTGTTTAGATGGATGGACACCTGTGTACACAGGCATCGGCAAGATTTGTGTACGACACAGTATATGCTCTATACTAATCCTAATAGTGTGACTACTGCAGGCTAGTACGAACATTGTTCCTTCATCCGTTCATTTCTGTTTCCATACACTAACATTTTTCCATCATCCGTTCATTCCTTTATCCATCACCAACATTGTTCCTTCATCCGTTCATTCCTTTATCCATACACCAACATTGTTCCTTCATCCGATCATTCCTTTATCCATACACCAACATTGTTCCTTCATCCGATCATTCCTTTATCCATACACCAACATTGTTCCTTCATCCATTCATTCCTTTATCCATCACCAACATTGTTCCTTCATCCGTTCATTTCTGTTTCCATACACTAACATTTTTCCTTAATCCGTTCATTCCTTTATCCATACACCAACATTGTTCCTTCATCCATTCATTTCTGTTTCCATACACTAACATTTTTCCTTAATCCGTTCATTCCTTTATCCATCACCAACATTGTTCCTTCATCCGTTCATTTCTTTATCCATATATCACCATTATTCCTTCATTCATTCATTCATTCATTCATTTATTCATACCTCTTCCAACTGCTGGAATTGCTTTTGAACTCTTCTCTGAGGCATACTTCACATGCAAAGGATGCTACCAACACACCAGGATGAGAATGGAAAGCACGCACAACAGGACGACCTGTAGTGCTGTTATATAGTCAGTCAGGTACAGCGATTAGGCCTGTCCTTGCTTACGCCACATGCACGGTCGAGCAAGAAACATGAGTCGTTCGCATGTCTCATGATGTCACAACCTCCTTCTGGATGCAGCTATGGTTTGGTCAGTTACCAGATCTGTTTCAGGGCTGATTAATTCTGGTGAAAGCAGAGCGAATGAGAGTGATGCCTTCTCAGAACTTCCTCTTATTCTTCGTTCCTCCACGCGTTCCCCCACGCTCATGTTCCCACAGGTTAGCGTTCTCCTCGCTGTTTGCCGGGATGAAGAGCGCAGTGGCTGTGACTCTTTGATTCTGTGCTTGCAATGAGAGTGCTGGTGCTCCGTCATTGACAGCGCACACCTGCTCTTTTGAAGGAAGGCCAAAACACCAGCTGTGGCAGAAGCTGGGAGACAAGCTCTTACACACATGATTAGAACCTGGTTTGATCATGGCTGAGAGTGATCCGTCTGAACCACAGAACACAATCACCACTCAGGAAGATCAAAGACAGGAGGCCCAGAGCTGCTGTGCTGTGGACAATGAACAGGGGCTACTCAGAACAGGTCCTTCTCCTCGCAGTGGACATACGGTATAGCGATGGATGGATCGTTCCACCGAGTTAGTTCGCACTACGCTCTGGTAGTAATCAAAGCCATGTGAGAAAATCATGGGGTGATCTGTTTAAACCCGAGGCATTAGTAGAGATAGCAAGAAGGTCATAAAGTGAGGCTAATTAAGGTGGAACTGCTCCTCTCTCGTCAGTGTCCATCTTGTTCAAGAGTTTGAGGAACTGTCCGGAGTGAAATGTGGAGGATTAAAGTTGCCTGGGATCCTATTCTTGCAAAGTTCCTATACGCCAGCTTGTTCTGCAAATTTTCCATTCCACCTTAAATGGCACCGCAGTCATATTCAGGCTCCTGTCCAAGCTGTAGCATTTAAGGTGGAATGGAATGGAATGGAACATTGGATAAGAAGCTGATGAATAGGAAGCAACTTCATTGTGGTTTAAAGATGAACATCAACCGTGTACCGCTGACAGTTGGGTTCCTTGGGAAAGGAATGGAAAGTGCTGACATTCCTTTCACAGCCTGGAATGCTGTCCACCATGTTGGTTGCTGGTTCTCTGTTGTTGCGGTTGTATGTAAATGTTGGGGGTGTAAATATTAATGAGTCTGTTCCATAGCAGTTCCCATAGATTTGTATTTGAAGCAGGAACAACAGTGTTTGAGGTTCACGGTACATGCAGTTCTATGTACTGAACTCTCCTCATTACACCAGGACAACGTGGATACAGTTATACAGTCTATGGCGTCTTTAAACAAAGAGTAGTTTTCCGGGCTTTCACCGTGTGTCCAGGTGATTTCAGTGGTTTGTGTACTGCGGAAGTGCTGAAGGAAGAGAGGGGCAGAGAAGCATCTCTCATAGCCTTTCATCTGGCATGGAGCCAAGAGCTGATTTGCATCTACAAAAGGCTTCTATAAATAATGGATTCTGCCTAATACATAAATAAGAAGTCTAGTGCTCATCCAGCTGGCTAAAAGATGGGGAATTCCAGTTTTTCCAAAAAAAAATACACCAAAATTCCGAATGGGTTTGGTGTAAAATGGTTCAGATGCTATCTAAACATAATAAAGCATTGTTAATTAATCCACCTTAATCCACTGCTCCTCTCTTCAGCCTCTTCAGGGTCAAACGCTGAGTGAAGCTGCTCCATACTGTCCAAGAGTTTGGGAAACTGTCTGGAGTGAAATGTGCATTCCATGGATTCTTCCAAATTTCTGTATGTTTTGATTATTAAGGTGCAAACAAATCAAACTGCTCACTTGCCCAGTCAGAATTGTTCACAGTGGTGGTGAACGGAACCAGACGTCCACCTCTAAAAAATCCCTTGCAGAAAGTCATTACATGAAAATGTTATAAATACACTCCTACCTTGCTGCTCCACCTTGTAGATGTACAGTCAGAGACGATAGCTCATCTGCTGCTGCACAGTGCAGTGTTGGTCATCCTCTAGTCACGGGATGCTGCACACAGGACGCTGCCCACAGGACACTGTTGTGCTGGATAGTTTTGGTTGGTGGACGATTCTCAGTCCAGCAGTGACACTGAGGTGTCCAGCAGCACTGCTGTGTCTGATCCACTCACACCAACACAACACCCACTAACACACCACCACCATGTCAGTGTCACTGCAGTGCTGAGAATGATCCACCACCCACATAATACCTGCTCTGCGGTGGTCCTGTGGCTGTTTAGAGTTTTTGAGTTTTTGTTTTGAGATGAGGTTGAATATCCTCACACAATTCCTGCAGATTGTGCGGTAGAGGTGGAGGTGGAGTGACACCAGGCCTTCTGGATGTGTAACAACAAACCGTTCATCTTGGTGCTGATCACGGTGCCTCCACAAACGGATTCATCGGTCGTCTCCACCAAGACAAAAGTGGGACTCGTCACTGAAGATGACCCGCTGCCATTCTGAGTCACTCCATGACAGTCTGGCACGACACCATTGCAGTCTTTGGCGACGTTGAGATGGTGTGCTACGTGGTGCATGTTGTCCTGCGTGGTGCAGCCGTCCGCTAATGGTGCTGGCACCAACAGGATGGCTCATGGAGGGCATCACTGCTTGCTGAATGTCTGCAGTCATGGCTGTTGGGTCAGTCAGGCACAGTGATAAGGCCCGTCCTTGCTTACGACACATGTGTGGCCGAGTGTGAAACTTAAATCATTGGCATGTCTTACAAAGTCAAACTTACCCACCAAGTTTCATTCCTGTCGGTTGATTCCTTCTCTATATCCTCCACCTAAACTGACCTAAAACTCTAAACTATTAGAAAGACGCTGCACTTAAAAGCTGTTACGTTAATGTTCATTCGCGGTGCGGTTTTGGACTTCACTGACGTGTATTTATTACATTTTGTTCCTGCTTTAAATTATTCACCACGCTAAACTGCGTGAGTGCTGTAACCGGTTTGTTGGAGTATGACAGTCTCGGTTTGAGACGGAGCCCTCCCCATCACTCCAATTCTGCATAATTGAAATTCTGAAGCCTGCCAGGCCTCGTTATATTATTTATTTCCTCCTCTTATTCTGGCTGTGTAACTTAGCCCTTCTGGTTTCCTCACCGCGCTTCGAATTTGAAGCTGTGACAGGAAAATGACTGTTCCTCCAGGGCAGCGGCTGTCTGGGGATGACCGGGAGACGATTAGAGGGGAACGGGTGACGTACAGTGAGCGCAGAAAGGCGTGTTAGAGCAGGCCTTCGAATAGTTTTCTCAGCCTTCCATTAGAAGCGGTCTGACCCGCAGAACTGGCATGGTCAGGGACTGTGTTTATGTTTGCCCTACATTGCACCGATAACCTCTTTCACTATAGCATTGCACTCGAGCTCTTAGCTGATCCTGGGAGAGAGCTAAATTGGGAATCTAATTGGTTCATACTAGTCATGAACATGCGCAGATGGCAGAAGAAACAAGCTGCGCTCCAAAAGCTGGGCTGCAGCTGAGGTAGGTGGGCCTTTGGTAGTGCTGTGCAGTTGAATTTCCTTGTTTGTATTCCATAGGCCACGATAGAACATTTTGTGGCATCACTGGGGCACTTGAAATCTGATGGGAAAAGTACTGTTGATGTGAATTACAGTTAGATGGCAAACAAAACTTTGGGTAGGTTGCACATCGTGAGGCATGCTAATGAGTCAAGTTTCATGCTCAGCCCCCCATGTGACGGAAGCAAGGTCTCAGGTGACGCTGTACCTGACTGACTATATAAGGTGGTCCTGTTGGCATGCTTTCCATTCTGACTCAGGCTGTTGTGTTGGTAGCTTCCTTTGCAAGCAGAATGTGGATGTGTTGTGTGGATACTAACATAGTACCTGTTGGTGCTATCAATGTTAGTGCCAGCACCTTTGGCAGGCGGCTGCACAACGCAGTCCTACATGCATCCAGACCGTTCCGATGACTACCCTTAACACCACATCAACATTGCCAAGACTGCAATGGTGTCGTGCCAGACTGTCATGGAGTGACTCAGAAGGGCAGCGGGTCATCTTCAGTGACGAGTCCAGCTTTTGTCTTGGTGGAGACGACCAACGAATCCGTGTGTGGAGGCACCGTGGTCAGCGCCAAGATGAACGGTTGGTTGTCCCACGTCACGCGTCCTGAAGGCCTGGTGTCACTCCACCTCCACCCCTACTGCACCATCTGCAGGAATTGTGTGAGGATATTCAAGCTACATGGGATGGATTATCACAGGATACCATTAGGAACCTCTACAACTCTGTGCCGAGACGTCTGGCATGCTGGGTTAGCAAACATGGCGCCCTGACGCCATACTGAGAGACACTACTTCTGTATGTGTAGCTCAATAAATATTGATCATATCAGTCTAAATGTATCATCATTTATCGTTCCCGGTGACCTTTATCTTCCTTCCCAACAGCACTGCAATCCCACACCTCCTTCTGGGTGCAGCTGTTCTTTTGATGATGAGTGTATGTAATTAAAAGCCATATTGCAAGCTGAAAATTCAATTTATTGACAGCAGAAGCATTTCATACTCTGCATTCAACATACAGGTGACTTTAAACTGACACTGTTATAGGTTGCAACCACAAGCCCGTTTCGGAAATTTCGACCCTGTTAGATCTGCCCTAGTCAACTGGGAAACTGGCAGCAACATCAGCACAAGAACTGTGCATCATGAAGTATGTTGAGGTTGAGAAGCTGCCCACAAGCCTAAGACCACTATACCCAATCCCAAATGTCGGCTGGAGTGGTGAAAAGCTCTTGGACCCCCGGGACTCTGCTCAGACTCTGCCTGGGTATTGTGAGGTCTGTGGGATGGTGTAACCTTTGAGCAGTGGGGAGCATTAGGATCCTGCTACTGGCTTACATGACCATGGATGAGTGGAGGGTCATGGGAAGTGCTGGACTTGCAGTAAAAGAGACTTCAAATGTTGATGTCACTGTATGTTGTATTCATGGACACATGGACAATGATGGACACATTTGAATCAAGTCATTTCAGTTCCTGATTTGTCATAAACATACAGACAGATCATTCAATTGCTGTTAGCACTGGAGTTAAAGTGTTAAACTCACCTGACATAGGGAGGACCTGATTGGCTGAACCCATTGATTTGCTCTGGCTTTCAGAAGCCGGGTTGCGTGCGGGGATTAGACCAGCAGGGGTACGCAGTCTCCCTAATAGGGCTACTGGGGCAATCCCCTAGGGTGTGACTGCAAACATGGCAACCACCAGGCAGTATGTACAGTGCCAGAGCCTGGCTGGTTGCCACTCATTTATCCCAGCTCCACAGCAGAGTGTGGTGTCGTCCAAGAGTGGAGGATGTCACTTGGAGAATGAATGGAGATAAACATGGGGGAGAAAGGAAGGAGGGGAACAGAGGAGAAGAGAATGGTAGTAGATTAGGATGGAGCTGGAAATATTTTACAGGACTTGAGTAGTCTCAGACTTGGTTCTCGCAGCCTGCCTCCCACTGCTATTAGATATTGCTTTTGATCCTCCTGCTTTCGTTTTTCTCCTTTTTTAATTCTTCACCTCTTTCGCTACTTCTGGAGTCTCCTACTCTGGAGTCACCTACTCAGCACCAAGGTCTACAAGAGCCATGTTCATGAGAAAACAGGAAACAGACTTCTAAACTGCTTTTGGAAGCAACATCACAAGAACTGGGAATCATTAGCTTCATGGAATTGGTTTGCATGGCTAAATAGCTGCAGCCAAGCCTAGGGTCACTATGTGCAATGCCAAGTGTCGACTGGAGTGGTGTAAAGTACATCACCACTGGACTCTGGAGAAGTGGAAAAGTGTTCTCTGGAGTGATGAATCACGCTGCACTATCCGGCAGCCTAATGGATGAATCTGGATTTGGTGGATGAATCCATGAGAACATTACCTACCGGACTGCAGAGTGCCAACAGTAAAGTTTGGTTGAGGGGGGATAATGGTCCGGGGGGAAGGGGTTTCAGGGATTGGGCTCACACCCTCAGTTCCAGTGAAGGATGATGTTAACGCTGCAGCACACAAAGGCAGTTTACACAATGACGTGCTTCCGTCTTCGTGGCAGAGGTTGTGGAAGAACCCTTTCCTGTTCCAGCATGACTCCCAGTTCACAAAGCCACCTCCATAAAGACTGAGATCGGAGGGGTTGGGTGTGTGACCTGCACACTAAACCTGACCCCACTAAACAGCAACTCAGGCCTTCTCGTTCAACATCAGCGTCTGACCACACAACTGCTCTTTTGACCCAATGGACACAAATTCCCACAGACACATTCCGTGATCTTGTTTAAATCCTTCCTAGAAGAGTGGAGGCTGTCATAGCTGCAAAGGGAGGGCCAGTTCCGTATGAATGCCAAGGTTTCGGAATGGGACATCCAACAAGCTTGCATAGGTGTTATGGTCCATATCCATGGGGCCACATGGTGTATCTATGGTTGCAACCCATTCTTGTCCAACAAGCTTCCACAGGTGTGATGCTTATATGTTTTCAATCCTTGGCCTACATTAGAGTTCATTGATAATGGAGACAATAGCAATAATAGGAAAACAAGTAAATATCATACTCATTTGAGGGAGGCTTTTATTGGCTGGGGTCCATAGGATCCTTGTTCGGGCACCATGGGAAATAGTACATATGGAGCCGGAGAGCAGAGTGTGCAGCTTGACATCCTGTGTAATGACATCCCCATGCACGAGAGAGGAGAGAAACAGGATGGAGAGGAGAGCGGTGCAACAGAGCTGCGTAGTTTTATAGTGGATTCGCTTCTCATTAGCTTTATTGGGAGTTCTCTCTCTCTCTCTCTCTCTCTCTCTCTCTCTCTCTTCTGTCTGCCGTTTATGTCTCATGCATGTAACAAACATGAGAGATAATGGAGCAATATTATTTCTCCCTCCACCTACCCATCACAAATGATCAGACAGCCATCCCATCCTACATGATTACTCCTACTGACTCTCTCTCTCTCTCTCTGTCCATCATCCCAGCAGCCCAGCTACAATGTATCTGAGCACTGTGTGCCTTATAAAATGAGAGCTTTCAGCCTCTTCTCTCTCTCTCTCTCTCTTCACTCGTGTGGAGGGGCCGTGTGTGTATCTGTTTAGCAGTGCACTGTCGGCCTTCCAGAATGAATCCACAGCGCCCCCTGCAGCCACAACTCCTGAAACACATCATACCAGTGTGCTTGTAGAGGGGTAAAAACGACTTTTTATAAGAGGATTCAAGGCTCACCGTGTCCATATCAACGTGGGAATGGGTTTGGAATGGTTGTTTATCATTTCCCTCATTATTTTTAACAATATTTAATTCATACCATTTGTACTGATGAGGAAAGACATCCTACTGCAAATGCAGCACCGTCAAATATATACCAACGCTGAACTTGACCCATGACATATGTTGCAGCAGATGTCATATGATCTTGTTCAGTAATATACACTCATTGTCACAGCAACAGCTGCACCCAGAAGGAAGTGTGGGATTGCAGTGCTATTGGGAAGGAAGATAAAGGTTACCGGGAACGATAAATGATGATAAATTTAGACTGATATGATCAATATTTATTGAGCTACACATACAGAAGTAGTGTCGCTCAGTATGGCGTCGGGCCGCCATGTTTGCTAACCCCACAGGTTCCTAATGGTGTCCCGTGATAATCCATCCCATGCACCTTCAATATTCTCACACAGTTCGTGCAGATGTTGCGGTAGGGGTGGAGGTGGAATGACACCAGGCCTTCTGGATGTGTGACGCGTGACAACAAGCCATTTATCTTGGTGCTGACCATGGTGCCTCCACACACGGATTCGTTGGTCATCTCCACCAAGACAAAAGCGGGACTCGTCACTGAAGATGACCTGCTGCCATTCTGAGTCACTCCATGACACTCTGGCACGACAACAGTCTTTGCAGTCTTTGGTGATGTTGACGTGGTGTTAAGGACAGTCGTCGTAACGGTCTGTGTGCACAGACGCCTGCGTCGTGCAGCCATCTGCCAATGGTGCTGGCACTAACAGGATGACTCAAGGAGGGCATCACTGCTCACTGAATGTCCGCAATCATTGGGTCAGCAAGGTTGAACAATAAAGCCTGTCCTTGCTTACGTCACATGTGAAACCTGAATCATTTGCATGTCTCATGATGCCAAACCTACCCACCAAGTTTCATTCCTGTTGGTTGAATTGTTCTAGGTGCAACTATCGGAGCAGCCATTCATTTGCCAATGAGTATATAACAGCATCATGTTACAATTCCTGTTAATTATGCCAGCTTCATCCATGTCCAGAAAACTGGGAATATGTGCCCAAAAGAAGATCCGACGTTTCTTTTTAACAATAAAATTTGATGGCGTTCGGCATTCACAAGAGGATTAGTGAGGTCGGGTAGTGATGTTGGATGATCAGTTCTGGATCGCTCCAACCAATCGAAAAAGGTACTGAATAGAGCTCCATCACTCCAGAGCAGGGTTTCTGAACCCTGAGAATGCAGTCCAGAGAATGCAGTTTCCCTTCTCCACTGTCCAATGCTGGGGGGGGCTTTATATCTTGCTTATCAATGTTTGGCATTGGGTCATAGACTCATATGCAACTGCTTCAGAGTGCCCACTCTACCAGGCAAGCTTTTTTTTATGTCCGTGGTTGAAGCAGTAACCAATGGGCCTTAAATTAGCTAAATTAATTAGAAGATGTAGAAATGATCCTTCACAGCTTGTATTCACATGCTGTATTTTCATGCCCTTGTACTTGTCTGAACACCCACAAGATGTCTCTCCTGCTGCATTATAAGGACAACTGCTGATTTAAACTGTTGTGAAGGCTTGTGACCAGCTTTGGGTGCGATGGGGTCACTAGGAATGTTGTATGCTGACCTCAAGGGCAGCCACTGATGTTTACCATGAGGTCAGCAAACTGACCAACATGTTATTAACAGATACATAGGAAATGGGATCTGGAAAACCTGGCTCTGAGAAAGGTGAGAACATCAAGCTCCACTCTTGCTTCAGATCTGAGAACATCCACAGGTATTTCTGTCTATCCTTTCACTGTGAGAAGACACCTCAACGGTATGGAGGTCTGAAAGGAGCTGTAGCTGTCAAGAAGCTCCTCACTGAGAAAAGGAGAGTCCAGACACATCCAACAAGGAAGCTGCTGATGTTCTCAGAACAATGGACTGACCAACCCAGAGTCATTAAATGTGTTTGGGGTTAGCTAAAAATGCTAAACCAGCTTCTAAGACAGAACTTTGGAGGTTGTGTCTCTTTGAGGAACTTAAAGTGAGTCTCCTGAAAAGAATGGAGGCTGTAATGAAGGTAAAGAGTGGACACACTAAACACTGAACATCTGATATTTATATTTAGTTGTTGAGGCTTCAGTGCTGTTGTCTTGTTAAATCTTCTGATTTTGCATCCTAGAAGAGGCTTTCACTCGCTGACTGACTGACAGACTTTGTTGAGATGCGCATGCTAGCCCCGCGGAAGATGACGGTAATGCACCATAAGTTGGCCTGTCAGCCAACAATAGAAAGAGACCTGGGCATGACTTCTCATGCATGCCAAATCAGCATTAACTGAGAGCAAGCTGTGGAAAATGAAATAAAAACAAGTACACATAGCTAGCATAGCCAACTTCAAGAGACTCCAGACTCCACTCAGACTCGTACCTCATAGAATCCAGACTCCACTCAGATTCGTTCCTCAGAGACTACAAACTCTGCTCAGACTTGTACCTCAGAGACTCCAGTCTCTGCTCAGACTCGTAGCTCAGAGACTCCAGACTCGTATCTCAGAGACTGTAGAGTCTACTTAGACTTAGACCTCAGAGACTCCAGCCTCTGCTCAGACTCGTACCTCACAGACTCTGGACTCAACTCAGACTCATACCTCAGAGACTCCAGACTCTGCTCAGACTCATACTTCATAGTTTCCAGACTCTGCTTAGACTCTTATGTCAGAGACTCCAGACTTTGCTCAGACTCGTGCCTCATAGACTCCAGACTCTCTTCAGACTCGTACGTCAGAGATTCTAGACTCTGCTCAGACTCGTTCCTCAGAGACTCCAGACTCGACTCAGACTTGTACCTCACAGCCTCCAGACTTGGCTCAGACTCGTATGTCAGAGACTGTAGAGTCTACTCAGACTCGTACCTCACAGACTCTGGACTCGAGTCAGATGCGTACCTCAGAGACTCCAGACTCTGCTCAGACTCGTGCCAAGATTTTCAGGATTGTGCTAAGAAATAGCATCACCTTATAGCAGAAAAAAGGTCTTGAATTCCAATTAGGCATGTCAGGCAGCTGAGAAAAGTGGCTTCTGTGGGAGAGAGTTTCTCCGTCTGGCGTGTGCTTCAAGCTTTCTTACTTTGGAGGCCTTTGACATTCACATAAAGTTACAACACACTAAAGGAAAGACAAATATGGAAAACCATAATAGGTACCTTATAAAGGAGTCCTTTGACAAATTGTTCAAAATATATATTGGCATTGTCTTTGGATTGTTGTCTGGCATCTGGCAGCAAGTCCTCTTGTTGGATCAGATGGCTGTTCTTTGCCTTTCGACTCTAAGAAAGAGGATATTCCAGTAGTCAAAAGGTGCGTGTGACATGGCCTGGCACGACACATCCTCACCTGTGCTTGCTGTGGCTCTCTGAAATGCCAAGTTGATTTTGTCTGTGTCAGAAGCTCAGCCTTCCTTACTTGTGATTTCTCACTATCACTTGTTTTCTTGTCTTCTCTTTCTTTTCACCCTGCCGTCCTCCTGACCACCCATCCTTCCCAACCTGCACACAGCAGCCTTTACAGCACATACTCAAGACCCAGTATATGTAGGGTACACTATATCCCAGATATGGGTTTATGACTTGGACACACACTTAACTGACTCACATTTTGACTGCACTCCACGCTTAACTGACTCATGTCTCATCTTGGACACACTTTAGTGACTCATGTCTTCACTTAGATCCATGTTTAACTGACTCAGACTGATATCTCAAAGACATAACACTTGACTTGGACTTGCACCGCAGAGACTTTAACCTGATTTTGAACCTCAGAGACACCAAATTCAACTGAGGCTCACACCTCAAAGACTTGTGACCCAACTCAGGCTCACACCTCAAAGACTCGAGACTCAACTCAGAACCACACCTCAAAGACTCGAGACCCAACTCAGAACCACACCTCAAAGACTTGAGACTCAACTCAGACCCACACCTCGAAGACTTGAGACTCAATTCAGACTCACACCTCAAAGACCTGAGACTCAACCCGGACTCACACCTCAAAGACTCGACTCAGACTTACCTCAGAGATTTGGGACTAAATTCAGAATCACACCTCTGAAATTTGACCCGGACTCACAACACACCTCAGAGACTCGACTCTGCTATGATTTGAAATGTACAGGCTTCGTTTTCACCTCTACCGCCAGCAGTAATGGAGAAGTCAGCGTCTAACAGAGGCAGTCAACATCACCTAATGTTGAAGGGCAAAAGCTGTAATTCTCTGACCTGTAAAGACAATTAACTGCTCAAACTGCTCCCTGGCCTCTTAAAGCACACTCGTTTGGACAAGAGAGAAATGAGCTCTAAAGGCTGCTGCTCCACAGGGAGAGTCTGGAGCTCCTGCTGGAGAGACTGCCCTTAACTGAACTCAGAGCAGCTTTTTACACCCTTCTCTATTTAGAGATACCACTAGATTTTTTCTTATTCTCAAACCTTGGCTTTACCGATTAGGCCTATACTGATGCTTCATATTGGTTTGCCTGTTTGAAAATATCATGGAATATTTTGGTGGATTTCATCGGATATTGAAATGAGGGATTTGCATTCTGACTAATTTTAATATTTAATATTATTAATACAGCTGCAAGAGTTTGTCGGCCTGTACATTTTCTCAGTCTTAGTGTGCTGAAACAGAACAAGTACCAAATACACAGTTGAGTGTGTATACGGCAGGGAGTGAGTCAATAAGGTCCTGGTTGGTTGTCACAGGTATCTGGAGCCATGCTGACTGCAGTGCATCCCACAGCTGCTGGAGGGGGCATGGGGGAGGATCCATAGAGTGAACACGGCGATCGAGGCGGTCCCACAGATGCTCAGTTGGATTCGAGGCTGGGGAATTAGGGGGTCATGGTAGTGCTTGGAAGTCTTGGTCATGTTTTTCCAACCAATGTGGGACATTTCTACCCGTCGCATTGTCTTGCTGGAAGATCCCATCCACCCCAGGGAAGACAATCAGCATGTATGGTGGTCTGCAAGGACAGATTCATATGGATTCAAATCTGTTCAGAGTGCCTTCTACTTGGAAGAGTGGACCCAGAGAATGACATGAAAGCATCTCTTCCCATGAGCTGTGTGAACCAGTTTCTAGGCTTTTAAGTTGTAGTTTAAGCTAATGCAGCGGTTGTACATGGTTACCTAGCTAGTGATTGTAGCTCTGTTACAGGATGAGCGACTAAACGTTAGTAGTTTTTTAAGTAGCTGCTAAACGCTGATTCCCTTTGTATGGACTCCTGGTATCCCAGTGACCAACATTAGTAACGTAATATGACGTTATTAACGTAAATTTGGTGATGTTTGTAATGATAACGTTACCTAAGTCTTCATAGATCACTCATCCCCGAGGATGTTGAGTTAAGCTTGTTAGACCACCAGCATGGAGGAGGAACTATTGTTCATTGACCGCTGTTCTACTTCAGAATCCACACCAGCATTTTTTCCAGGTTCCATTTTTCCGCCTTCTCTTTCTGCCTCCGTCGAATCCATAAACTACAGTTCCCATGATTCATACCTTCATGAGGTCAGCATCACATGTCAGCCTTTAACCACTGCCTTCTTGCTAACTCTCATCTGAATACTGATTCACATCACCAGGAACTCATTTACCTGTCTACATATATATAATCCTACGTTTGTTCTTTTACCTTGCAAAGTGTTGTCAACCCTCGTGGCCTACTTAGTGTTCTACCTTATTTTCCATCTGTTTCCCATGTATGATCTTTGCTGTGGTCTCTTGGTTATTGTATTCTCAACTTTGCCCTTGTATCTTGGTTGCTAGGAAACATAGCAGCAAATGCTGTTCTATTGAACACAGCAGCAGGAGAGAACCACCGCACAGCGCTATTGACGGGGCCAGGAAGCAGGCAGGTCATGTCTGACCACCCACCACCAACGGCCTGGCACAGTTTTGCACGAAAAGCACATATAGCACCTTCCAAATCAAAGGTTTCCGCACCTGTGTGCAGACAAGCGAGTCAGTAGTGGGATGCTACGATAGTTTGCCTGAGTTTATCAGTTAGTTTACAGTAAATGGCCTGAAACCGCCCACCGACAAATCTCCCAACATTCCTGGGAGTCCCAACATTCCATGTCTATCTGTATTGCTCAGAGAAAGATGATCCCAGAACAGCTCGTTGCTCCTTGCTGAGTTTAATAAGAACTCGCCCACAGGGAAATGGCTAATTTGCACGTAATGCTACATCTCTTGTTGATTTCAAGGTTCTTTGGAATGGAGACGGCGTGGCATTTTCCCTCGCTCTCTGCAAAGTATCACTGACTGAGTGATTGTGTCTGCGGCTGCGCTTGTTACGAAGGTCATTGACGGGAGGTCAGGACAATGAGCCGTAAAGGACCTTCACTAACAGCACCGTTGGCTACACTGTAGATGCAGCAGGCAGCCATTTCAGTACACCACACGAAGATGATAGAAACAGGCCAAATAAATATGTCTGATTTGACACTGTTTACGTAACAGATGTAATGGCTTTGTCTCTCTAGCAAACTGTGTGGGTGCGCACACATGCATTAGTGTGGGATTTGGTGTGTTTAGACTCAAAGGTGATGTTCACAGTCAATCCCATTAAGATAGAGCTTGCGCACATAGTGTTGATGCGCTGTTGTGATGACAGCTTTACCCTGTTTGGCCCCAAAACAGTGCTGAGTGCTGCAGTACTCAGTAGCTAGCTGATTATAGGCAGGTTCTCTAATAATGGAAGCACAAAGTTATTATAGATGCACACACACTCATTAATCATCTCTCTTGGGAGACTTGAGGAAACAAACCAAAAATAATCAGCAGAAGTTTTTATAGAGGACCCACCAGCAGAACCAAAGTCTTATTACACGCTTCTGTAACCTATGGAGAACTTTGCAGTCAAAGTAGTTATGGAATAATAAGCTGTAGTATGCAATAATGCTGAGATTTTATAGAGATTAATCACCATATCATAATATACATTACTTTACATGCTGTGTTCACATTTATACACTCATCATCTGAAGAACAGCTGCACCCAGAAGGAAGTGTGGGGTTGGAGTGTTATTGGGAAGGAAGGTAAAGGTTACGAGGAACAATAAATGATGATAAATTTAGACTGATATGATCAATATTTATTGAGCTACACATACAGAAGTAGTGTCTCTCAGTATGGCGTCGGGCCCCCATGATTGCTAACGCAACATGCCAGACGTCTCGGCATGGAGTTGTAGAGGTTCCTAATGGTGTCCTGTGATAATCCATCCCATGCAGCTTGAATATTCTCACACAGTTCCTGTAGATGGTGCAGTAGGGGTGGAGGTGGAGTGACACCAGGCCTTCTGGACGTGTGACACGTGACAACATGACAACATGTTCATCTTGGCGCTGACCACGGTGCCTCCACACACGGATTCGTTGGTCGTCTCCACCAAGACAAAAGTTGGACTCGTCACTGAAGATGACCTGCTGCCATTCTGAGTCACTCCATGACAGTCTGACACAACACCATTGCAGTCTTTGGTGACGTTGACGTGGTGTTAAGTTTGTCATAATGGTCTGTGTACATGTAGTCGTCTGCCTGATTCATGCAGCCGTCTGCCAGTGGTGCTGCACTAACAGGATGACTCATGGAGGGCATCAGTGCTCACTGAATGTCCGGAGTGGTGGCCAGTCATCAGGCAGGTCAATCAAATTTGAATGCTACCTTCCCGACAGTCCTTCACAGTCGTCCTCACCACATGGCCTATTCCTCGACTGGGCTCGTTCCCACTTCTGACACCAGTGTGCCCCATGGATTGCACAGTCCATAGTTAAGTGTTGAAAGTTGAGTTTTATCAGTGTTTATCAGTGATAATGTCTTGGATAACAAGCAACTATAAGGTCAGTAGAGCATGATGTGCACTTTCAACAACCCATGGATCACACTGCTAGCCTTCAGGGAATCGAAGATATGGATCGCGTAATCTTGCAATCTTGTATCCGACTTGGAGCTCTGTTAACTGGTGGTGAAATGATAGAATGAGGCCAGCCCCCACAGGTCAGTAGAGCAATAAGCCTGAGCTGGGGGGGATAGCAGATGATACCTTCTCTAATAATAGAGAAGGACAGGCTTATTATAGACATATACACACTCATTATTCATCTCTGCCGTGTCCTGGAAGACTTGAGAAAACTGAGACATCATTAGCTTTCAAGAATGTTTGACGTTTGAAGAAATCAGCAGAAGTTTAATGGAGACCAGGATCCACCGGCAGGTCCGAAGTTTTCCTACACACTTCCTAGAGTAACTTTGCAGTCAGTGTTTAATGTGGTGAGTGAGTCAATTCAGAGCCAGCAGACAAACAGAGGGACCAATCCAGAGTGACCAAAACAGACATGGGCAGGACAGGGCGTAAATACAGATACAGGCAAGGGTCCAAACCAAGACAATCCAAAAACCAGGCAATCAGAACAAGAGGGAGAAGCCAAAGAGGAAAAGGGCGGAAGAGGGTCATACACAAGAATACATAAACAGAGAACTACAGGGAACCACTCGGTATGCGACACTAGAGTTGACAATACTTTGTAATGTGATAGGGGCAGGTCTATATACACACAGCAGAGTTAATGGAAAACAGGTGAAGTTATTCAGAATTCTGGGGAAGCAGAGCAGGGATGGTGTTGCTGATTGGAAGACGTAGAACTCGTGGTGTTGGCATTATGGAGCAGGGGATCATGGGAAGTGTAGTCCCCGGATTCGGCGGAGGCAGAGGAAGTTGCTGGACAATAAGCCTTAGTATGCAGTAAGCCTGGAACTTTAAGGGGTTAATCAATACGGTATCATACTCATTCCATTATGCAGTGTTCACTTGGGTATTATTGTCGCATACCACCCCCTACTGGGCACATGGCTTCTGACGTGCTGGCTCCTGCCTGGCTCCGCCTGCTCCATCCATTGCACACACCTGCAGCTGATCGTTAAGACTCATTAAGACTGCTGCCTAAACCCCTTTGTTTGCTTTGAGCCATATTTCTGTTGGTTCATCTTGCTTGTCGTTCCTGATCCTAGCATTGTCTCTTGGTTTCTGGTTTTTGGATATGTCTCTGATGTTGCCTGCCTGTGTTATGACCCCTGCCAGTTATCCCGACTGTGAGTATTGGAATGCCCCAAATAAAGCCACTCTGCACCTGCAAGCTACCTCAACCCCCTCATTACCATTATCCCAGTATGAAAGATGTCCAGGAATGGTCATATTTAACCGGATTCACTATTGGCCATTTAGTTCCGATCTTCTTTTTTTCCTTCCTGCCAGCTTTCATTGAAGCACTAGGTACAGAAAGTGTAAGACAGCTGCTGTTACAGTTCAGGTCAGCTTTCTGCCGCTTAGCATGCCCACCAAAAAGCATGTAGAACATACACTGCTCCTCCATATTTCCACTTACGGGTCCTTGAAAATGAAACTAGCGCAGGAATAAGCCAGTCTTAGAACGGCACTAGCATGCCACACCAAGAGAAAGGAACATCTAGTGATTTCATTGCACTATCAAGAAGATAAAGTTACGTCCCATTAAAAAACAAGGCTGTCAGTTCACAGTTCCCAGAATACTGAAATAACAGGTGACCAATCATTAGACAGGTCAATCAGATCTGCTCACAATGTTAAACCCACTATAAAATGGTCATGTAAAAGCACATCCATCCCGAATGTCGGTGACTAAAAAATGAAAAAGTAATTTTACTGTAGCATCAATTGGCAACCTATGTTATGAACTGAATCGGGGTATATACACTGTATTTAAGATCGGTCCAGAAAGGCATTGGTCAGTATTCAGTCTTGAGGTGCAGATCGGAGAGCAAATACAGTATGGGGGCATCTCCAATTAGTAGAACTGTTAACCTTTATTTAAACAACTAAATATTTTTAGGCCAAAAATAAGCTGACAGGCCCAATGAGTCACCTTGAGTGTGGTAGTAACTTCAGCCTCCTGCAGATGGCGCTGCTGCACGAGGATGATGGGGCTATAAATACCTGCAGGGTGTGAGTGACGGGATCCATAGATTGGGAAGAGGTGCTACAGTGCAAGGAATGTCTCGTTCCATGTGTGGAAAATGGCTCCAAAGCAGATGTTAATGATTTGCTAAAAGGACTGACTGCATATGGACTTGCCAAAGACCATAGTGTGAAGGAAGTAGCTGAATCTGCAGGTGTATGGAAGCGTACAATCATACGGGTCTACCAGCAGTGGTTAAATCCCAGTCTACAGGAAACTCTCAGGAATTGTGCCAGGGAAGGCATCCACCAAATCTGGCCCAGCTGACTGAGCTGATCTGGCCCAAGTCTTTGATGCAAGAGAAACTTGTCCAGTCCATGGCAAATCTAATCACAGCTGTTATTGGTGCTCGTGGAGGTATTACACCATAAAACCATCAGAAATGTTTGTTACGCTGTTCTGCTGTCCTAATTAGTAGCAGTCTTCATCAGAGATGTCTCCATCAGAGATGAAGGTCAAGTTGCTGTTCACTACACTACAGTGAATGCTAGCTCAAAAAAGCCAGTGCTGTTGTATTTAGTGTGAGGTGCGTGACAGCAGGCTCTGTGGTGGTAATCAAACCTTATTAAGCTCTGAGTATGTTTATGTGAACGAGAGAAAGAGCGAGAGAGAGAGAGGATTATCTTAATGATCTCACCCTCTCACTCTTAGACAGGGACTAAGTGCACTTGCGCTTAAACACCTCTCCACATGTTATGTGCCTCCACTTCCTTTAATTAAAAGCTCTCCAAGCTAACCAATTGGCCCACTGGGAGGCAAGGCTCGCAGTCTCCACAGGATCGAGAATCCAGGTTGAGGAGAAATGGCACGGAGATGCCGTCCAACCTGGATACGCAACACAAAGCATAACGACCTTGTAACAGGGTGATTCCTTTAACACCTGATCTACAGGTCTAGCAGCCATATCAGTTGGTCCCACCTGTTTCCAACTGGTTTGTGCAGCACATCCAGTGAACAAACAGGGTCGACATTAGGGATGCCCCGAACAAGGCTATATATATCAAAAAGTAGCTGCACCCAGAAGGAATCAACCCACAGGAATGAAACTTGCTGGGTGGGTTTGATATCATGAGACATGTGAATGATTCAAGTTTCATGCTCAGCCGTGCATGTGACGTAAGCAAGGATGGGCCTTATCGCTGTACCTGACTGACCCAACAGTCACAACTGCGGACATTCAGCGAGCAGTAGTGGCTCCATGAGTCATCCTGTTAGTGCCAGCACCATTGGCAGACGGCTGTACCACACAGGACTACATGCACAAAGACTGCTACGATGACTGTCCTTAACAAAGACTGCAATGGTGTCGGGCCAGACTGCATCTTCAGTGACGAGTCCCGCTTTTGTCTTGGTGGAGATGACCAACAAACCCGTGTGTGGAGGCACTGTGGTCAGCACCAAAATGAACGGTTTGTTGTCACGCGTCACGCGTCACACGTCACACGTCCAGAAGGCCTGGTGTCACTCCACCTCCAACCCTACTGCACCATCTGCAGGAAGGGTGTCCTGTGATAATCCATCCCATGCAACTTGAGGACATGCAAGCTACATGGGATGCATTATCACAGGACACCATTAGGAACCTCTACAACTCCATGCCAAGATGTCTGGTGCGTTGCGTTCACACACACGGCGGCCTGACACCATACTGAGAGACACTAGTTCTGTATGTGTAGCTCAATAAATATTGATCATATCAGTCTAAATGTATCATCATTTATTGTTCCTGGTAACCTTTATCTTCCTTCCCAACAGCACTGCAGTCCCACACTTCCTTCTGGGTGGAGCTATTCTTTTGATGATGAGTGGATGTAAACTCTTTTAAGTTTATTGTAAACCGCGGGAGAGATGGCCAAAAAAGCAGTGCAAGGGGCTGTAGCAGAGTTTGGCCGGGGTCTCTAGTGATGCTTCAGGTAGGGATCAGCAGTGGCATGGCTGGGCTGTGGGGTAGTAGTGCTGTGCTTACTATCTACCATCAAGCAGAGTGGTGTGGTTGGAGGTCTGGGTCACCATGTTTGCTAATGCAACATGCCAGACGTCTAGGCATGGAGTTGTAGAGGTTCCTAATGGTCATGTCCTGTGATAATCCATCCCATGCAGCTTGAATATTCCCACACAGTTCCTGCAGTTTTGGCGGTAGGGATGGACTCACACGTTGGGATCTCTGCCTCTCTTTTCCTGCCTTCCACTGTACATTGGCCTCCTCTGCACTCCCTCCACTTTCCCTCCCACTGCCTCTCCTCTCCTCCCCTCCCCGTCCTTCATGCTTGGATGGAGTTTCATTAAAGACTGGACATATTGTCTAATTACAACAACAGCTTTATTCTCAGTGGAGCGACAAGCTTCAAAGTCTCATGAGAATTGAGACTTGTAGTCAAAAACCGTGCACAGATAGTCACACGGGCACGGTCCGACGCCGGGGAGCCCTTCCTTTCCCTTCCTCTCCATGGTAAATTATTGATCGGCTGTTGTAAACATGTAAGGCCTCCCCCTCCTACTGCAGCCTATAGCAAAATGCACACTGAGGACTGTAAAAAGCTGAACACCAGTGGAGTCAACTAATATTACTAACACACAAACAAAAGAATTTCATGCTTCTTCGTTCAGAGTGGGCTTGGTATGAAATGTTTCATACTAGGGAAACTTACAGAGTCAGGATTGTTCACAATGGTGGTGAATGGAACCAGACGTCAACCTTTGAAAGGTCCCTCACTGAAAGTCACAACAATGAAACGGTTCATGAATACGCTGCCTGATGTGCGAGGTGCTAGTTTTGAGATGGTTTTGACCTTAAAATCCATTCATGGTGGAGGGATACATGCAGGGCGTTCTAAGGCAAAATAGTCCCCAAAGTAAGCCTGTTATTTTAGGCGTTCTTCTGTTATGTAAATCTTGAGCTGCGCAACTGTACAGGGCCTTCGCTGTGCATTTTGATTTTATTAAGACGCATGTTTTCTGGACTGTAGGCAGGTCAACCTAGCACCGGCGCTCTCTGATTACGTAGCCGTTGTGTTGCAACACGTGCTGAATGTTTATAGGTATTGTCTTGTTGACTTGAACATGGACGGCCATAAAAAGGACATGTGCAGGTTACCCATTAATATCCTCTCCCATACCATGATGGGTGCTGGATTATGCGCTGGTAGCAATCTGGATGGCTATTTTCCTCTTGTGTCCAGGAGAACACAACATCCATTACTTCCATAAACGGTCTAAAAAGGTTGACTCTTCAGACTCCAATACACGTTTCCACTGAGCACCCGTCCCATTCAGATGAGCTGGAGTCTGGAGAAGTCCACCGTGTTTCTAGATGTTGTGGATATATGACTTCCATTGTGTCCTAACCAGCCTTTGTGGAAGCAGCCATGGACGGTGTCCATTGACAGCACTTTGTCAAAGTTGTCCCGGGACCATGCAGCGACATCCATCACAGAAACATGCCAGTTTTTATTGCAGTGCTGTCTGAAGGGTCAAAGGTCACAGGCATTGGTTTCCTTTCAGTAGGGACACGTGAGGAGTGCTGCGCCAACTTAATTGACCAATAATAAACTATCTACAGCCTTTCAAAGATTCAACATAGATGTGTCCCTCAGGCGTCTGCTTTATACTGTATAAGAGAGAGAGCAGCAGTAAGAGGCTTTAAAGTATGTATCAATTATGCATTATCATATCGCATTTGGCGGTGGAATAAATTTCTCCCAGAACGTCTATGGTGAATGTGATGGTTGTGTACAACAGAGCTTCTCAAACTGTGTTTACAGCAAGAAAGCCCTTAAAGCTTAACCAATAAGGGCCACGAATCCTGGCTGTGGAGCGCTAGGGGGAAGGAAAGAAAGGAAAAGAAAGAAAGAAAGAAAGAAAGAAAGACAGACCTGCAGGTATATAATTTTATTTTCAGCTGCACATGAATTATGTAGAAGCCGAGGACACGTCCAAATGTAAAACACATTCTATCAGCTCCACTGACCATATAGGAGTACTCTGTAGTTCTACAGGTACAGACTGTAGTCCATCTGTTTCTCTGTATACTTTATTACCCTGTTCTTCAATGGTCAGGACCCCCACAGGACCACCCCAGAGCAGGTATTATGTGGGTGGTGGATCATGCTCAGCACTGCAGTGACACTGACGTGGTGGTGGTGTGTTAGTGCGTGTTGTGCTGGTGTGAGTGGATCAGACACAGCGGGGTGCTGGAGTGTTTAAACGCTGTGTCCACTCACTGTCCACTCTATTAGACACTCCTACCCTGCTGGTCCATTTTGTAGATGTACAGTCAGAGACGATAGCTCATCTGCTGCTGCACAGCGCAGTGTTGGTCATCCTCTAGTCCTTCATCAGTGGACACTGGACGCTGCCCACAGGACCCTGCCCAAAGGATGCTGCCCACAGGACGCTGCCCAAAGGACGCTGACCGCAGGATGCTGTTGTACTGGATAGTTTTGGTTGGTGGACGATTCTCAGTCCAGCTGTGACACTGACGTGTCCAGCAGCACCGCTATGTCTGATCCACTCACACCACCACCACGTCAGTGTCACTGCAGTACTGAGAATGATCCACCACTCACATAATACCTGCTCTGTGGTGGTCCTGTGGGGGTCCTGACCGTTGAAGAACAGGGTAATACAGTATACAGAGAAACAGATGGACTACAGTCTGTACCTGTAGGAACTACAGAGTGCTCCTATATGTCAGTGGAGTGTTTTACTCATTATTCATTGATCAGAAGCGGATGTCCGTACTTCCCCAACATCATCAAGGCCGGGTTTAGTAGTAAAACTGCTTACAGAGCTAAGAGACATGATGGATTGGATTTCAGAAGACTAATTAGAAAGCAGTGTTGAAGCTGGTTGCACTGACTGACCCTATTCAGATATATTGGCTGATATTGATGGCTCACAGACATTTGATGGCTCAGTCAGTCAGGAAGGCACAGCTTCAACAAAATTAATAGCATTTATCTTTTAGCTGTACTGAGGTATATTGACCAGTACTACTGTTGGATAACATTGCCTGTGGTCACAGGTCTACATGACACACAATGTGTTTAAGGTGGTAGTAACTTCAGGTTCCTGCAGATGGCGCTGCACGAGGCTGATGGGGCTATAAATACCTGCGGGGTGTGAGTGACGGGATCCATAGATTGGGAAGAGGTGGCACAGTGCAGTGAATTTCTCGTTCCATGTGTGTCTAACCAATAGGAGAGCTCGCTTAGCTACATCTAGCTAGATACCATACTCCTGATTGGCCAGTTTTCTACTCGGGTATTGAAGAATTCAAAGCTTTTGATTCCATCCAGAACTTACCAATGAAACAAGAGTTGGGCTGAGTTTAAAGGAGCACTATGTAAGATGACGCAACCTGTTAAGCAGTAGAGTGCAACATAACAACCAGAAAAGGCACCGTTCCTCCTCCTCCCTCTTTACTCCTCACCAGTCTAGGACAGACGGTGTACATTCAACATCCAACTTCCTCCCTTTACTCTCCAAGAGCGCCTCAAGCGATGGAAAGCAGCAGCAATGCTCCTGTTCTGCTTGTATTTCTATAACTTCTTCCGTTTTCTGCCGAACATGGTTTCTTGGCGCGAGCGGGTGCCTTTCATTGGCTGCCCGTCCTTAAATGATCTAACCTGGAGCAGCACTTTAACATGACTGACAAGAGGTTAGAATTTGACTCAATGCTAACTTGACTTACTGTAGGCATAAAACAGTATTACGGGACATGACGTGCCAGGGCTAGCTGGTTAGCATGCTAACTTCAGTAGATGTCTCTGCAACATGATACACAGACGTCTTTGACATACAGCCAAAACTGTTATTTCTTCTCTCTCTGTTGATCATTTTGGTTCATTTTGGAACATTTTTTCCAAAATTACATATCGCTCCTTTAAACACAAGCATGATTCCATTATAGGAGTCTGTGAACCTTATGGCTTGTGTTCAGGCAGCCTGACCTGGCAAGCTTTGTCACTCTGGCTATTTTCAGGTGCTTGGTTTGTATGCGTGCAGCCAGTGCCAAGGTTTTAACCGTCTTCTGCGGAGTCGTGTGTCTGTCATCACTAATACGGAAACAGAAAGTCCTAAAAAATTACCTGTGCTGGGACTTGTAACGGACCGTAATGTCCGTGCAAGGCTTATTACTCACCAAAGATCCTGTCCTGGGGTCCGTCAAGGCGCGTCACCTTAAACAGTGTCCGCTGTAAAGGACGTTTTCTCAATGAGAGAGGTTTAAACACGCTGAGTGGGAAGAGAGCAACGGAAACTGGTCAGGAATCCAATTTGATCACTGGAGGGCAGAAACATGGCGGCGGGGGGGGCTGGCTAACTGCTGGAGGAGCCTCATGTCCCAGTTAAGGACAGGATTCTGCCTTATGTGAAGAGTCTGGCCAGTGAATAATTCAGGTGGTGTCTCACAAGCACACCCACTCGTCCCTCTTTCTTTCTCGTTCTCTCTTTCTCTCACTCTTTGAATCACTCACAACAGCTACAGCCGCTCCCCGCCCTGGCCCCCCGCCCTTTGTGCAGAGACAGAGTGATGATCAGTGAGGCTGCAAGAGACACACACAGGTTCATCTCCAGGACAGCTCCACATGCTCTGGCAGTGTTCTGAAGTACGGACCCATGCAGAGTTTATGGAGCTACAGATTCAGAAAGCCGACAGTACTTAGTACATAGTAATTTGTGGCTTCAGTATATTAAATTGTGTCCTCAATATAGTAATTTGTTACCTCAACATAGCAATTTGTGGCTTTAGTATAGTAAATTGTGGCCTCAATATGGCAACTCATGGTCTCAACATAGCAATTTGTAGCTTCAGTGTAGTATATTGTGGCCTCTTTATAGTAAATTGTGGCCTCAATTTGGCAAATCATGGTCTCAACATTGTAATTTGTGGCTTCAGTATAGTAAATTGTGGCTTCAGTATGGTAAACCGTGTTCTCAACATCATGGTTTGAGGCTTCAGTATGGTAATTCATTACCTCAATATAGTAATTTGTGGCTTCAGTATAGTACATTGTGGCCTCAATATGGCAAAGCATGGTCTCAGCATAGCAATTTGTACCTTCAGTATATTAAATTCTGGCCTCAATATAGTTATTTCTTACCTCAACATAGCAATTTGTGGCTTCAGTATAGTAAATTATGGCCTCAGTATGGTAATTCATTACCTCAGTATAGTAATTTGTGGCTTTAGTACATTAAATTGTGACCTCAATATTGTAAATGTTTGCCCCAGTAAAGTAATTCATTACTTTAACATGCTAACATGCATTTGTGGCCTCACTACAGTAGTTTGTGCTCTTCCTATAGCAAATTGTGACCTGGGCATAGTCATTTGTGGTTTCAGTATAGTAAACGTGGCCTCAATATAGCAATCAATTACTTCAAAATGCTCATTTTAGGACTAATTTATGGTTTTAATTAATCTGTGGCCTCAATATAATAGATAATTACCTCAACATAAGAATTTGTGGCTTCAGTATAGTAAATTGTGCCCTCAATATAGTAATTTATGGCTATAGTACAGCCTCAGCATAGTAATATGTGGCTTCAGTGTAGTAAAAGGTGGCCTCAGCATGGTAATATATAGTAAATTGTGGCCTCAATATAATAATTTGTGGCCTCAACATAGTGTTTCATGACCTCAGTATTGTAATTGGTGGCCTCAGTATAGTCATTTGTGACCTCTAAACATTAAATTAAGGCAAGATAGTAATTTTCAGCCTTAACATAGTAAATTGCGGCTTCAGTATAGTAATGCGTGGCCACAATATATTAATTTATGTCCACCCCTTCTTAAATAATAATCACCAGTGCTAATGTGCAAAGCTAGTACATTTTAATCTGTTTCTTCTGGTCCCACTCACAGAATACTAGTACATTCAGCGGATCAGTGTTTTTGTTCCATATGTTTGTGTTAATATGCGCTATTATAAAAGGGTTAGCTAGTTAGCGTTAGCCTCGCACTGCTAATCAAACTAACTAGCAGCTCCACTCAGAAGCAGCACACAGCAGCAGACGGGACACTGCGGAGGGAGTGCGGGTGGGAGGAGAGCAGAGTCGCCAAAAAAAGTGAGGGAGGGAGACGGGGAGGAGAGGGGCGAGGAGAGAGAGAGAGGGACAGAGAGAGGAGAGAAGGAGCTGTGGAGAGCCCGTCCAGCGCAGCAGAGCCTCCGCTTCAGCGATGTAGCCGCCGCGGGTAGAGCTCTGTCTCCGTGAGCTCGGCAGCATGAAGAAGCACTCAGCCCGGGTCGCCCCGCTGTCCGCGTGCAACAGCCCCGTGCTCACCCTCACCAAAGTGGAAGGTACGTGCAGCTCCGTGAGCCGAGGAAGCCCTGCACGCTGGGTGCTGAGGAGGTGTGTGTGCGCGCTCGCGTGCGTGTGTGCGTGCTCACACTGCGGCGCGCTGCAGCTCGAGCTCTCCCCTTTACGCAGTGTGCCTACGGTGAGAGCGCGTGCGGACAGGGTTTAAAGTGGCTGCGTTTATTCGAATTCGAATGACGTCTAGAACGTTCCCCCGTACCCGGTAATCCTGCTGGGTCCCACGCGCGCACACAGTGCATTAAGTTATTATCGCAGGGGGACTCCAGCGAGTTTTCCGAATTTCTGTATTGCTAAACGGTCAGGATGCGTTTGGCGTGAAACGCTCCGTGCTGGAGAAAGAAGTCAGAGGTGTTGACGGTGGCGGTGATGGGAGCCAGACGTCCATCCTCTGAAAGCTCCCTCTCTGGAAGTTTGCACAGGAAATGCTTATGAATGCAGTGCCTGGTTTTAGATCTGGGAAGATTTCGAGCCTGACATGCTTTCCTGGTGGAGGGATACGTGCAGGGTGTTCTAAGGCCAAATAGTCCCTGATGGAAACTTTTTTCCCCCCACTATTTTACCATATGTAGATAAACTCAGTGTAGCTTCACTGGAGATTCTAGATAGCAAATAAAGCGTCTATTTTTGTGTTCTGGACATGGAGACCCCTGGTTCCCATCACCACCGCCACCACCATCACCACCACTGTAAAGAACATTTGGGTCTCTACAATGAACCATTTCACACCAAACCCACTCTGAAAGACTCTCAATCTCTGAATTATGGAGGGTCCTTGGAAAGGTCGGTGGGATTCCCCATTAAGGAGTCCCATGCATGCATGCCCCTCCCTCTGTTACGGCAGAGCTCTGCTGGTGCCCTGAACCAAGAAGCCACCAGCCGGGAGAAAAAGGTAAACAGAGCCAGTCATGCCTATGTGCTAGCCTTTCCATTCAGCTTCAGCAAGCAACCTGCAAAACCAGGATGATGTGTTGTGTTTTGGATGCTGGTATGGTGCCCAAGCAGCATGACCATGCAGGGTGACCAGCTGAACCAGCACCAGACCAGCCGTGAGCAATCCAGGTGGTTCTGAGTGGAGCATTTCACGTTAAACCTCTCCTCCGGCCACCCACTGTGCTTCCATCAGTTTGAGGTTTGCGTATTTAATACTGCGGGTTTTAAAGCTGCATGCCACTCTAGTGGAGGAATGAGAAGCGGAAAAGATAGGAAATTGTTATTTCCTGCTGAGAGACTGTGTAGCTAATTAAACCTCCTGGTCCCTCCTTTTTGGCCACGCTGTGACCCGCATGCTTACAGCTGGGTTAGGGAATGCGTTTCAAGAAGTTCCTAGAATAGCTTCATTCTGAAAGCAGAGCAGACAGTAGCTCATATGTTTGTCTGTTTAATGGGTTTTGGTCTTGGGAGGCCAAAGAGCAATGTTTGTGGTGGGTTCAGGGCCTCACTGTCTGAGCGCCCACCTTGTATCTACACTCATTGTCCGTGTTATCAGCTCCACTTACCATATAGGTGCATGTTGTACGTCTACAGTTACAGATTGTAGTCCGTCTGTTTCTCTGTATACTTTATTACCCTGTTCTCCAATGGTCAGAACCCACACAGGACCACCACAGAGCAGGTATTATGTGGGTGGTGGATCATTCTCAGCACTGCAGTGATACGGACATGGTGGTGGTGTGTTAGTGTGTGTTGTGCTGTTGTGAGTGCATCAGACACAGCAGTGCTGCTGGACACCTCAGTGATGATCACTGCTGGACTGGGAACCACCAACCAAAACTGTCCAGCCAACAGTGTCCTGTGGGCAGCGTCCTGTGACCACTGATGGAGGACTTGAGGATGACCAACACTGCACTGTGCTGTAGCAGATGAGCTATCGTCTCTGACTGTACATCTACAAGGTGGACCAGCAAGGTAGGAGTGTCTAATAGAGTGGAGAGTGAGTGGACACAGTGTCTAAACACTCCAGCAGCACAGCTGTGTCTGATCCACTCACACCAGCACCACGTCAGTGTCACTGCAGTACTGAGAATGATCCACCACCCACATAATACCTGCTCTGTGGTGGTCTTGTGGGGGTCCTGGTTCCTTGACTGGCTGATTTGTACAGGATAAAAGAGCTCTGTAATTTCTCCAAATTACCCCAAATCGACTAGCACTAGGCTAGTACAGTGGGTTCATTCAGCTAACCAAATGCCACTCAGCAAATGTGCCTTGTGGGTGCTTTGTGGTTCATTTTCCATGTTCCTTGTAATTCCGGCATTTCACCGGTAGAATTGTGGATTTCAGGGGTCTTGTCTTGCACTTGAGGACTAAGGAACTGGGTCAAATTGAGAATAATTTTAGGCTATTTGCCATGTCTTTGGGCTGCAAGAAAAGGGAAGCAAAGTGAGGCACCTTTAACATGAAGCTTGTTTGAATTGTCCCATTCCACCTCAAATGCTGCAGCACTTACGTTCTGGCACCAGCATCAGAATAAGTGCTGCACCAAACACGCAAAGGGTGGGGTCTGACTTTTGCTCAGTGCCATACCTGTTTTTGAGAGAACACTTGTTTTGGCATTATTAGAGGTACTTTAGAATAGCAGTATGAATGGATAGGCTTCTTATGACGGAAGTGACCAATGGTTACGTGTTATGGTTCAGTATACGCCAGCAGTCTTAGTCTGGACTAAGGGTTTAGATCGGTCTTCTCAATTTTAGACCAGGACTCGTATCTGTGAGTGCATGCATGTGGGAAATAACAAGTGTGTGTGTGTGTGTGTGTGCGCGCAAAATGTGTTAAACACTAAACACTTATTGTCCCACTGGGGCTGGTCAGGTTTCTGGGTTGGCTCAGGCACTGTGTCTCTGCTCATTGGGTCTCTTGGGATCATTTTACCACAACCAGCATTTAAGGCACAAAACCAATTCTGCCTGTTTGCAAACACAGCAGTCTGTGGCTGGTTGTGCATTCAACTTCCATTACAATAGAGCTCCTAGAGAGGTAAATAGAGGAGTAGCCCATACTAAAGATGATAACGGGTCTGACATTCCCAATTACATCTCATATCAGTCCAGTGTGTTATATAGAGATGGGGTACTGCACAAGAGTCGTGGATCAACCTTATGTGTATTTCATTCACAGTCTAAAAGACGTATAAGTGCCAGTCGTTCATTTGGGCAGGGGATATTTCAGTCAGAATAAGTGGAATAAGTCATAAATAAGTGATAAGAGTTGAAAAGACTCCTAACAACCACCTGGAAGACCTGCTAGGCCACTAAGACTGTCCCCATCGCATTAACAGCACCACGGTGATAATTCAGTTCAACAATATCCACTTAAGTTTGATGCCATGGGTCTAGGGCTGTGTATTGGCAAACTGACGATATAATGCATCATGGTACAGGGATTACAATTTGCTATATTGTGATATATTGCGATACTGTAAACAAGCCAAAATATAGTACAAATTTTAAATATTATTTTAGGAAAACTGTCATAGTATAACAAACACACCATCTATATACATAGGTTTGCTAATGCTAACGTTAGCAGTGCGCCTTTATGCTGCTTGTTTGTGTTGGAGTGGAAGAGTCTAATGATGAAGAACACTGCGATCTAATACAGTATCACAAAACAAAATGTCGCAATATTCAATATTTCCATATACAGGTCCATTTCCTGGGCCAAATGCTGCTTCAGATCCTACAAGCAAACGATCACTTCCTTCTTTAGTGAGGCACCATCGAGGGTGAAAAAGGGTCTAACTTCTTTCCCCTTCAGGGGTCCTGCTGTGCTGGCTAAGGCTCACATCTTTTCAACATGCTGTAGCTCTGTGTTCTTTGTTGTTTGACTAGATCTGAGACCTTCATTGTGCTAATGTAGCTAGCTAGCTAGCTACCCAAATTATTATTAGCACCCACTGGCGAAGGCCAAACTGGCCAGTTGTAGATACCTTTGAGATACATATGAGATATATATGGTGTTTCTTGCAATGAACCTTTCACCTTAAGGGGTCCTGCTGCATGGGCTAAGGCTCATATTTTTTCAACCTGCTGCAGTTCTGTGTTCTTATTGTTTGAATAGATCCAAGTTCAAAAACCTTCTTAGTTATCATTCTAGCACTTTCCTTGCAATGTGAAAGAGGAAAAACTGGCGAAGGCCAAACCGACCAGTTGTAGATACCTTTGAGATATACAGGGGTTGGACAATCAAACTGAAACACCTGTCATTTTAGTGTGGGAGGTTTCATGGCTAAATTGGACCAGCCTGGTGGCCAATCTTCATTAATTGCACATTGCACCAGTAAGAGCAGAGTGTTCAATTAGCAGGTAAGAGCACAGTTTTGCTCAAAATATTGCAATGCACACAACATTCTGGGTGACATACCAGAGTTCAAAAGAGGACAAATTGTTGGTGCATGTCTTGCTGGTGCATCTGTGACCAAGACAGCAAGTCTTTGTGACGTATCAAGAGCCACGGTATCCAGGGTAATGTCAGCATACCACCAAGAAGGACGTTTTCCTCCACCAGCATCACGTAGTGACCTGGCCACTATCCTGCAAGAATGGCTTAAAATCCCTCTGACCACTGTGCAGGACTTGTATATGTCATTCCCAAGATGAACTGACGCCGTATTGGCCGCAAAAGGAGGCCCTACACCATACTAATAAATGATTGTGGTCTAAAACCAGGTGTTTCAGTTTCATTGTCCAACCCCTGTATATGGGGATAAATAAGCTGTTTCCTGCTATGAACCCAAATCTTCATGTTTAGGTTGGTACCCTTTTTTCTGTGCTGCCCACCTAAGCTGAAGATAGTTAGTCTAGCTAATCTGGCCTGACAACGGAAACACGAAGACGTGGTTTCATAGCAAGAAACATCCTAAAAACCCACATACTATATTGAGGGGATCCACAAAGGGCCAGTTTGGCTTTGGCCAGTGGGTGCTAGTGTAGCTAGGTTTGCTAGCTAGCTACATTAGCACAATTAAAGACTGTTTTCCTTCATTGGTTTAGGAATTCACCTCACCTTATCAACTGCAGCCACTTCTTCTTCTCTTTGTCATTGCAAGGAAAGAGCTAGAATGATAGCTGAGTAGGTTTTTGGACAACAAGGAAAAGAGAACTGCGGCCTGCTGAAAAGACAAGAGCCTCAGCCAGCGCAGTAGAGGCTTGGAACTGGACGTCTCAGCAAGTGGATGGGTCTGAAAAGACACATCACACAAATAAGCTGCTGGTGTTCTCAGAACAATGGACTGACCACCCCAGAGTCCAGACCTCAACACCACATTACGGTTATCTGAGAATGCTGAACCAACTTCTAAGACTGAACTTTGGGGATGCTTTGGAGGTGCTGTGGAGGTGTGGCTATAGATTTCCTTGACAAACTGAAAGCGAGCCTGCTGAAGAGAACGGAAGCTGTAATAAAGGAAAAGAATGGATACAAATAATCTGAAACTGAGCTCAATTTTAAGATGCTGGTCTTGTCTTCGGTCGCAAGGAATGGAAAGTAAAGGGAGGCACTTCTAACATGAAGCATGTTCGAATTCTCCTATTCCATCTAGCTAGCGAACCTACCTACGCTAGCACCCACTGGCCACAGCCAAAATGCCTGCCAAAGTGGTGATGAATAACGGTGTTCCAGCAGCTGTCTGTTCCCGTTGATGGAACCTAACAAATCCAGGCCCTTTGTGGATCCCCTGAATATAGTCTGTGGGTTTTTTTAGGGTGTTTCTTGCTTTGAAGCTACGTCTTCGTGTTTCGGTCATCAGGCTTGATGGTCAGACGAAATGACAAAGATAGCTAGCAAGACTATCAGCTTAGCTGGGCAGCACAGAAAAAAGGGTACCAAGTTAAACATGAAGATGTGGCTTCAAAACAAGAAACAATGTATACTGTACGTCCCATATATATATCTCAGGGGTATCTACAACTGGCCAGTTTGGCTTTTGACGGTGGGTGCTAAAAGAATGACACAAATAACCTGATATTATATGTAGTAGTTGATGTATTTCATTCTGTTCAACAGATATTACTATGCAGACGTCTTAGGCACCTATGGATGTTGTGTAAAACAGTATGTCTTGGTAAGAATTATGTTTTTACTTGTATCTAAGCAATACGTGTTATTAGAATGGATGCAAATACTTACACAGGGCATGACTTCCATAAATGATTGAAATGAGTAGTTGGTATCTTAGGAGCAAGTTTGGATGGATATTTCTCCTGGGCACCTCCAGCCTTCGCCTGGATTTGTTAGGTTCCATCAACGGGAACAGACAGCTGCTGGAACACCGTTATTCATCACCACTTTGGCAGGCAGTGCTTAACGTAGAAGCCGTAAGTGCTTGCTGCAAGGAGAGCCGAGCCAGGCGACTGCAGAAAAAGCGGAGTGAGTCATTGAGCTGCTGTTGCTCATGCTGTTTGACTGCCAGATGCCTTGCTTTTCATCTCGCGGCTTTAGTGAAGGTGCAATCTCCCCCCCGTACCCACCCCTCCCACCCAAACAACTGGAAAAGGCTGCAAGGAAGCTGCTGACTTTCTCTTGTGCCGTTTTTAGATCTGTACCTGCTTTTGTGCCATAATTGGCCTTATATCATCCAAATCATGGAGGCATGGAGCCTCACGTGTGCTAATAGTGTCCTGCTGAGTTACATCAGTTTGCAAGACGGATGCGTGGCTGTCACGCATGCATGGAGTAAGCGGGGGTGTGATGGCACGCCAAATCCCTGTTTGAATCTCCAGAGTATGTCGACTGGGGTACCTCTATCTGTTTTGAGCGGGCACTTGATTATTCTGAAGGGCATGAAGGGCCAGACAGGAGGAGTGCACCAGTGCTGCTCTCCAGCCAGCTTTATGAACTGCTGCGCACATGCCGCTCCAGAGGAAGTGAGGGCTTTAAAGGAGCGTGACACTAGGAGCCACCTGTTTCTTTTTTGGTGTGATTCCAGGGTTTATGAGGCGGGTTTGGGTTCAGAATGACACGAGTCACTGTGAAACGTCAGTGGATGTTTGGACATCTGGAAGCGTGGCAGATGATGAGCAGGAAATGACATTTGCTCTGCATCACGTTGGATTTGTTCTGTCTAAATCAAGGCAGAAGAATCCCGGGGGTATGATTCAAACATGTCTATGGAGCAAGAGAGTCTGTTCATGACATGCAGAACCCAAGTCTATGTACAGAGCGCCGGTGGTTGTATGTGAAAGTTTGGGCACTCTTGGCCAAATGGCTAAATGCACGGTTATTTTATATCAGCCTAAATAATAGAAAATAAAAGATTAGTTGTGGCGTGTGCAGACATTTGGACAAACCACTGTTTGTAAGGTCAAGGACAAGGCTAAAGCTGCCCTCTTATTTGCCAGCTTCTTGTTTAAATTTTCCTGTTCCACCTTAAATGGTCCGGCAGTTGCCTGAGGTGACCGAATATAGCTGCTTCACCATTTAAGGTGGAAAGGGAAAATTTGAACCAGAAGCTGGACAGGTAGACTGAGGTGCCTGAATGTCTGTCAGTGAAAGCCAGGGAATTTGTCATTCCACTTAGAATGGGAACCCTAATTTAAGGTGGAATGGGAAAATTCAAGATATTGAATCAGATACAAAGTGGTCAGCACCCATGAACAGATTTTTGGCGACTGCAGCTGGATGTTGCTGACAAAACAAACTTTATCCACTCAGGTGCAGCGCGATTAGTCCCTTTGTCCGAAGGTAGTTCTAAAGCAGCGGGTGGAGCTACCCAGATGGAGGTGGTATTTTTCCTAGGAGTCCCCGCTCGATGCAGGAGGGGGAGCCAAATCTAAATGTTCTTGTCGAATCCCGTGTTTTCTAATGTAGGCAGCCACTGGCTTGTCTTATTTCACAGTTTGTGGGTTGGTAGGCACCCCAGATAGTATGTCCCCTTCAGGTGACTGGCTAGGTAGATCGAGAGGTGCTATTGGGAACTGTCAGCTAATTGATGCCTACAAAGCAGGAGAAGACTATTAAAGCACATCAAAGTGCTTCCAACTCGCAATCTCCAAAACGCCGTTGAGAAATTTAAGGGGAACTGTGGGAGTCGAGGCAAGACCTGGAAGACCTTGGAAACTCTCAGATAGAACTACTGGAAGCAAAATCTGGAAGAAGCAAATGTGACACGGTCAGTTGAGAAACTGAAGCTCAAGCAAGGCTGGCTTCTACAACAAGACAGTGTTCTAACGTACCCCTCAAAATCCACCTTGAGCTACTTTAGGAATTGCAGCCTAAAGCTTTGAGAATAGTTGCGCAGTGGGTAGCCCTGGAGCCTGACAGCAGAAAGTACCTAGGATTGGTTCCCAACTGGGGTGTCCGGGGTCCTCTCTGTGTGGAGTCTGCTTGTTCTTTCCATGTCTGCGAGGGTTTCCTCCTCTGGGTGCCCCAGTTTCCTCCCACAGTCCAAAGACATACAGTCAGGTGAATTGGAGATACTAAATTGTCCCTTATGTGTGAGTGAATGTGTATGTGTATGTCTGTGTGTCTGCCCTGTGATGGACTGGCGGTCTGTCCAGGGTGTAGCCTCCCTTCCGCCCTTTGATCTCTGGGATAGACTCCAGCACCCCCTGTGACCCAGCAGGATTAAGCAGTTTAGAAGACGGATGAGAGAGAGAGTTTTAAGAATGGCTCTCGCAGAACCCTGATGCAAACATCCTTGAAACTCTGTGGCTGTGCATGCAAATCATCCCAAGAATATCTTGGACAAACTTCCAGAATAGGAAGACGCCTAGCTGGCCACAACAAGCTGTGATACCTCCCAAAAGGGGCGTTAAGTAAGTAATGTATGTAGGGTGCCTAAACTTTAGCACATGCCACGGCAACTATTTAACTGGCCTATGCAAATGAGGCTTGTAAGGCGGTGGAATTCAGGCCTCTTCTCGCACCTTTCAGTGTATTAGGGAAATGAGCTGCGTAAGTTTTGCCACTCTGCCGCTCCTCAGGGGATTGGAAGGGATGGCTCTGTTTGGGGAGACACCTGCGATGGCAGCTCATCAATTAAGTGCAGCAGGGGAATCACAGCCAATCTATGAAATATTGATCTAGAGGAAAGAGTGCTGGGATCGAAGCCAGTCTGTTAAACTGCCCTCTGTCTTCTTCACAAGGCTAGAGACACAGAGGAGCAGAGGTTGGACAGAGATGGATGGGACTGTGCTGAGTCAGACAAACACACACACACACACACACACTTGTTTTTAAACAATGGCAGTTACAGACTGTAGTCCATCTGTTTCTCTGCATAATTTATTAGCCCCCTTATTGCTGGTTCTTCAGTGGTCAGGACTCACAATACCAAAATGATCACTTCCATACAATAACCTAATTATCTCCATACTGATATTAAAAAACAGCAAAAACCTCAAACACCAGGAAACAAATGACAGAACATGGAACTTAAATACTTGCGTGGTTTAGTGGTTTCTAGGGTTTAGTGTAGATGTGGGGGTTAGGGTTTAGTGTAAATGTAGGGGTTAGGTCTTTAGTGTATGTTTAGGGGTTAGGGTTTAGTGTAAATGTAGGGGTTAGGGTTTAGTGTAAATGTAGGGGTTAGGTCTTTAGTGTATGTTTAGGGCTTAGGGTTTAGTGTAAATGTAGGGGTTAGGGGTTTAGAGTATGTTTAGGGGTTGTATTTTGGATCATTATTAGTTCTAAGTGTGTGTGTGTAACTAAAGCAGTTTGCTTCTTTCTTCTGTCTGCACGTGTCCGTCACATCAGCCACTTGCTCGGTGATCCACATCCTCGACTGTGTGTGTGTGTCTGTGTGTGTGTGTATGTGGATGCTTCCCCTGTTTGTCCGTCAGATTTGGCAGATGAGTCTCGTCACCAGTGCGTGTTGGTGAGAGTGTGACTGACATGTCAGGCTGATCTGCCTCCAGCAGCTGAGCTACTCTGCATCTCTCTAGCGGACACTGTAGTAAACAAAGCCACCCACCCACACACACTACCGAGACCACTCCGCTTCATGTCTGACCTGCTACACACATCACACTTACCGACATGTGCCGTCCTTGTTCCCAGTGTGCCTAGGTTGTCTAGTGTGCCTAGTCCTGGCTGTTGGCTTAAGGTTTTACACCCATTAGGTCACAGGGAGGGGCACAGCACTATTTCTGGTTGAAAAGGTTGAAAATCCTTTTTACCAATGTTCTAGGAAGCTGTGTCATGGCTGCTGAGAAACTTTTATGTGCATGAATACGTCAGTCACGGCGCAGTCTCCCGGCAGGAAATGGGCTCATGTAGTTCCTTCAGCAGTGCAGCAGTGCCTCATGCATGATTGCCCAGCCACACAACATCTCAAACAACACATACGCTCGGCTCTATCTGTGGGTCCATGGGTGAGAGTGGGTGGGTGGGGGTGGGTTTGTGTGAAGGCTGAGGAACATGCTTTTTCGTGGTGGCTGAGCTTTGTGAAGTGGGGGGCAGGCCGGGGTGCCAGTGCTGGAGATTTGCAGCTATCAGCAAGAGAAATCTGCACTGCAGAGACAAACAGGAGGGCGCAGAGCTACTGTACACGCACACAGAGTTCAGATGCACAGATGGTGCGAAAAAGACCCCCAGACTTTATAGGCATAAGAGTTTGCAGACCAAGGAGTAGATACCACATATATATACTAACGTTATGACTGAACTGGGAGCCGATCAGCCGGGGCATGCATCGCACAGTGGTGCTCCTATTACTTGTTAGCTACATTAGCATCGTGGCTCCAGTGCAAAACTAAAGAAGCAAACTTCGGACACCCAACACACTGCAGAAAACAGTGCCTTAGCAAGTGAAATGATCTTGATAAACTAAAGAAGCTAACTTCAAACACATCTGACTCCTTTTTCAGTGACTGTTACTTTAAAGTAAGAGCCCTTTTCACACACAGCATCAGTTATTCCACCGGGCACTTGAGCTGTCGAAGGTGAGAGAGCTTCTAAACATAGCCTTCGGAATGTTCGGAGTCTCAGCCAGACTGTTGCATAGTAGGACATGCTTCAGGGTCACGCAATCTGAGCATTATACAAGATCATTCTGATCAGGACTTTTCCTACCAGATCTATTTTCTACTTATTTCATTTATTATTATTAATTTCAGTCATGAAGCTCCAATTCAGTCATGAAGCTCCATTTCGGTCTTGAAGCCCCATTTCAGTCTTGAAGCCCCTTTTGAGTCGTGAAGCCCCATTTCGGTCATGAAGCTCCATTTCAGTCATGAAGCCCCATTTCAGTCATGAAGCCCCATTTCAGTCATGAAGCCACATTTCAGTCAAGAAGCCCCAGAGGCTTTACTCCAGAAGATCTGGATCTGGGATTGTGAAACTCCCAAATATAGTTGGGGGAAAAAGATCGGCAGAATATTTTATGGAAGTCTTAACAGTCTTATTTCAGGACCAAACCAGATCAGTCCTTATTAAGCTTTGAAAGTAGGCAGTCTTCTATTACCTTACAAACACTGTCGTATGTATTTGCTGTTTTTCTTGTAAATCATGGTCAGTCACCAGAACTTGGAATCTTGGTGCCTCCCGTCGGAATAAAGTGGGTGAAAATACACATATTGTTGCATCCCTAGTTTTCGTGTTCTCCATTAGGACTGCCGACAGAACAGGGTTCGACACATTAGGACAAAGCCTTTTGGCGGTGCCGTTGAACTGTCAATCAGATTCCAGTATTGATAACGTTTGCTTCATGACAGTCATTTAACCATTAGCAGACCGGTGACATTCTTCTACAGACCCGGTCAAGAGTCCTCTACGCTGCACTCCATCATTTCAACAACGTCCAACAACACTCACTGACAACAGCCTTAGCCCTTGAGGACCTCTCGTGTTAAATAGATTCCTCACTGGCTCGTCTGAGCATCCCGACCAAGTGATACGTCAGCTCCGTTCATGAGGCGATGAGTGTGGGTAAGTCAAGAGTGTTGTAGTGTTCAGTTGTTTTGCTAAGCCTAAAAAGTGCTTAGCTCTGTGCTTCTCCCCTCGGGGGTAGACTGCGCAGGCCTGCCAGCATGTTTGGAAGATTAGGCTAAGCTGGGCTGCAGTGAGGCTCTGCGGCCAGATCGGCGCGAGAGACAGGACGGAGGCTTGGGAGGTGACTTTGAAGCAAACACGAAAACCCTTGAAACCGACACTCAACTCCCATCCTCCTATTGTGTCAAGCAGATCGTGTCTGAATGTCTCGGTATGAGTGTGTTTGTGTCCGAGCGGTGTATAAATAATCCAGCCACTTGACGTTATGCCTCAGACGGCAGATATCGATACGGAAGGTGTCAAGCACAGGGACAAATCAGGACAAGGATTATGAAACATCCTTGCAGGAAGCCTCCCATCATTCAAATCCATGATTCATGCTTTTAGGGCCTATATTTACGCCATTTTGCAGAGGTGGACCAAGTACACAAGCCGTGTAGTTCATCCCCAAGGTAGAACATTCCTCTGGTGTCAGCAGAAGTTCCTCCCTTTAGACCTCCACTGGAGTAACAGTACTAAAGTATTTACCTTCAAATGTACTTAAGTATGGAGAGTAACAGGAGCATGATTTATTATGGCTCTAATGTCCTATTATCATTTCTGGAACAAGACTCTTGCCCAATCAACACACTGTAGGTGGAAGGACTCTAGTGTCACTCTTGGTCCGCCAACCTTAGGTACCATTAGATAGATAGATAGACAGATAGATAGATAGGTAGATAGATAGATAGATAGATAGATAGATAGATACTTTATTGATCCCAGAGGGAAATTCAGAAATTCAGAAATTCAGTCCTCCATAGTGGAGGACTTCCACTATGGAAGTCCTCCCCACATTTCCACTCTCTCCACATCAAGCGTCTCCTCTACATACCTTCTCTCCAATATCTACGAACATAAAAGTTGGATGAATTGTTTCTATATATCAATAACACTACTCTGGAGAACATCTCAGAGGCCTGCTACCCACAACCCAAGTATGAGCAGGCCAACAAACGCCATCCACAACATCAATCTCGAGAAGCCCCCTTGTTTGGTGCATGAGCTTGACGGGTTGCATCAAACTGGTGGCATGTTGGCCCCTTGTTTGGTCTATGAGCATGATGGGTTGCATCAAATTGGTGGCATATTGGTCCGTTGTTTGGTGCATGAGCTTGACGGGTTTCATGAAATTGGTCCATTCATCCGGATACAAAGAAGTCTTGTTCTATCAGCCACCGCAGGTTAAGAAAGCTGTTTTGCGCTCCCCCTAAAGTTCCATTTTGGACTTTTTTAAGGTGGACTGTATAATTCCATGAGTGCTGTTTTATAGTGTGGTGTATTTTATTCTAAAGTAAAGCATTAAGATAAACATAAAGAGAACCTTCTATAAGTAGCCGGGCCTAAGCTTTTGACTCGCTGTGTGTTATGTGTATTTTTGGATACTTTGAGAATGTTAGTTGCCCTTTGCATTTGCTTATAGAAATGGCCCAAAATTAATCAAAACCTCACGCCAACTTTTGACATTGAAAGCTTGATACTGACTGATCACATTTACCTTTATCTGACACTCTTATCCAGGGCGATTTCCAAGGTTATTCATATTGCACGAAGGTCAGTGTAGAGATAGGAGTCTTGTTCAAGGACTCTTATTGGTATAGCATAGCATAGTCACCCAGACCAGGAATCGAACCCCCGTCTCCCACATGGGGCAGTAGCTCACTGGCAGGTAGTGCTGTTATCCGCTGATCCCTGACTAACAACGTGGACACCAGAGAAGACAACAGGTGAGGAGCCTGGTGATTTTGGGGTCCATATCTCCAGTTTCCTGAAGGCTAGTGTGACCCAAGGGCACATCACGCTCCACCTGTTTGGCATAGTTCGAACATTTCTTCGCTAGTGGCTACGCCGGAGCTGCATGAAGTAAACAGAGCAGTTTAAGCTTTGCGTTTTGCTCCTCTCGCTGTGTGTCTGGAGACCGTTTGGCTTGGTCTGCACAATAGCTTCTCTAAATTGGAGGACACTTTTTTGCTTGAAGTCTGCCGTCCCGGGGGATGTAGAGGCTGATTTGCGATATGATTACAGCCTTCAGACAGAACTTATTTGTGTTTTGCAGTGCCTGGCTATGTTCGGGATTTAAATCGTTATGGAATTGCATATTATGAGTCCTGCTCTGAGCGCTAGTGCACAGTTTTCAATAAAGCATTAAGTTTTCAATAAAGCTTATTTAGATGTCATAAAGCATCTAGTGATAACTATACACAGGAAGGAGCCTCAGGGGAACAGTAAGGTACATGGTATTTCCAGTGCTTTCTGGCATGGTCTCACTACTAGTGGTAGTGATTGTGATTGGTAACTCAGTAAGTGTAATGCGTTAGTGTACTGTAAGTAGCGTGTTGGTGTACAGTGACTCAGTAAGTGTAATACGTTAGTGTACTGTAAGTAGTGTGTTGGTGTACAGTAACTCAGTAAGTGTAATACGTTAGTGTACTGTAAGTAGCGTGTTGGTGTACAGTGACTCAGTAAGTGTAATGTGTTAGTGTACTGTAAGTAGTGCGTTGGTGTACAGTAACTCAGTAAGTGTAATACGTTAGTGTACTGTAAGTAGC
>CM067500.1:10705209-10729330 GCA_034552555.1 Semaprochilodus insignis | reverse complement strand
AGCACCACTATAACCGTCAAGAAGGTCTTACAGAAGAAAGAAAAGCATGCAAATCAAATAAAGAACCTGCTGGTGGTCTCAGAACAGTGGACTGACCATCCCATGAGTCCAGGCCTCAGCATCACTGAATGTATTTGGGATTACTGAAATCAAGAGAAGCAGAAAGTCCAACCAACTTCTAAGAACTTTGGAGGTATGGTAAAATATCCCTACAGGTTTCTAAGAAACGAACAGAGGCTGTAATGAAGGTAAAGAGTGGACACACAGAATCCTGACGTTATATTTAGTGGTCTCTGACTTTTGCCCCGTGCAGTATCTTTGACTGGCCTGTTCAACCTCTGATTTGTGTTGACCGTATGCTTTCCATGCACGTCCCACCCAACCACAGAGCAACCTTTGTGGGCTTGTGTGTGGAATCGCTCCGTTGCTTGACCCAATCACGTCGTCCTGTCTCTTGAAAGGTCAAAGGTCAGCCTCCCACCTCTCAAGTGCGTGATTAGTGAGATGTCCGACTTTCTGCCGTGCACGCACACACATGTAGTATATATAAACACACGCAGCTGACACCTATCATTTTCGTATTGGAAGCGCGTTGACCCCTGAGGTCATTTATGAGCGTGTTCAGCTCAGGGTGATGGCATCGCCTCACGCAAGACTGACAGTTATGAGTTAAAAACAGACACAGGGGCGCACACATGCTTTCACTCTTGGACCTCAGCAGGTCAGCGGGCGTTTGTCCTTTGTCAATAATTCACAAAGCGCTTCCAGTCAGACGTACAGGGCTCATTAATTATGAATGAAAATCAGAGACTGGCAGCCATCGCAAGCTCTCAACGTTGCATTATTCAAAGTATCATGTGCTTTAGGGTCATATAGAGCTCAGGTATTGTGAGATGAGGTACATTAATAGTAGAAATGGGCAGTAGAGCCAAAAAAATGATATCACAGTCTAATTACAGTGTTGGTATATCAAATCAAGCCAAGTCAACCGATGTTGTCACAAAGCAGCTTTACAGAGAATCCGGGTCCAAGCCCCCAACGTGCAAGCCAGAGGCGACAGTGGCAAGGAAAAACTCCTTCAGAGGAAGAGGAAGAAACATTGAGAGGAACCAAGACTCAAAAGGGGAACCCATCCTCTTCAGGTCCACCCCGGATAGCAATAAAAAGAAAAAGGATCAGAGCTAATAATTATAGGCACTACTGAATAGGATAACTGTTAGTAATTGTTAGATAGAAGACTATGATGACAGTCATTAGAGAGAATAAGAAGTGTTGAGTGTTGAGTGTTTTTGGAGCAGAGAAAGAAATGTCTAATTAGTCTGTGATTAAATAGCAGGATCGTGTGATGGGCACGTGGGATGCAGGCGAAGCCCCCTCTCAGCCCAAGACAGGAAGAAGCTCCATGGTAGGCAAACCTGTCAGCAATGCAGGCAGGCAGATGAATCAGTGGCATCAGACTGCACAGGATGGGCAGTAGCCCTGCATATATATATATGTATATGTCACAGTACATTGGATATATGGGCTAAATCAGTTCAAAATGTGGCTCACGGTAAAAAGAATATTGGTAACACTTTACAATAAGGCAAATCTATTAACGGTACTCGTGACAGTAAAAAGCGTTACTAAATACTGTAAAGTCTGTCTAAAAGTAATATAGATCATTAATTAATGATAATTAAAATATATAATTTTGGATTTTATAAAAGAGTTTATAAACTCAATTATGCCTTCAATACGTATAGTATAGTAATAATTATAGTGTATTATCAATGAACTGACGTCTATAGTAATTTCAGATCAAATCTTAAGTCTTAAATATGTACCTTAAAACAGGTTTATCAGGTGCACATCAGATTCATATGTAAAGTATATACGGGTTATGTAATATTGATTAAACACTGTTGTAAACACTGTTGCAAGGAAGCGTCAGCGTGCTCCGGTGTGACTCGCTGTGGAGAAATAAGGCATTTAACTGGGTGTTAGACTAGAGCAGTTGGCTCTAGCCCTGGAGGTAAGGAGTAGAAGTTCCGCTCTGGTTCCCGTCTATATCCGGGAACTAGAAAAGGTTAACAGCGTCATTAAAAATATAATTGTTGGGTATTAATTATTCAGTCTTTTCACTTATTAATAATTTTGGTTGGCAAACAATCGAGGCATCCCTACTTTTGACTGGTAGTGTGTAAGTATGAACATCCGTCCGATTTCATGTGAAGAAACAGCTCATCCTGTACAGACTTCAAGTCATCAACAGCGTGCTATGGTAGTATCTGCACGACCGGTATGGCGCGCAATACGTCAACAAGACCATCCCGCTTCCTGGAGCCCTGTGATGAGATCCCTCTCCAACTCCTCCAACTGCTGGAATTGCTTTCGAACTCTTCTCTGAGACATACTTCACTTGCAAAGGATTCTCCCAACACAGCAGCACGAGTCCGAATGGAAAACACACACAACAGGGCATCCTTATATAGTCAGTCAGGTACAGAGATAAGGCCTGTCCTTGCTTATGTCACATGCATGACCGAGTATGAAACTTGAATCATTAGTATGTCTCATGATGTCAAACCCACCCACCAAGTTTCATTCCTGTCGGTTGATTCCTTCTGGGTACAGCTGTTCTTTCAATGATGAGTGTATAATAATACATATTAGACATTCAGATGTATTTATTTATTAATGTACTCGCCTCAATGTAAATTACCCAGACCTCCTCTTATGACTGTATGCGAAAGAGGCCGTTTTGGTAGCTTAGCTTCTACAGTGTATGTGGACTGAATGGACTGGTGTCCACTGAAAGTGTGTCGTGATTACATACTGCATGAAATGATTTTCATAAAGGCAAAGATGTTTGGCTGTGAAATAAGCCCTTTAAAGTCCCTAAGATCTGGTCAACACTGTTCCTGTGGTCAGAAGCTGATTGGAGATGAGTGGGGTAGCGAGGGGATGATATATTGTGCAGCAGTGAATGGGCTGCAGTGTGTAGCTGTATATAGTGGAGTTTTGAGGATGGAGGTTCTAAAGTGGATAGTGAAAGTAAACATGCATTTTTCTTTCTTATTAATGTGTATTTCTGTTTCTCCATTTTCTCTCTCTCTCTCTCTCTCTCTCTCTCTCTCTCTCTCTCAGGTATAAGGCTCGTGCACGTGTGAGCTCTGTCGTGAGGCTGCCTGTGTCTGTAGTGCACTGGAGGACAGTAGGCTGCAGGGGAGATGAAGCGGACTTGCTGCAGTGCTCTCGCTCCGTGTGGAATGGAGGAGAGTGTTCTAACAGACAGGCTGCTGCGGTCACCTGCACACCAGCAGAGGGTACAGACCCACACACATACACTTTAACAGCTATATAAGCTCACTGGACAAAAATGAGTCACCTGTGACTGAAACATACCTAATAGCATGTAACACCTCTGTGATTGGGTTTGGCATGGACTGGACAAGTTTCTGGATGTGGGCCACATCAATGTTCAGACACTCTTGCATTAAAGAATTGCGCAGTTGGGCCAGATTTGGTGGATGCCTTCCCTGGCACAGTTTCGAGGAGAATTCCCTGTAGACTGGGATTTTAGCCACTGCTGGTAGGCCCGTACGACCGTACACTTCCATACACCTGCAGATTCAGCTACTTCACACTATGGTCTTGGGCATGCCCAAATGCAGTCACTCCTTTTAGCCAATCATTAACATCTGCTTTGGAGCCATTTTCCACACATGGAACGAGAGTCACTGCACTGTACCACCTCTTCCCAATCTATGGATCCCGTCACTCACACCCGCAGGTATTTATAGACCCATCATGCTCGTGCAGCGGCATCTGCAGGAGCCTGAAGTTACTACCACCTTAAACATGTGAGGTGACCATTTTTGTCCAGGGACCATATGGACCATTTGGAATTGCACCTTGTAGTATCCATCATGCTGCTGTAGGCTCAGAGCACAGTATCTAGTTCGGCAGAGCTAAAGACAAATGGATCACTGAAGCAGTAGGCACCATGAGAGGGCACTACCTGAAGTAGCTCTGGAGCTTAGCTCAGATTGAGCAATGAAGTTTTCATATCAGGAGAGCTACTTACTTTCATCTGACCAGTAGAACACAGACGCTGTAGCAGTTCAGCGCTGAGCAATGCGCATTTCATCTAGATTGCTCTTCCACTCCTCCGCAGCCTGTTGTAGTGGCTGGCTCAGCAACCACACACTACCAGGAGCTCACTCGCTCACGTCACCACCACGCTGACTCAACTACGACAGAAAGCCTGAGAAAGCACGCAGCCCGCGACCCATGAAATCACGACCGTGTCAGAGCAAAACCGAGAGCTACAAGAGTGACGAGCGAGCAGGAGAGAGGGAGAGTGGTAAACAGCCAGGGCGGGGAGGGGTGGATGAGAGAGGAGAGCAGAGCAGCGCTGTGAGCTCACGGAGGTCGTTACTCTTCATGACACCTTTCTAATACCACTCTAATCCACTCGACTGATCCCTGGTTCGTACCTGTTTATCACCCAGACAAACACACAGGCGTCAGAGGCTGGTTCCACTCGGCCTATGAGGTCGTGACCTTGATGAGATAGTGATGCCAGTGCTGCCGGTTTGAAGGGGCATGACGGATGTGTGGGTGGGCTGAGCCCTCTCTTGCACAGTCTCCCAACTTCTTTAACGTGAACATGCATTTCCTCGCACTCATCTATTGCCACATTGGGCAGTGGATAACTTTAAGATGCTGGGGATTTGGAAGTTGGTTGATGGTTTTGTGACATTGTAGTTAGGTATGTACGCTGTGTTGTATGGTGTTCATGAGCTTTCTTAATGGTTCCTTCCCACATCCCTAAAATGCTGAGAACGTCACTGTTAATGCAGGACTCTGATTCATGTTTCATATACTGTTCTACCAGGCTGATGAGATTTAGCGCCTAGGTTAAGTCCTGTAAACTGGGTGTTTCCCTCATACAGTACATCTGTATTCACCCTCTGTCTGAAACATCCTGTTACAGCTCCTGTGACTTTAAGCCCCGCCTCCCAATGAGCCCACTGTGCTCTAATTGGTCAGTTCGCCCACTCTGTTCTGAATGTTAAGTTCACCCACTTGGGACCATGGACAGGGGTTTCCGCCCGTACCTGGCGTCCAGAAGTTGCTGTGCATTGTGTGATAGCGTACCAAGCTTGCCGGTAGGACAACAAGGATTGAGGGCTGGAATTCCAGTCAGGCGTTTCTAAGGAAAGTGGAGTTTCTCCCTCTGGCGTGTACTTTATAGCTTTATAGCTCTGCAGACAGTTAACATGCACAAAAAGCTCTATAGAAGGGAAACTTAGAACCATTTGTCATTTGTGCTTCCGTATTCCATATTAATATAGGTATTAATGAATCCCCCTTAATATTAAAGCAAATTTTTAGCTTTTGAGCATCACTTTAAGTGGGCCAGCGCTAAAAGTGCTAGGTGCAGTTGTACTGTATATAGCTCTGCTCTGATTGTCTGACTGGTACGTGCCTCACACAAACAACAGCCTGAGCGGAAACACTCCTTATTGATTCAGCGGAATGGAGAGAGCCAATCTGCTGTAGGGCTAATAGGTGGATGTATGTAGATGGCCCAGGTTGAGGAGTTAATGGCACATCGCTAATATAGTTTACATTCAACAACTTTCCGAGATTTGAGCCTTGTTAGAGCTTGAGATTTGGCTGTTCACTGCAGCATGCAGCAAGCCCCTGGGTTTTATTGCTGGGATTGCTGATACATCTGGAAGCCCTCAATATCAGCCCTCAATATTATCAGTTAGGCCTTTGTCATTACTGAGGTTGGAACTTCGCTTGGGCTACAACCCTTCTACTAAACATATCAACCTGATTTCTTGACTGCCCTTCAGCGATGTTCAGCCCTCAGTGGCAAAGATATGTAAATCATCTTTTATTGCACTGGCACAATAAAAACCAGTTCATTTTCCAAAGTGCCGTAGCGTAGCATTTCAGTGTCCAGGGCATATTACTTTTGAACCAACACCCAGCGAAGGACCTACTAAACCTGCCAGAGTTGCGGTTGGCTAAGCATATCTCCAACTGCACTTTTGGCCAAGGCCTGCTCAAAACTGAACACCACCTTTTTGTCTTTTTGTCCAGATCGTTGCTGCAATTTTGGCCATTGCAGGCATCGTGATGATGACGTATGCAGATGGATTCCACAGCCATTCAGTTATTGGAATCACTCTAGTCGTGGCCTCTGCTTCAGCTTCTGCACTATACAAGGTAAACATTGCAGCTGTGTCAATGACTTAATGAAGGCAATAGCAGTCAGTTAATAGTGACTCCATCAGCAGGTAAAGTAAGGGAAAATACTTTTTTGTCATCAGTCATTTTATTGATGGTTAATGGTTAATATAGCTTATTATAGCTTATATTTTTATGATCTGGTTCATGGGGAAAATACATTCAGAGTCATTCAGAGTGGGTTTGATGTGAAATGCTTGTAGAGACACTTCAGAATGGTCAGAATTGTTCACAGTGGTGGTGAATGGAACCAGGCGTCCACCTCTAAAAACTCCCTCACAGACAATTATTATATGAAATGGTTATTAACACACTGCCTGATGTCTGAGAAGCTCTTTTATAATCGTTGCACACTATACTGACAAAAGTATTCGCTCATCTGCCTTCACACGCATATGAAATTGAGTTACATCCCATTCTTAATCCATAGGGTTTAATATGATGTCGGCCCAGCCTTTGCAGCTATAACAGCTTCAACTCTTCTGGGAAGGTTTTCCACAAGGTTTAGGAATGCGTTATGGGAATTTCTGACCATTCTTCCAGAACCGCCAAACCCTGACTCGTCCATCGAACCCAGGCGAAGAAGAGTGATTGGTCACTTCAGAGAACATGTTTCCACTGCTCTAGAGTCCAGTGGCGGTGCTTTACACCACTGCATCCGATGCTTTGCATTGCACTTGGTGATGTAAGGCTTGGATGCAGCTGCTCGGCCATGGAAACCCATTCCATGAAGTTCTTTACGCACTTTTCTTGAGCTAATCTGAAGGCCACTTGAAGTTTGGAGGTCTGTAGCGATTGACTCTGCAGAAAGTTGCTGACCAATTCTCCGCCAGTCCACTTGGGGGCAACCACACTCATACTTAGATGCAGGCAACATGCCGCTTTTAGCGAATGCTTTTTCATTGACTGTGGTACCAATGGAGAAACTTCCACCAAGGAGATAGCATGCGGGTCACCTCTAGCCATGCAATTCAACTTGATGGTAGGCACTACTGCCGAACAGTGGCGCACAAGTAACACATTTACACATATTTAGCCAACAGCCCTCTTGCTGCGAGTGTTCCCATAGTGTTCTGCGCATTGCTATTTGGCATGGCCATGGCTCCCACATGTCTATGGTGCCAGCTGGGGGGGCGCTACGATATACAGTACCAGTCAAAAGTTTAGACACTGATACTCATAGCATGTTCTCCTTATGTTGAGCTTTACTGTAGAATAAAAGTGAAGATACCAACTCTAAAACAGCTCTCAAGGAATTATACAGTCCACCTTAAAACCCTCCAGAATGGACCTTTACAGGAGGATGAACCAGCTTTCTTAACCTGCAGTGGAGGCTGATAGAACAAGGTTTATTTCTAAGCAGGTTTGGAGCAGTTCTATTGGTCTGTCCATCATGAATATTCACTAAACTGAAAGGAGAACTAGAGCTTTTACACTGTGCAGGAAAAGAGATCAAAGTTTTTACACCATTAAATATATATTAGAGGTGGAGATATGGAGAAATATAATACTGTGGTACATCAAGAGTATATGTGGTATATCAGGATATGTACTGTTTCAGACTCTCATCAGTTGGAGCCGTTATGTGTATGCCTATAGAGTCTTTAAGATCACCAACAACATCCATTTAGTTAAACTTTTTACCGGTGCTGTGTGTAACGCACACTGATGTGGCTTCGGAACACGTTCAGCAGCCTGAAGTTATCAGCACTCAAGTCACTTTGGTGGGCATCATTCAAAAACAAGCTACAGCTGTGAACCTACACCAGCAGGAGTTCACAAATGCACTTGCTTACAGTTACAGCTTTCAAAATCAGAAGTGCAATTGTTCGTTAGCCAAAGGCAATAAAAGTTACTCAGCTATTTTCATTAAATCAGGGTCAGGCTAAATAAGCATAGAGGCATTAGACAACTAAGGAAGGGGGTCCAAGCTGCAGCACACCATGTGGGTGAATGCAGGGGGTCTTGGGGGGCTGCGATAACATCACGCTAATTATCTTTAGGTATCCTCCAGGCCTGCTACATTGATGACAGGATGGAAATTACAGAACCACATTGCATAATAACACCGGTTTGTGATGTGCTGCTCTCTGACAGGTCTGAGCTGAGGGGCATGTCTCTGAGAAAGGTCAGATGGGGACACTCCCTGTAACTCCCTTGACTTTTGATGTCCACAGTTTTGTCCTGACTGTCTTTTGTAGGCCTGGCTGATCATCTATTAATAGACCCAGGGAAGAGGATCCTTCTTCTACTCCTGGCATTCACCCTCTTCCTCAAGAAAGCTTAATGAACAGACAAACGGATGGATTGATCTACTCTGTGTCGTTTCTCTCAGGTGCTCTTCAAGCTAGTGCTTGGCAGTGCCAAGTTTGGGGAGGCTGCTCTGTTCCTCACCATCGTCGGGGGAGCCAACTTTGTCTTCATTAGCTTTGTGCCAGTAATTCTGTACTTCACCCACGTTGAGTACTTTGGATCTCCTGACAATATTCCCTGGGCCTACCTCTGTGGAGTAGCAGCCCTCCTACTAGGTATGTACGGGTTACCTTGATTGTCGTCAGCTGTCAATGGTACTGAGGTTTCAGTAATATAGGTACTTCCAGTGCCATTATATCTTCCCTACAGTCTATGTGTTGTTTTAATTCTCTCCAGCGTTCAACATCCTGGTGAACTTTGGGATTGCTATAACATATCCGACGCTGATTTCACTTGGAATTGTGCTGAGTGTTCCTGTCAATGCAAGTAAGTGGTGCCTGCATCCTAGTCAAGCCCCCCAGGGTTCCACTTCCGCCCTACAGTCTGTTTAATCTAAAGATGTGAAATGTGTCTTCACAATGGCAAGAAGGAAGGAGGTGTGGGATTGCAGTGCTGTTGGGAAGGAAGATAAAGGTTACCAGGAACAATAAATGATGATAAATTTAGACTGATATGATCAATATTTACTGAGCTACACATACAGAAGTAGTGTCTCTCAGTATGGTGTCGGGCTGCCATGTTTGCTAGCCCAACATGCCAGACGTCTCGGCATGGAGTTGTAGAAGTTCCTAATGGTGTCCTGTGATAATCCATCCCATGCAGCTTGAATATCCTCACACAGTTCCTGCAGATGGTTCCAGGCCTTCAGGACGTGTGACGCGTAACAACAAACTGTTCATCTGATCGTGCTGACCACGGTGCCTCCACACACAGATTCTTAGGTCGTCTCCACCAAGACAAAAGAGGGACTCGTCACTAAGGATGACCCGCTGCCATTCTGAGTCTCTCCATGACAGTCTGGCATGACACCATTGCATTCTTTGGTGACGTTGACGTGGTGTTAAGGACAGTCGTCGTAAGGGTCTGTGTACATGTAGTCCCGCATCATGCAGCCGACTGCCAATGGTGCTTCCACTAACAGGATGATTTTGGAGGGATCACTGTTGGATCAGTCAGATAAAGCGATAAGGCCCGTCCTTGCTTATGTCACATGCGCAGCCGAGTGTGAGTTTTATACTGTATTTATTCAGTATGTTGTTACTATAGTTCCAGCTTCCTGAAACAGCTACTTACTAGGGATGCACCGATCCAACTTTCAGTTCTAATACTAATACAGATACATACACTTTTTGATATCATCTAATACTACTGTTGAATTAATAAACCGTATACCATATACACCATGTGGGAGAGAATTAAGGTATCAGGATTGACTTAAACATCACTTTACTAAGTCTGTAAAACTAAATACCTCCATACAGCTGACTCTTCAGCTCGCTCCGTGTTGTTGTTCTTGTTGGTAAGTCAAATCTGCTGGCACGCTGCACACATGTTGCTAACATATGGCAAAGCACACGTCACAAACAGGTCCAGCCTAATTATCCGATACCATATACCGGTTAAATTTAATATTGGATCGGTGCATCCTTACTACTTTTTTACTTGAAGACATTTCTAAACGGGACTTGTTGGCTCCTGCTAAATTGGCACAACAGTAGCCTGCGCTCAGCTTGGTTGCTTTGACATTGTTACCTCATTGGTATTGAATGTATGCCATAGATCAAGTCCATAAACCGGAAACAAGAAAAATGTTACTGTTATTTAAAAAATATATTTGCCTATTTTGAATGCCAAGTTTTCTTGGGCCCAGAGAAGTCTGTGTTTCTGGATCTGTTTATATCTGGTTTCTTTTTCACGTGATGGAGTTTTAACCTGTGTTTGTGATGCAGTGATCTCCAAGTTCTTTGCTATGTAACGTTGAGAAGCGTTTTTCTTGAATTGTTGCTGAATTGTTTGGTGGTACAGTCTTTCACAGAGTGGTGACCCCTCCCTATCTTTACTTCTGATAGATTCTCTGGGAGGCTATTTATACTCAGTCATGTGGCTGACCTGCTGCCAACTAACCTATTTAGCTGTGAGATGTTCCACCAGGTGTATTTTAGATGAACGTCTGTATATGTAATGCTATCAAATTTGACTACAGCGTTCCCCAGTTCCAACAGTTCCATTCATTAATTCCATAGTAAATAAAATAACAGGGAATTCCTGCCTGAAAAAGACCCACGGTTTGACTAACACCTCCTTTTTTCCTCCCTGTTGTATGTGTGGTAGTGGTAGACCTGTACACCTGTGAGATCCACTTCAACACAGTGCGGCTCATCGCTGTGTTCATCATCTGCCTGGGCTTTCTGATGTTGCTGCTGCCGGAGGACTGGGACCAGTGCCTGATCCAGCTGAGCACCAGATTGCGCAAGCGGGAGCAGCACGCCGAGCCACCCGAGGCAGGAGCCGGCTCTGGCCTCAACTGGAGCCGACGGACCAGGACCTCCATGTCCACGTTCACACACTGACAGACTTTCGTTCCCGAGAAAGTGACAGACAAGGGAAACATGGCTCCAAATATGCTAGCAGGAGAAGTTCCAACTAGTGGAGACCACTTAGCATGATCACTTACATAATGATGCTAACTGGCTCATACTAGCTTTGGTTGACTGTTAGCATAGCTGCCATATAACACATTCAGCATATTCCCTGACCAGCTCAGTCCTGCTCGAGAGGGCTCCATCAGCATGGCTGTATGACTTAACGATATTACCAAAGCGGTGGAACGTCTCATCGTCCGCTTACCTTTCCGAAGCTGAAGGGGAACCCCACTGATCTTTCGAAATTCCAACTTCAGAGTGGGTTGGTGTTACACGCTCCGTTCTAGAGACATCTTGCCAAGCCTCTCTGAACGTCTCAACTGCTAAATTATGCCAGAAATTTGACCATTTGGTGGAATTCTCATTTTAAATGTCTAGAATTGGCAACTTCTACATTTCTTTCTTCGCTGCCACCTTTTCCATTAGGCCATTTCTTTCAGGTTCGGTCTACAGCGATTGAGCGACTGCATGTACCCAGATCAGGTATGACTTACTGGGCTTATATCTGGTGTTCCTGTCTTTCCTGACCCGAGTCAATCACTTGCTGTTCAACAGAAACACTGTTATCCGCCTCTCTTGTGCAATAACTGCCTTCTGCACAAACACTGCAAACACTGTTTCCGACACAGCCATCAGTGCCCTCACTGTGTAGCGTGATTGACACGAGCAGCGACCGCTCCAGACAGGAACGTCCAGAATATCCATCTGAGGCAAGCGCCGCTTAAAGGGGGCTTCCAACAATGTTTTCACCTGAACTAAATCACTGCGGTGTAAGGAGGGAGTCGTTCAGAGTGGGCTTGGTGTGAAACGCTCCAATCCAGAGAAACTTACGGAGTCAAAACCTCTAAAAGCTCCCTCACAAAGAGTTTTAATATGACATGGTTTTGAATACGCTGTCTGATGGTGGAGGCTCTGTTTTACGGCATATACGGCATGATATAGTTTTGGCATAAAATATTATCCTTCTGGGTGTCAGGGGGTGCTGGAGCCTATCCCAGTGCTCATTTGGCAGAAGGCAGGAAATACCCTGGACAAGCCGCCAGTCCATCACTGTGCGGCCTAAAGTATATTTGAATCAATTTATTTGAATCTGTTTATGGCGGAGAGATAAGCGAAGGGTGTTCTAAGGCAAAACAGTCCCTAAAGAAAACTTGAATACGGCGTTGAAACGTTTTACAATATTTTTGAGATGATTTCTGCCCTAAAATCTATTCATGGTGGAAGGATACATGCAGAGCCTACTAAGGTAAAATAGTCCACCAAAGAAAATCTAGTATTTTTAGATTTTAACACCATCAACATTCCATATAATACTGGAGCAGGTTAACTGGATGGGGGGGCGGGGTTGGATAGTAAATACCACCAAACCACTCTGAGTGGCATTGCTTACATCTCAACCTCTAAATATATGCAGAATTTAAGTGGAATTCCCATTTAGCCTGAGACAGGCTAGCCTAAGGCCAGTAAGAACGTCCACCCGTCTCTGCTCATACAGAGTCTCCAGAGCTTTGACTATGGCCTTAACTTCTCCCTGCCTGCTGCCCTTCCGACAGAGACTGCCATGCTATCAACCGCTGTAACAGTCATGCACCGCTAACACCTAACACTCACTTAACGTCGCTCGTCTAAGGCTGAGCATGTCTAGCAGAACTGGTCCGATGGAGCTACCACGGCAGTGTAGTCGACTACGCCAACATCCATAACAGACATGATCTTTGACCAGTGCAAAACAGGGGACTTACTATGGGGCCTGTCTTCAGCCCAAAGATGTTTTCCTCTCTTCCACCGAAGACCACTTCACATGACTTCAGAACTCTGCCTGATCATGGACCAGGATCTCCATCCGAAGGAATTAGGAAATCCAGGCTGTTTACATTCAGTCAATCCGTATCAACTGTTGTCACTTTTCTTGCTTGAGTATGTGTTAACCACTGTGAGGCTACTTCAGGGTCAGGTGGCACCGCCACAATGAAAACGGGCATTGCCGGAGAGTTGCAAAGACGTCAGAAACACGGAAAACGCGGGGCTGCGTCCGCCGCGGGAATGTATGACCATTTCTGTAACACGCACCTACACAAACGTGCTTTTACGGAGAGGGTGACCAGGACTAGTGCCGTCTCCGACTCACAGCGCTTCTTGCACTCATTAATTTCCGATATTCCCCAAATATGACTTTGCAGTGCGTCATATTTCTGATTGTGTTGTTTATGTTTTGTTTGGATTTCTGCATTCTGATTACTAGCTCGGTGGGAAGGGAAGTTGACGTGGAAGCGCATGCAGAAACGACCAGAGGGGGAAAAAAAAAACAACAGCTAGCAGTCAGCTTCACTGCCTTTTCTTTAGCTCGCAATAGGAAATCATCAGCACTGTCTCCCATTGTCATTGTTCCAATGACAATAAGTATGATATTGTATTCCTTTGGAATTATCGCTAGGAATTATTGTAAACCTTTGTAAGGAATGACAATTTTTACACGGAAATGCAACATATGATGACCACATTTGAGGAAAATGAAAACAAACATGAATAATGAATAAACAACAACTTATTAGACCCGCTGTGTTTTTGTCGTCATCAAATATCGCGTCACCAGTATTGCGTTTTAGCATTTATGCTAATTCATTGATGCGCCGTCTTAACAGACCCATGAGGCTAATCATCTCTACATGCAAGCTGTGAAATACAGAGGGTCCTCCTACAGGGTCCCAGACCCCCTGAAAGTCTCAACATGCCTTGAATGAATTCTGGGAGGTTCCTGAAAACAAACATATTACCACGTTATGTTGTCTGTAAGGGTAAAACGGATGTTCATTAACATCCAGGGAAGTCAGGGAAAGCCTATTGTTTAGCTGCTTCACCTAGAGCAGTGTTTGCCAACCCTGGTCCTTGGAGGCACCCTGCGCCGCACCTGCTTGTCCCTGCTCCCAACCCATCTGATTCAACTCATCAGCTCACTAACAAGCCCTTTCGGAGTTGCAGGGGAGGCGGCGTTGAAGCAGGGGATCCACTAAAACATGCAGGGCAGGGTGCCTCCAGGACCAGGGTTAGGAAACACGGATCTAGAGAGCACTGCTCTGTCTCAGGGTGGTGCTGTGAGCAAACTGGTTCACCCAGTTGATACTGCATAGGCTAGGAACGACATAACTATGCTTAAGATATCTCCAAACAACTTGACAATATGCATCAGTGTGTTTATCAATCTGAAAACATGCCCGGTTTTCCTGGAGTTGGGATTCATTACTTGAACCAAAGAAGGAAAACAAAGGAGGGGATGATGGTTAGGATCTCAGTTAATGTGTGGAAGACCTACCAAACTAGAAAAGAGCATTTCCAGAGGAAGCACTGTTTAACCATGTATTCTGTTGCCATTGAAGGTAGAGGGAGTTAGCAGCCAGCCTGCACTGGGACACCCAGAACACCAGGTGGTATTTCAGACACTGTTTCTAAGTAATCCCAGGGTTCACTGTAAGTGGGGTTCATCAGTTCAGCCTAAAGCAGTTTAACTGGGTACATTCAATTCAAGCACCTTGAATGAAACAATGCAAAGTGAAATGGTTGAAATGAACAAAAGCTACACTGTATGATTAGCAGGGCAAGAACCTGGTGATACCTGCCATGACGGTTGCGATTCAATGAACCCCAATAGCAAGCAAAAGTTTGGTGAGATTATCTGTTTTGTTGATGTTCTATGTGAAACCAAGTGCCCAACAGACATTTTAATGCACACTTCCATTTACTGCACTAAATTTAATGCACAATTATGGCAAAAGTTATAGCACGTTATGTGTTGCTGTATTTATTTCCTCACAATATGTTCAACTCAATGCAAAATATAATAATTTATAATAATAATAATTTATATATTTTAAAGAATAACAATAAATAAAAAATAAAATGTGCACTAAAATTCCATATTTGAGTGGGTTCACTCTGAAGGACGTGCCAATGTCAATGATGGCAAGCCCTAAAATGTGCAGAGCGGGGAGTCTCCGGGAAACTGGATTAATGCAACTCTGGATAAGCCTGCTGAAACAATTCCACAGTGAATGTTGGCAGTAACTAATACTAAAGGTGCTCCAACAATATATTACAATGTGTAAGTTCTTTTTTTTCCCCCATGTAGTGTTGTTTTAGATAAATGTGTTTTCTGTGTAAACAGTTTTACAGTGATTTCATTCTGACACTGGGGGGCGATGATGAGCATGGCTGTATATAGAGGTACTATAAACACACAGGTGAGTATTATGTTATTATTACAGTGGGTTTTTTCCTCACCAGCAGTACAAGAGAAAGACAGTGGAGTGTTTTCTTACTACATTTAGTTATGAAAGTTAAACATTTATATGCCCAATAGAATCATTATTTTATCCATTTTAGATCCAAAACTGCCTCAGAGTTTAATATAAACACCATGCTAATCATCTACATGCTACATCAGACAATGACATGTTCACAGATCAGCCAGTGAGGAGTGGTGTTAGAAGGAGAGTGACTCTAAATGGAGGAGAGAAGAATGGCTCCAGAGTCAGGTAGGCTGATCAGACTTTATTCTGAAATGAAATGATGCTGTTATGTTAGTAAACGGTGGGAAAATGGAAAGAGACAAGACCAAAACAGAATCAGTGAATCTTCAACAAGACCAGATCTGCTCAGAGCTCCGTTTACAAACTTCAGGAGGGCTTAACTGTTCATCTATTAAATATTAATGTGCAGGATATTCACTAAAACACTCTCTAGCTGTTAGTATACATGCTAATAGTGTTAGCATTAGCTCCTAGATAGCTAACAGCACCTTTTGTGAAGTGTTTACACAACTGTATAAATATCAATGTTCTAGACTCCATTCTGGTGCTCTTGGTGCTCTGTAATGGTGATTATAGAGACTTTCTTCTCACCTGGAACGATAGTTTCTGACTGTTAGAGATCTGCTAGATCCACACAGTGCACTTTGCTCACAGAGAGAGAACAGTGAGCTCACAGATAAACTCCTGATCTGCACTGGAAACATTCAGATCTCCTAAAGTCCTGGCTTTTCTCTCTTTGGGGAGTTTAGTTCACCACTAGTATCTTTGTGCTGTGGTTCTCATGTTGGTGTTCCAGATGAAGAGGAGTTCAGTCCTCCAAACTAAAGCTAACCAAGAAGCAGAGCTCCACCTGAGATCTGTGTTAGCTTCGAGTGAAGGAGAGCTTACAGTGTGAACGTAGCAGCGTCTCTTACATCTAAAAGCCTCTAATTAGTAATGAACTACACCTGCTGCTGGTGATGCGGAGGAACAGTGTAGAACTGCTCCATCTGCTGGTAACAGTGCCGCACTGCACTACCTACTGGTGATAATGCAGAACTGCACCATCTCACCATGTCAATGATAAACGGCGCGTAACAGTCGAACCAAAATGAATAGTTTAGAATTTTTTTATTTATTTATTTTTTTTCTGGGGGAACAAAATGCAGTACTTGTGGAGTTGCACTGCAGTGGATGAATTGTATATCATCATTGAAAGACTTGGAAATAAAAAAAACCCCACAAAATTAGAGGAATTATTTAAGATAAGATAGCCTTTTATTATCCCACATTGAAAATTGCATTGTTACAGCAGAATATACAGTAAACAGATACAGAGCAAGAAGTATACAAGTGCACAAAAAGTTCTACAAAATACAAAACATAAGGAATTACAAACATAAATAAGTCTCTATTGTTAGGCAAAAAAGAATAACATAAAATAAGAAAATATACATATTTATGATTTTACATGTGTAATTGCACAGATATACATGTTGCTTCTGACAATGAAAAAAAAGTATATTTCGGTTCCTTATTTGTGGATTCTCAATCGTTTTCTAAGACTGGAATATACTGTTGGTTGATATTTGGTAGCTAGGCTTCGTCTTGTTCTGGTATTTCAGAAAGCAGTTCAGATGCTGTGAATGATTCTCAGAGCTGGAATGTGGTAGTTAGGACGGGATTAGCTGTACCTGGTGAGGTGGGGTAGTGTAGTGTAGTGTAGCGTTATAGTGTCGGTGTTTTTTTCAGGAGTCTCAGATGGATTTGGAACAAGCCCAGTCCAGAAGATCAGTGTGAAGAATCATGGAGCTGGACTTTCAGCAGTGCAAATGACCTTCCCACAGTGCAACACGTAAACAATTTCATCAGCTTACCCATTTTAGATGGGAGTTTTGCATATATTTGCATATTTAATGAGCAAACAGCCAATCGGAGAGGACGATTAAAATGAGAAAAACGCTTGAATTTTAAGAAAAAAATCTATCATGACTGAGAACCCAACCCCCCCACCCCCTTTCAGCAGAAGAAGCTGCCATGCCAAAAGAGAACCTTTCCTCTGGTCCCGCCCAAAATGGGTTGGATTTAAGTATCAGAAATAGTTTCTTGGCCTCATCGAACGCACCGTTCACATCACGGACCTTTATACGGACTGTTATGCAAATGCCTACTATTTGCTTTTATGATCACGTGTTTACTGTAATATTTTAAGATACTTAATATATGAACCGCGTTAGTAAGGTTGACCACTACTTCCAAACTCCGTGAATCCTTCATAGCACCTGAAATGTTGTCTGAAATACCGGAACAGGTCTAACTACCGAATGCCAAAATACAGTCGATTTTATAAATGAAGGTAAATACACAAAATATGCAGCAAAGACAACTTTTTAAAAAAGTTTCAAATATTTGTGTATAAATATTTTTACTGTTTTATTCTTGATTTTCAAAATTCCTTCTGCGGTAAAGTGAGGTTGTTTAATGTAAAAAAAATTACAAATTTAAAAATTCAATTTAAAATATCTAATCCCTTTAATTATACACACACATTCATATCCATATATATATATGTATGTTTCCACAAATTTATATGTATGTTTCCACAAATTTATATGTATGTTTCCACAAATTCCGGTCGCTAGTTGGGGCGGCTGGTCGTTAGTGAGCGTGTCATGTTGAAAATAGAAAATAGAAAAAGAAACGATGAATAAATAACTGTTTTGAAGGCCACGAGCAGATGGCGCAGATCTACACTGTCAACAGCAGATGGTGCAGTTCTACATTGTCACCAGCAGATGGCGCAGTTCTACACTGCTCCTCCTCATCACCAGCAGCAGGTGTAGTTCATTACTAATTAGAGGCTTTTAGATATGAAAGACGCTGCTAAGTTCAAGCCGTAAGATCTCCTTCAACTGAAGCTAACGTCGCTTAGCTTACATAGATCTCAGGTGGAGCTCTGATTGTTGGTTAGTTTTAGTTTGGAGACCCAATCATTAACAGCATCTGAACCTTCATTCTGAGAAGACGTAGGTTAACACTGAACTGGAGGCGCTGCATGTCACAGCTAGTACAACAGGACGTGCAACGTAGCACCAGCTCCATATTTAGTTATATTTGAGACCATATAAACAATGAAAACCATAAAGTGACAGAAAAAGACACGCGTACAATATCACTGATGTACTATCATATGCGGCTGCCATGTTCATGACGTAACTGTATTTGACTGTCAGCATAAACAAAGGACTATGTGAAGAGACCGGAATATCCGACCTTTTCATTACTACTACAGGATTAGTGTGCTGTCGGCCTAAGCATGTCTTTCTAAACAGATCACATATTATGTGTTATGTATCAGTTCTGCACTGTAAACAGTAGATGATGCAGTTCTACACTGTCAGCAGCAGATGGCGCAGTACCTGCACTGTCGCCAGCAGATGGCGCAGTTCTACACTGTTCCTCCTCGTCACCAGCTGCAGGTGAAGATCATTACTAATTAGAGGCTTTTAGATGTAGGAGACGCTGCTAAGTTCACACTGTAAGATCTCCTTCAACTGAAGCTAACTCCGCGTAGCTTACACAGACCTCAGGTGGAGCTCTGATTGTTGGTTAGCTTTAGTTTGAAGGACTGAACTCCTCTCCTTTTCATTTGGAACACCAACACGAGAACCACAGGACTTAAAAAGATATTAGTGGTGAACTAAATTCATACGTTTATGTTATACGTTTATGACGTGATAACTTCACGTCAAATGTTTATGTGAAGAGACTGGCATATCCGACTCTTCATCAGTACAACAGGGTTAGTGTGCTGTCGGCCTGAGCATCTTTCTAAAACTATCACATATTCTGTATTATGTATCATCGCCAGCAGGTGGCGCAGTTCTGCACTGTAACCAGCAGATGGCAGTTCTGTACCGTCCCTTCTCATTCCTAGCAGCAAATAAAGTTTACTAGCAATGCCAACAAATCAGCATGAAATAGCAGTAATACCAACCAATCAGAGCATCAAACAGAAACTAATGACCTTCTACTGCACAGTGTTTACAACCTGACAGCTGCATCAGCACTGAGCTGCTACTGCTTTCATTCAGCTCTGCTGAAGGCTATCTACTCACTCTCTGGTAGCATGTTAGCGTGTGTTGTGCTGGTACAAGTACCCAACAGTGTCAAACAGATGCTGTGTCTTGGTTGGTCGAGCTTAGTTTGTTGCCTTAGGCTTTCTGGTTGATGGTAACTCAGTAAATTAGCATATTAATCCGTCACCACGTCAGGAAGTAACTAAAGGTTACCATCCTTTAGAAAAACAGTCTTTATTTAGTTGTTGTTTGGGGTAATGATGATGCTTTATAAATTTGGGCTACCTAGTTTGCTTCACTGCTTGTGATCACTGAGTTTAACCTGGGAGGCACTTCACAAAGCAGGATTTCTCAGTAAGCTAATATTATAAACCATCACTCAATACGTTTTCTGCTTCAGCTCTCTTATTCACTTTCATGTGTTCATGGCACATGAGGCCAGATTGGAACCTCTCCCCACAAAAACACATCAAGTATCCTGAAGACTGACAGGGAGCCATAAAACTCTGAGTAAGGTCCTCACCAGTTTAAAGTGGCCATGTTGGACACACGTGGTGTGGTGTGATCAAGAACAGGCGCTCGATCAACAGGTCCTGAAGTGATCCTGGATTAAGATGGTGCTGAGCACAGTTAGATGCACAAAGTCAAATGTCCAAAAACAAGAACTTCTGGTAAAGAGCTGGTGGCTTACTAGTATAAGTGATTTGTTGGGGCACTAAAGGTTGTTGGTTCAAATCTGGTTGCTTAAGACTCTGTTTTTTCATGTGGTCACGATGGGAAACACAAAGACAAATGTTTTTTTAAAAATTAGCTTGGCGTGTGGGATAGCAGGTTGTTGGTAAAAGTCATGTGGCAACTGGAAGGTTGTTGGTTTGAGTCCCCCTTTGATTTTCATGGTGAAGAAAACATCAAGACAAATGTATAAAAAAAAGGTTTCAGTTCATGGGCTTGTGGCACAGTGGTATAAAACATGTGCCTGAATTCAGGCAGTTGTTGGTTCAAGTCCCCTTTTAAGCTTTTCATGGTGAAGAGAGGAGAAACACCAAGACAAATGTTTAAAAAGTACAAGCAGTATTTGAAATCCTGTGGCTCACTGGTAAAAACCCTGCTTCGGAGGCTATCGGTTCAAGTCAGGATCTCATGGTGAGCGGCACGTGCACAGAGTGACAGTGGATGATGAATGCATCAGGTGTGAGGAAGGCTGGAGAGCAAACCTGAGATGGGGGGGAAGCATAAGACGGCTTCCTCCCTGGGCCTCCCAAGAAAAGCAGGGGTTATGGAGCTCTGAATGAGGAGTTAAACTGCATTTTAATCGTTCTAGTAGTTAGTATGATGTGTGTAGTAACTAATTAGAACTCATAGTGTACATATTATTAATTGTATGTATACTATGATTTCTAATTAGTTACAACACACATCATACTAACTACTAGAACGATTAAAATGCAGTTTAACTCCTCATTCAGAGCTCCATAACCCCTGCTTTTCTTGGGAGGCCTGCACTGACAGTCAGATGACGTTATGGTGTCATGAACACTGTGTTCCAGTGATACTGATTTCTTTCTGACCTTTGGTATTACGTTATTACGTATGGTGGTTGTTGATCATATATAGAGGTCCACCTTAAAAGCTTGTATCAGCTACATTCAGGGCAGCACGTTGGAGGTTTCCAGTGACTCAGTAAACCTCTTCATGTAGCCGGTTAGCCTGTTAGCTGATGTTATCGGCAGCCCTTACCAGACAAATAACTTCTCAAACAACCATATAAACAATATAAAGACACTTTTATTGTGAATATCACCAGAGAATGTATACATTTGATCATATTACAGTAAATAAATTATGTAATCTGCTGGTTGGTTAGTTAAACTGAATGTTTCTGAGGTATTTTTATGGAGACGTTTCAATGTTTTATTGCTTTGACTCTCAAACAGCTCTAATGTTTTCAGGAAACAGATTTGGATTTCTGCTTCTGGATTCTATCCTGAAAAGATCCTGCTTCTGTCCTGAGCTCTGGGGAACAGCAGTGGTGCTGAACCTTAAGCATTTTCTGACTCACAGCAGACCAACAATAGCTTCAACCCACAGAGAGCAGTAAACAAGGCTGGGTAAACTCAGGTTTGGCCATTTACTCCATCCTAGCTATACTGAGAAAGCAGGAAAGCAATCTAAACAGCCTAAAACAACAGTCTAATAACATAATAATAATAGCTACTTTTTTTATGTTTTTCTAAAGGATGGTAACTTTTAGTCACTTCCTGACACAGTCATGGAGGAATATGCTAATTAATAGGCTATGTTACCATCAATGAGAAGCCTAAGGCAAGAAACTAAGCTTGATCAACCAAGACCCTGCCTCTGTTTGACACTGTTATGTCCTATAACTGGAGCTGAGTGAAGGCGTTCTTCTATGTAACCATGGTGTAACTATCAGGAACAAGGATTTTGTTCAAATGCTTAATATATGTGGGCTGGAGGTTAGGAAACCAGTGTTGTGACAGGAGGATCGCTGGTTTTAGCCCCTGAACCAACAGGACACAACAGAAGTGCCCTTGAGCAACGCACCTAACCCCCAATTGCATGCATTAAATGCGGTAGACAAATTCCTCTGTGTGCAAGCACAGTTGCCAAATGGTTCCGATTCTGAGTCTAATTCTAATTCATTTTGGGCTCACTCAACTAGTGTCTGACAAACCCAGAACACATTACTGAGAGGAAGTTTTCCTCTCTACGTAGGTTCTACCTAGTTATCCCTCACTGATTCTGGGCTTTACACATAAAACATGGCATGAAACAAATACTTTCACAATCATAGTCAACAATTTCTTACAAGACAAAATATTTTATTTAGGTGCCATACATGTGACAGTACAAAAAAAGATTTTTTTTTTCCTCATGAATTTATTATTATTCACAAGCAAACATTATATTCATAGTGATAAATTATCATTCCCAAAAAGCAAACCACATTTTCATATCTTCATACAGCTTCATCAAGCTGAAAAAGTACATTGCACATTGATGCAGTATCACCATCCACAAACAAAAAAGGCCCAAAAAACTTTTTTTGTTTTTTAACCACTTTCAAAACTAACTTATAACTTCTCTCGTTTTGGCCTTCAGTTTTTTTTAATCATATAATTTGTTCATTTTTCTGTTGTTATTCTATAAAAATGCCATTGTTCTGTTTGTCATTAATGCTGTGACGAACATACCTGCGACCAGCTTTAGCTGTTAGCATCCCTTAGCCAGCCAAAATGTATTTACAAAGGCCAACAAGAGTTCAATGGCTAGGCTACCTTAGTGTTATCTTAACTTAGCATAAGCTAGCTTACATTAGCAAACAAGGTACTGGCAGCAGAACATGAAAACAGGTAGTATGAGCTGTCGTTCTTGTTCTGCAGTGACTTAATTAAAAGAACTCATTAGCTATTAGGATTAGCGTGATTTAGGCCTTTTTCCTCCTAACTGCATCAGTGCTGACGCACAGGTTTATGGGAAATGTAGGCAGTGAAGGATGTTATTATTGGTGTTCTAAGTGCTTACTGCACTCGTAAATCAGAGGTTGCAGTGACTCTCACTGTCAAAATGTACATAGAACATGGCCACACGTCCTATAATACTCCTATTAGTCCTCTTTTCGGGATGAACTATTTAAAATGTTCACTCGCCAACAACATTGTGTGCCATTGGCTCATGTCCGTGTCAAAAGACATGCCTCGCATTTCATTGGTTTAACAAGGTCATGTGACATTGTGACTTGTGTAGCTCCCGTCGGACTTACAAATGTCATCCATTCCACCCAATTAGGTGAGTAAAGCAATCATGTATGTGTGATATAGGTCAGGTTATGATTTTAATTATGTTCTAGTATCGTGCCAACCACCACCACCCTCCCCCCCTTTATGATGTCCTCCTTTTTGGGGTTATGAAAGTGGCCACCCTACGTCCGGAAAGTGGTTGTTTACTACAGGGAGCAATAGCGGCAGAAAACGGCATTGATTTTGCCATAGGCTAAACCTCAACTGGCTTCGTACCGTGCTATGTGGTGTTCTGTGCAGACCATTAATAGTGACTTCTAAGCCAAAGCAATATGCACGATATGTCTAATATGTATATATGTATGTACTCTGATAATTCAAGTCACCTTGCTAATAGCAAGCTGGTCTCACTCACATGATAACACTTCACAAGTTATACAGGTGTGGGTGTTCCCAAGCTATTCCTTAGTCCCCGCTAAAGTAACGCCACTTCATAATCAATGAACATACTGGTATCCCATAACTTGTATCAGCATATTTGTGGAAGGTACATGCAGAGCGTTCTTAGGCATAATAGTCCCCCAAAAAAACTTATTTTTAAAATATGTACCTCTATTTTGCCATCATCAAACATTCAGAAGACGTGTAGGTTCACCGGTGGTTCTAGATAGTAAATAAAATGTCTGTATTTGCGTTGTAGACATGGAGACCCCTGGTTCCCATCACCACCACTGTAAAGCAATCTGAACCATCTCACACCAAACCCACTCTGAATAGTTCCAATCCCAATGACTGATCAGGAGAATTCTCCTTCTGAGGGTCCCGTAAAAGACAAAGTCAGGCAAAAGAACATG
>CM067500.1:10654792-10683236 GCA_034552555.1 Semaprochilodus insignis | reverse complement strand
TATATATATATATATTCTCTTTTAATAATAGAAGATCCATTTTTGGTTGGCTTTCTATCTGACAGGATGTTCCGTTCCACCTTAAACAGTGCCGTAGTTACATTCTGGCACCTGTACAAGCTGCAGCATTCAAGGTGGAAGCAACTTCAGTCTGGTTTACAGATAAACAACAAGCATGTACCGCTGACAGTTGGGTTCCTTGGGAAGGGACTGAAAGGTACCGGCATTCCCTTCCCAGCCTGGAACGCTAGATTTACGCTAGAAAGTCCACCATTTTGGTTCTGTAGCTCCGCTGTTGTGGTTGTATGTAAATGTTGGGGGTGTAACAGATGACTCTGTTCCGTATCAGTTAAGGATTTTGGAATTGGCCTGTTTTACCAGGATTTTTTTTTAGTTTTGCAGGATCAACAGTGTTTGAGGCTCACGGTATGTCAGTTCTGCGTACTGAACTCTTCTCATTACACCGTCACAATGTAGATACAGTTGTACAGTCTATGGCACCATTAAGGTACGTGTATTCTCCCATGATAAGTGCTGTTTATGGTAACGAATACTGTTTATGGTATGTGCACTGCATTGCATAGAATGAATTATGTATTGATCCACCAGATTCAATCACCAAAGAGGCAACCAAAAATAAAAGAGGCAACCAAGCAGTCTATCTGGCATTGATCCATTGATCTTTTCGGAAGGGGGGGCGCTCACCGTGCTAAAGCAGTCCCACAGGCGATGTATATGGGAGGGGTTCTGGTGGAGGATCAGGAGGAGAGCCCACTCAATCAGGTACTTGACGGACGCCTGATTGCTGCAGAAGCCGGCGTCGCACACGCGAACCAGCACACGCTGCACCACGAATTCCTGTAAAGACATGACATATATATGCACTTCTGAAGAACGCCATGGGAGCGAGCAAAGGGCGGAGACAGAGAGAGAGCGTGTCCCTGTTCCTTACCGGCCTCAGTCGGGGCAGCAGCAGCAGCAACGTTTGCCACACCCTGTTCTTTACACGGTGATGCAGGGAGTTGCTGTAGTAGCGCACTTTTGACTTGGATATCCCCTCATCCTGGGAAAACATGGACACAGGAGACACAAAGAAAAGGGGAGAGAGAAAGAGAGACAAAGAGAGAGAGAGAGAGAGAGAGAGAGAGAGAGAGAGAGAGACAGAGAGAGAAAGAGAGACAGACAGAGAGACAGACAGAGAGAAAGAGAGAGAGAAAGGGAGAAAGAGAGAATATAGCTAAGCTGTTATCCACCCCAATTAAACAAACAGAATAAGAGAACAAGCGCACACACACTCCCCACACACACCTTCCTCAGTAAGCGCTGCACCAGCTCCTCCATCAGGCTCTGCTGCAGGCTGTCGGAGGGTTCTAGGCGACTTAAGAAGGCCAGAACGCACAAGCGCGGAAACTGGTCATCCCTGTTCTCGCTGAAGGGGAAGAGGCAGAAACATTGGGGGGTGATAATCAGCATGGTGTGAATCTTTGAGCTGGTATTTACCTCGCTGTGGATGAAACAGCTGCAACAAGCACAAACAAGAAGCATCAATACAGCATGAATACAGGCTCAAATATGGTATAAGCTATTTAATAGTGAGACGTCCACGTTGCACGTCTTTACGTGTTAACGTCACATGCACAGGCCCAAAAAGAAGGTCTCAGGTGATCTCAAAATCAACATAATACTGATGAAGATGATGACAATAGCAGGTAATACACTTACATTCAAGTCGCCAAATTCTCATAGACCTCTTTTCCACCAACAAAGTGCCAGTGCTGGTGCTGGTTCCCAGGCTCTACTGAACCCTTTAAGAACGAGCCCCCCTTTTCCTTTTTTTGGTTCGAGAGCCGAGCGACTACGTATCCGGATGTGGGCGGTCCTTAGTCCGTAAGCAGAAGTCAGCGGACAACATACATACAACAAACATGGTGCAACATGATCTTCAACTGCAAACTGTACTTCCTGCTTTGAGGTGGTACATCTTACCATCCAGAATCAGCTCTTCCAGCATCTCTGCACAGCCCAGAGGGAGTCATAGACAGCGATTACCCACAAGACAGCTTGTACGTGCTTTGTTCCCTTTTATTTCCTGCCCATATGAACATCTACCATTATAAAGCTCCAGGTTATGCTTTTTCTTTTTCTAAATAAACAGATCTAAAATACAGTATTTGATCTGGAATTTGGGAGACATGTTTCCAGTAGTGTATAGAATAAAACAGAACTGCTCATTTTGGTCAAACACAAACTCAGAAACTGTGAAACTACAGAAACTGATCATTTTGAGGTGGTCTCTTAAATTTTTCCAGAGCTGGATGTGATCGCCAGAAGCCTGAACTGGAAAAAAAGCAAACACTGGGGTCAATTACAACTACGTGGTGTTGGCAGAGCCACGGCCCTTGCTGCTTGCATCATGGGTTCCAGACCACAGGGTTAATGGTGTTGGAAAGCCATCAATGAATGATTCAAGATTTTTTGTCACCGGCACCATGTTGGTGGAAAAGGGCTATTAGAGGAATGGTGCCCGGAGCACAACCCCTGGCAACAACACGTTCTTCAGTTACACATTTCTGCCAGAGGGGTCTCCACATTCCCAAAACATAAGACAATGCAAGTTTGCAACACAACAACAGGTGAAAGTAAAGGGAATTCCTCTGGCGATTTCTCCAAAAGTTGGCCTACCTGATTTCTGGTTCTAGGAAAGCGAAGCACTGCTAGAAAGCTTTCACATCCACTCTTACATCATTGCTTTCAAGTGAAATCCTGATGTAACTCAGCTTTTCCTGCATGGCCTTAGTAAGGTTCTTACCTGCGGATCACCGTGTTGGCTGCACAGTCCTGGCCGAGCTGCTCCACGTAGGTTTGAACCTCCTGAATGAGTCTGTAAGAAGGAGAAGAAGATAATATAATTACTCGGCGAATGGATTCGGCACAGCAGACATCATGGCACCATAGCAGCTTTGTGATAATGTCATCTAGGTGCACTGGGTAGGCATACGATCATCTGTTACTGCGGACTTCATCAGCTCCCCTCTACCCTGTCCTTCAATAACAAGGACTAACAGGAGCAGCCCTGACTACATCACCTCCACTGGACCAGGGCTATTATCATTTTGAGATGGCAACAAATGGGCTACAGTCCAACAGTTAATTAGTGTACAAGGTAGTCGAAGCCAATGAATAATTTCATCAGGCATTCCAAGTCCAACATCCATTTAGTTGCCCCATCCGTCTGGAATGCTTCCCATTTGTAAACAATATCATGAAGGTAAAAGGCGTTCCCGAAGATTCTACATGATATAATCCCACTCTGGTCTAGAGAAAAACACTTCTTTGAATCCGAGAGTGCTTGTCCATGACTTTCCCTCTTTTAGCTGAGGAACACCAGACCCTCATCTTTCGTAGAATCGCTTGAATCTGGGTTCTACCTGGTTTCGCCAAGCCAGCTGAACTTGAAAAGTTCTTTGACCTAGAGGGCTTAAGTAAAAGGTCTTATTTCACTTACTTAACATTTAGCATTAGCTGGATACTCAGATAGGAATTTGGAAAAAGGGGACACTACGTCTAAAAGGCCTTCACAAGCTTCAGTTCACATTTATGAATAATATACCCAGAATGTTCCCTCAAATGCAAACATTGAAAGTGTAGAATTAGTGCTCTCTGGGATAGAATTCCAGTTAAAGTAAAAATAAATAAATAAATAATCCAGCAATCCAGATACAATTCTGGAAATTCTCCACCTTACACCTTCTCACCAATGAACAACAGAGACTGCTTAGCTATGAATCAGGTCTATGTAAAGTGATGGTAGGTACCTTTGATCTCTTCTGAAGACCGGCCCATAGACACAAGCCTCGGTCAGGATATCCAGGTGGTTAATGGCACTTTGAATGGCAGTGTCTGAGTGGTTATTCGGCTCAGAGGGCAGCCAGGTCTGACAGCAGTGCTGGATCAGGACGTTCATCACGCCGGACTTCACCTGGGACAACTCCATCAGCTCGGAAGTCACCTGCCAAAACCCCACATTTCACAACCACTGGCACATCCTGCTGCTGTGACAGGGATGTTGTTATCATTGCCGTCTATCGCAGCATATAAGAGTTGAAGTTAAATAAGGAATGTTCAGGCTATTTACATCCACATGGAATGAACAGTGTATTATTAATCAGTGTTTTGTTTGAACTAACAGTCGCACACTGACATACCAGGAGTCATGGGATATCAGTACGCAAACTGATTATGGAGTGGTGTTACCTCAGGGGACAGCTTGGGAACACCCACACCTGTATCAGTTGTGAGTGAGGACTGGCCAGCGCGCTCATGGCAAGGTGACATGAATTACTGCAGTTTGAATGAGGCATGACAGTGGAATGCCTTGTTTGGGCTCATGTTGAGCGAACGTGCAGGCCACACCTTTCATCAGAACACTCCAGAATGCTTGATCCTTGAATCAGTTCTAAACAACTTGGGCCTGATGACATGGTGCATTATCCTGTTGGAATACATGAAGTCCGTGAACGGCTGCAAATGGTCACCAAGCAGTGAAACGTAGCGGGCACCGGTCAATGACGTGATTAGGTGGACCAGTGGACCCAACCCATGCCATGAGAACACAACCCACACAAGTATGGGACCACCACCTGCCTGTGCGGTGCCTTGTTGACAACTAGGGTCCAGGGCTTGAACCACAAACAAACCCTACCACTCATCGGACCATGCCACATGTTGCCGGTCCTCTAGGGTCCAGTTAGCAACCTCATGAGCCCAGGTGATGCGCTGCGTCCAGGGTGGTGGTGTTAACAGAGGCACTCTGGCGGGTCTTCTGCTCCCGTATCCCATGGAAGCTAAAGAACGCTGCGCCAACCTGCGAAATATGCAAGTGGGACCTCTGGCATGGAATGTGGATGTCATGGAATCGCATATGTGTTTGCAGGGACAATTCTAGCCAGACGCCGCCAGTGATGAATATTATGCACCAGTGGGCGGCCACTGCCCTGTCCACTGTGGGTGGTCATGCTTTCTACGATGCATTCCCAGTACACATGTGACACTCTGGATCGAGGAATGTTAAACGCCTACACAACTTTGGAAACGGAAGTTGCATCCGTTTGGTCTCCACTATCATGCCTTGTTTGAACTCGATAATTCACGTCTCCTTGCCATGAGCACGCTGGCCTGTGTTCAACCTCACTCACAAGATAACGCCTCACAACTTACACAGGTGTCGGGGTGGAGCTTGGACTTCCGTGTGGGGACACAAGTCATTACATTTTAAAGGTGAAGACACGTGTTAAGTAACATCATCTGAGCTCACTTGTCTTATGCAGGCAGTTAGCTTGGGGCTCTGAGTCTCGCTCCGCTCCAGGGCGCTGCGATGGAAAGCCAAGCGCACGAAAGCCTCCAGTGCTGGCCAGAAGTCATGAGCGTTCGTGCTCAAGGCCTGAACTAACTTCCAGGACAGGCGCACAGCCTCCACACATAGTGCCTCATCGCACAGCACCACCTAGTGGAGGAGACAGAAATAAACCAGCACTAAACACATTGTTTCAGTCGAGAGGTTTCTCCGTTTCAGGAACCTGCTAAAATTCGTATCTGTCGTTACGTGGACGCCAGGCTTACAGGGGAATTACACCATCGTTAAAGCCATTCAGAGTGACACACTTAGTTCTAGATAAACTAGAACCGTTCACAGTGTTGGTGAATGGAACCGAACGTACACCTCTAATAGCTCCCTCACAGAAAGTCACTGCATGAATGGTTATGAGCATGCTGGCTCATGTCTAAGACGTTGTTTTACAGTAAGGTTTTGGCCTAAAACATTTTGGATGGAGGGATACATACAGGACGTGGAGGGGGTGCCACTACATGGAGTGAAGCCACCTACCATTTTGCCATCATCTACAATATATTGCCAAAAGTATTCACTCCCCCATCCAAATCACTGAATTCAGGTGTTCCATTCACTTCTATGGCCACAAGTGTATAAAACCAAGCACCTAGTCATGCAGACTGCTTCTACATACATTAGTGAAAGAATGGGTCGCTCTCAGGAGCTCAGTGAATTCCAGCGTGGTGCCGTGATAGGATGCCACCTGTGCCAGGCGTGAAATTTCCTCACTACTAAATATTCCACAGTCAACTGTCAGTGGGATTATAACAAAGTGGAAGCACTTGGGAACGACAGCAACTCAGCCACGAAGTGGTAGGCCACGTAGAATGACAGAGCGGGGTCAGCGGATGCTGAGGCACATAGTGCGCAGAGGTCACCAACTTTCTGCAGAGTCGATCACTACAGACCTCCAAAATTCATGTGGCCTTCAGATCAGCTCAAGAACATTGTGTAGAGAGCTTCATGGAATGGGTTTCCATGGCCGAGCAGCTGCATCCAAGCCTTACATCACCAAGTGTTCTCTCAAGTGACCAATCACACTTCTCCGTCTGGCAGACCGATGGACGAGTCGGGGTTTGGTGGTTGCCAGGAGAGCGGTACTTGTCTGACTGCATTGTGCCGAGTGTAAAGTTTGGTGTAGGGGGGATTATGGTGTGGGGTTGTTGTTCAGGAGTTGGGCTCGGCCCCTTAGTTCCAGTGAGAAGAACTCTTAATGCTTCAGCAGACCAAGAGATTCTGGACAATTCCAGCCTCCCAACTTTGTGGGAACAGTTTGGGGACGGCCCCTTCCTGTTCCAACATGACTGCACACCAGTGCACAAAGCAAGGTCCATAAAGAAATGGATGAGCGAGTTTGGAGTGGAGGAACTTGACTGGTCTGCACAGAGTCCTGACCTCAACCCAACAGAACACTATTGGGATGAATTAGAGCGGAGACTGCGAGCCAGGCCTTCTTGTCCAACATCAGTATCGGACCTCACAAATGTGCTTCTGGAAAAATGATCTAAATTCCCATAAACACATTCCTAAACCTTGTGGAAGCCTTCCCAGAAGAGTTGAAGCTGTTATATCCTGTAAAGGGTGGGCCGACATCATATTAAACCCTACGGGTTAAAAATTGGGTGTCACTCACGTTCATATGTGTGTGAAGGCAGACGAGCGAATACTTTTGGCAGTATAGTTTACATCTACATAAACACTCAGAATGCATATATTTGTGTTCTGGACATGGCGACCTCTGGTTCCCATCACCACCACTGTAAAGAAAATCCGAGCAATCTACAATCAACCATTTCACACCAAACCCACTGTATATGATTCTCTTTATATCAAAGAGATGGATGGAGTGATGGAGTGATGGAGACCGACCTGTGGTAGAGCTGAAGACATGAAGTCTAGCACTGGCAGCACCAGATCACTGGGCAGCAACGAAACAGCCTCCAACGCAGCCTGAAAGGCCACTGTAGCACTGTTGGTTTCGGGGAGGGCGAGAGGGCTGGCAAACCTTTGGAGGAAGCTCAGACATGTCCACTGGTCTCTGATGAAGTGGGCCGCCACTCTGCCCCAATCCTTTAGAACTGGACTGTCATCTGGACGACTGTCAAAGCGAGCATTGGCAGAAGGACAGAAGAAGCGATCAACAGACAATGCTGATGTAGGATGATGCATACTTTTGCTTGGAATATGAATTCTTTTCATCCTCATTACCAGCATCATGTTATCACTGCAGGGTTAAACTGGGTTAAAGTGAAAACAAAGCCCATTAAACAAGGCTGAAGCAAGCAGACAGGTAAACAAGGATTTGAGTGCCGAGTCATCTGAACACACCTTCCCGAGATGTCCGCTGTTGAAGGCTTCAGCAGGGGCTGGTTGAAGCACGGGGGTGAGGATGAAGAGGACAAAGGCGTGTAGAAGAAGTCGGTGAGTGAGCGGAGGGACCTCACAGCATCAGACTGGGGATCGAACAAACCCTGGAGAGCAAGCTCACATAGCAGCGCTAATGTAGCCATGCTCACCGCTTTCTGCACCTGCCCAGCAACCGAAGGACTCTGGGAAACAGAACATAACAGACTTGATTCATAAAAAGCCTGAAAAATGGCAGGAGCAATGTGATATGTAGGTCACAAGGTAGCACAAGGTAGCACCACATTAATTACAAGCACAGACTACAAATGATCTGTATTCAGCATTTCACAATGTGACAACAGAATCAGAATCAGACTTAATTGGCCAAGTATCTTCACACATACAAGGAGCTGCCTGCTCATCTTGATCCTCATTTGGCTAAAGCACCGGCCTGCGGGAAGACGCCCGGTGATGACGGTGATGGCCAGTGTGTGATGGATCAGTGGGTATTATCTCTGGAAGCTTCCTGGTTCTGGAAGTGTGCAGATCTAACAGTGTGGGTAGTTTGAGTCCAATGGTCTTCTCTGCAGACCTGATAATGTGCTACCAGTCTGTGAGTTGCCATGTTTGGTGGCTGAGCTGCCCCACACTGTGATGCATGTGGTGATAACAGATTCTATGGTGGCAGTGTAAAGTAATAATACAGGATTCATCATTACTGTTATCACATCACAATGTGTTATAGGCTTTTCTAAGCATGTCACATACATCATTAGTACTTCCCAACTGCATGTTATATTAAAAAGAGAGCAAAATTAGTCCTGTTTAATAAGACCTGGTGTGGCCCAATCAACCATATGCAGGTCTCTGGATTAATTGTTTTTTAGGAGGTGTTGAATAAAGCACTATTTAAAAGCGGAATGAAGAAAGAAATCAATTCAGTGTGTCTCAAAAGTAAGGGAACACCCATTACTTACACCCATACACTATACTGCCAAAAGTATTCCCTTGTCTGTCTTCACACGCATATGAACTTGAGTGACACCCCATTCTTAATCCATAGGGTTTAATATGATGTCGGCCCACCCTCTGCAGCTATAACAGCTTCAACCCTTCTGGGAAGGCTTTCCACAAGGTTTAGGAATGTATTTATGGGAATGTCTGACCATTCTTCCAGAAGCACATTTGTGAGGTCAGACTGATGTTGGACGAGAAGGCCTGGCTTGCAGTCTCCACTTTAATTCATCCCAAAGGTGTTCTATCAGGTTGAGGTCAGGACTCTGTGCAGGCCAGTCAAGTTCTTCCTCACCAAACTCGCTCATCCATGTCTTTACGGACCCCAGTTTAACATGTCACACACCTGCCTTCCCATTTGCAATACCTGAAGTTAAAATCCAAGTACCGCCAGGTTGGTGAGATGGTCTAGCAGGTTTTCCCCTTTCCCCATAGCTTTGTGTTGGATCATCATTGGCATGTTTTCATTTCATATGTGTGTGTTCTTACTTTCAACGACATATCGTGTATTGTGATATTTCATTCATGTCATATCACCCACCCTGTATCAACCACATCAAACAGGACTAAACTATGCTCTCTGTGTAGGCAAATGTGCTGATGTCCATGATGATGTCCATGATATGCTCGGAAAAACATATTGTCACATGGTGTGATGCAATTAATCACAATAATGATACACAGTACGCTTCGGTACCTGTTCGGAGGGCCCCCTGAGGATCCTGATGCAGTTCCCAGCGAGTCTGGATACATAGTTGTTCTGTAGGTTTGAGAGATAGCTGGGAACGCTGCTGTAGGTCCTAACCAGCTCCCGCAGAAGTGAGAGATACAGGACTGCCCTGTCCACGTCACACAGCTACAACCAACAACACAGTCACAGTCAACACACACAAGGCCACTCGACATGGTAGCCGCCACACAATACAGTTCATCTGTGTTCACGTAAAGGCCCCACCTCCTGCAGTTCGCCACTCAGCCTCCTTAATATGAACTCATGAATGGGCTCCACCACCCCCAACATCAGCCTCGTCAACATTACAGCCACCTTGTCCCCTGCAAGGACAGAAACAGAGATTTAAAACCCACAGAAAAGTCCAAGCCAGCATTTATCCACATGTGCAAGCACCGCAACCATCGCACCATTCTCCTTCTCAGTCTCGGAGCACCTGCCGAGCTGCTGCAGCAGCCGCAATGTGAGCTGCAGGCTCTTATCGGTTTTCCGCAGCGGCAGGTAGACGCTGGTGCTGAGCCGGCGCAGGACATCGAGCAGCGGGCAGAAGAGCTGTTCTAGTCCATCATCTTCAGGCTTGTGCTCCTCTCTTCTGCTCCACTTCAGGTCTACAGAGAGGAGGAGAGTGCGAGCCAGAAGCTCGGCCTCACCTGGGTCCGGAACACTGTCCAGCTGATCTGCTAGGGAGAAAGTAAGCCACAACTTCACGCAAGGCCACCACCAATTCAGGTGCTGGTTCTTATCATAGGGTTAATTCAGGAGTGGATCAGGGATGTGATTTAGGAGTGGATCAGCTGATCAGCGATGGTCAATATATACTAATATGTCTAATCACAAGCTATATATAAATAGCTTAAGGACCAAAAAAAAAATAAAAGTCTCCTTGCGTGTTTAAGGTGGTAGTAACTTCAGGCTCCTGCAGATGGCGCTGCATGAGGACAATGGGGTAATAATTATACCTGCGGGGTGTGAGTGATCCATAGATTGAGAAGAGGTGTTACAGTGCAGGGAATGTCTCGTTCCATGTGTGGAAAATGGCTCCAAAACAGATGTTAATGATTGGCTAAAAGGAGTGACTGCATTTGGACGTGCCAAAGACCATAGTGTGAAGGAAGTATGGAAGCGTACAGTCATACGGGTCTATCAGCAGTGGCTAAAATCCCAGTCTACAGGAAACTCTCCTCGGAAACTACACAGTTCTTTGATGCAAGAGTGTCTAAACATTGATGTGGCCTACATCCAGAAACTTGTCCAGTACACGCCAAATCCAGTCAGAGCTGTTATTGGTGCTCGTGGAGGAATTACACGCTAGTAGGTACGTTTCAGTCACAGGGGACTCATCGCTGTGGCTGTGTGACTCACCTGAGCAGGCTGGTACTGTGAGGAAGGACTTCAGTCGGCTGGAGCTGTGCACAGAGTATCTGTCTGGTGCGGGGCTGGTGGAAGCTTCATCAGGCCGAAAACTGCCCTTGTTAGCCAGCAACCAGCCACAGAGCTGTAAAAACACCACGCAGGCGTGAGCCCAGAAGTGGCGTACAAGTTGATGAAGCTCACATCATGAATGCTTTCATGGCCATAAAGCAGGGTTTCTCAAACACTGGGTACCAAAAAGCACCCTTCCTCTGCCCAATAACGAGAGGTGGTCCATATAAAATCATGAGTGACGTAACAACAAAAAAGAAATAGAAAACCCACCAGTCACGTCTACACTCACTGTCCACTGTATCAGCTCCACTGACCATACAGGAGCCCTCTGTAGTTGTACAGTTCCAGACTATAGTCCATCTGTTTCTCTGTGTACTTTATTACCCTGTTCTTCAATGGTCAGGACCCCCACAGGACCACCACAGAGCAGGTGTCCAGAAGCACTGCTGTGTCTGATCCACTCACACCAACACAACACACACTAACACACCACCACCATGTCAGTGTCAATGTAGTGCTGAGAATGATCCACCACCCACATAATACCTGCTCTGTGGTGGTCCTGTGGTGGTCCTGACCATTGAAGAACAGGGTAATAAAGTATACAGAGAAACAGATGGACTACAGTCTGTACCTGTAGAACTACAGAGTGCTCCTGCATGGTCAGTGGAGCTGATGAAACGAATAATGAGCATAGATCAGGTGTATTTAATGGAATGTGGCCGGTGGGTGTATACAGCAATATCCTTCTGCCGCTTCAGTTGCCCACTCACAAATGACTCGAGTCACTGAAAAGTGACAAAAAGGTCGATCGTTGTTATAAGGTGGGCCTTCAGTCATTCTAGTGACAAATAGGTGGGTTTTGCTGTAGAACAGGTTAGTAGACTAGTCCACTGCCATAGAGGACTAGTCTACTAACCTGGCTAGCATTGCGAAGGGTCATTGAATAAAGTGAAATAACTTTTCCTCTTTATTCAGTCAGGTACATCTTACCTCTGCCCAAAGCGCCGTGCCTCGACACAGGGACTCATCAGCTCGGAAGTGCACCAGAAAACCAAAGACTTCATCCAGAGTTACGGCTGACTGTTGTCAAACAGGGAATTCGATTAGACACCTGGTGAACGTTTACGCTAACCTACACTGGAAACTGAAAATACTGCATCGCTTTTCATATATATTATCTAGCAATCAGGAAATCCGCTCACACAAGTCTTAATGATGATCTTAACCACATTAACAAAGTCACAGATACGATTAAACAACTTTCCCATGACCCCGTTCCTAGCAGCTTAACCTTCTGGGTCGGGGGGGGGGGGGGGCTGCTAAAGTAGAAAACAGGAAACACCCTGGACAGGACACCAGGGCAGATACACAGACACACACACACTTTCACCTAGGGGGGCATTTAGCATCTCCATTTCATCTAACTGCATGTCTTTGGACTGTGGGAGGAAACCGGAGCACCCGGAGGAAAGCCACACAGACATGGAGAGCACAGGCAAACCCCACATAGAAAGGACATGTATGATTGGCTGCCTGCTTTACATGCAACATGTAATTATAGTAAATAATCCCAGATAATTACAGAATAGACTCCAGCATTTGTCGGCATTTGTTATTTAAGTTCTGTACAACAAGCTTAGTAGAAGAAGTCATACCACATCAGTCAGGCAGAGGGCGGTGTGGAGCAGGAAGCACTGGGTGGCTCCTCTCAGCAGAACCTGGTGTGTGATCATAGTGCAGCGGAGGACCTCTCTGAAATCAATCCCACACAGCAGCACCCATCATATCACCCAACATCCGACACAGATCGATTAATAGTAAATATAGTAATAAACTCAATAAAGTAATAAATTAAAAGTAATGACCTGGAAAGGTACAAGTTAATACATCTGCAGCTAATGTGACTTCTTCTTTTAAGAGTTAGAATCTGAAAACAGCAGCCATATTTTATATTGCACATATGAACATTCCATGACGAATGGAGCCATAGATATGGTCCAAAATGAGCAAAAACATGCTTAGATTCATGTATGTCACCAACTTTTCTGGGGACAGCAAAACCAGCAAAGACTACTGATGCTGCATTCACATACTTGCGACAGATAGACTACATGGCAACGGTTAGGGGCAGATACTGATTTTCACGTTGGACCACATGGAGGCGCCAATCACTGGAGTCTTATAAACTGAGGGCTCAGCCAGAAATGGGCGGCTGGAGTAACGGCAACACGTAGGGGGCAGCGTGTCTTAGTTACAGCCGGGGTCAGGATATCCTAATTAAACCCTAGACAGTTTGGTGGATTGACCATTGGTTCCTGGGCTTGTAACAGCAACCTTACACTGACCACGAGCGGAGGGCCGTCAAGAGTTCAGCTCTGGCCTATGCTAGCAGCTTACATAGTTGGAACGATACAGCTGCTATTCAAGAGTTTCCCAAAACCATGAACTACAGAGAGCACTACGTTGGTAACTTACATAGTCTGAACCATCGTTAAGCGACACAGGTGTTTCCTCGAAACCGTAGTTCACACCACCGAATGTTCACGAACACTGTGGTTATGTTGTGTAGTTGGAACTACAGCTGTAGACCTGTGGTTAGAAGCTTAGTTCCTGGGGACTACACCAACAATGACGCAGGAGAAGGAGAAGCAGACCTGGCAGTGAGCTAAAATAATTTACATCAGTCTTCTGGTACGGACATTTAGAACATCAAATGCTGTAACCATGTATGTCCTGATATATATCTGTGTTTATGAGCACAGCTGCATTTATCAAATCACTATAACTCATGTAGGTCAGCTGTGTAACGTTAGTCTAGGCCTATGAAAAAAGATGTCATTGAGTCTTTATTACATATATCATAAAAGACAATGTGGAAAACTTTACAGTGCTTTAATAAATCAGCCCTTAATCACTGAGAGCTCTCGTTACCATTACAAAAAGAAAATGAAAAGAAAGCCACCTGGGTTTCGAACCCATGACCGTATGAGGAACCTTGCGACACAGTATCACATTGCAATCGCACGTTTATCCAACTCTGCCACTTAACCCTGCTGTTAAAGGGCCTTTTACAATTTTATATAGCTAATAGTTCTTCTATTATTTGAAAAAAGCGTCTTTATAAGAAGTGTTGCCTATTAATATTATATTTATAATGAATATTAACATTATTATTGTTGTTATTACTTTAATTATTCATATTTTTTTAACTGCATTTATTCTTTTATTATGACTGGTAGCGGTGGTGGAAAGTTATACGTTTACAATAAATCAATGAATAAATGAATGAGTGGTCTAAATAGTACACTAATTATGTATACTGATTCTCTTATTTTGGCCTTATATTACAAGGTTTGGGGGTTTTTGCACATATTCAGTTATGAAAGTCGATAACAAACACATCTGGAAACAAGGTGGTTCAAACTACTGTGGTATGAACAAGGTCCAAGAGTTTTGGAAAGCGGTTGTATTTCAGATGTTAGTTTAGCGACGCATCGTACCACGTTAGTTTAGTGCTGGGCTCCGCCGTTGTACAGGACCCCAGTATCAGCTATTGGCCCCAAAAACACTGATCAGTACACCTCTACATATGACCCACCACATTTATCATATTTCATTTTTCTATGTGCCTTTCCCAGTTTGCACAGTACCGTACCTGAGTGCATGCAGGCCATCCGTGCTGAGGAGGGGACAGGGGGACAGACGGGACAGGGCCTGAGACAAGAAGAGCAGGGGGACGGCACACCAGTGCTGCGAGCTCAAGCGCCAGAGCAGCTGCAACAGCACTGGACCTGGACACACAACGCCAAACAAGATTAGCACACCACCATACGGTATGTGTAGGTTTACATGTATAGTCTTATGGTGAAGAACACTGCCATCTAGTGGTCAGGGGGCTAAATGCCACACAAAAAAAATGATCCAATGTCTGTCATGAAAATATTTATTATAAACTATTAATTATAAATTCATACTGTATTTTTGAGAATCGATACTGTATTACATAATGTTGTGATATTCAATATATTTATATAATTTTACAAATTTCTTTTCTATATTTTTAATTTATTTCATGAATTTATTTATATATTAATAAATTACTATAATACATTTATTCAATATATTAATAGAATTTTAGATTCTTTTTTATATATTTTTAATTCATTTATATATTTGTTTCATAAATTCATTTCATATAGTAATATATTACTATAATATACTTATTCAGTATATTAATATTTGACTACAATACATAAACTAAATTTATTCAGTGATAATGCCACTGTAATATACACTGCTCAAAAAAATTAAAGGAACACTTTGAAAACACATCAGATCTCAATGGGGGAAAAAAAATCATGCAGAATATCTGTCCTCATATGGGCTGGGTAATGTGTTAGGAACGAAAGGATGCCACATCGTTTGATGGAAATGAAAATGATCACCCTACAGAGGGTTGAATTCAAAGACACCCTGAAAATCAAAGTGAAAAATGATGCAGCAGGCTCGTCTGTTTAACCGAAATTCCACTGCAACTCAAAATGGTACTCAGTAGTTTGTATGGCCTCCACGTGCTTGTATAGATGCCTGACAACGTCGGGGCATGCTCCTAATGAGACGACGGGTGGTGTCCTGGGGATCTCCTCCCAGATCTGGACCAGGGCATCACTGAGCTCCTGGAAAGTCTGAAGTGCAACCTGGCGGCGTTGGATGGACCGAAACATAATGTCCCAGAGGTGTTCTATTGGATTTAGGTCAGGCGAGCGAGGGGGCCAGTCAATGGTATCAATTCCTTCATCCTCCAAGAACTGCCTGCATACTCTCACCACATGAGGTCGTGTACCAGGAGGAACCCAGGACCCACTGCACCAGTGTAGGGTCTGACAACGGGTCCAAGGATTTCATCCCAATGCCTAATAGCAGTCAGGGTGCTGTTGTCTAGCCTGTAGAGGTCTGTGCGTCCTTCCAGTGATATGCCTCCCCAGACCATCACTGACCCACCACCAAACCGGTCATGCTGAATGATGTTGCAGGCGACATAACGTTCTCCACAGCGTCTCCAGACCCTGTCACGTCTGTCACATGTGCTCAGGTAAAACCTGCTCTCATCTGTGTAAAGCACAGGGCGCCAGTAGCGGAACTGCCAATTCCGGTGTTCTATGGTAAATGTTAATCGAGCTCTACGGTGCTGGACAGTGAGCACAGGGCCCACTACACAACGTCGGGCCATCAGGCCACCCTCATGAAGCCTGTTTCTGATTGTTTGGTCAGACACATTCACAGCAGTGGCCTGCTGGAGTTCATTATGTAGGGCTCTGGGAATGCTCATCCTGTTCCTCCTTGCACAAAGGAGCAGATACTGATCCTGCTGAGCAGTTAAGGACCTTCTACGGCCTTGTCCAGCTCTCCTAGAGTAACTCCCTGTCTCCTGGAATCTCCACCATACTTTTAAGACTGTGCTGGGAGACACAGCAAACCTTCTGGCAATGGCACATATTAATGTGCCATCCTTCAGGAGTTGGACTACCTGTGCAACCTCTGTAGGGTCCAGGTACTGCACCATGGTACTAGTAGTGACGGTGACCCAAGCCAACTGCAAAACTAGTGAAGAGTCAGTCGGAAAAGATGAGGAGGGACAAAATGTCAATGACCTCCACCTTTTAAACCACTCCTGTTTTGGGGGGCGTCTCATTGTTGCTCCTCTAGTGCACCTGTTGTTAATTTCATTAACACCAAAGCAGCTGAAACTGATTAACAACCCCCCTACTACTTAACTGACCAGATCAATATCCTAGAAGTTGAACAGAGTTGATGCTGTACTCTGATTAAAAAGTGTTCCTGTCATTTTTTTGAGCAGTGTATTTCATAGTATATAGTATATTTAAACAGTCTGATTGACACTGGTGAGTGAACCAGCTACAGTCTAAATTACATGCCATATAATTACGTTAATAGTAATATGAGTTAATATCCTACACTGCCATTGAGAGGTATAATATCACCGTTATTGTTAATGTAAAAACTTGGTTGCAGGTGCCCTAGTATCCAGTAGTTTGGGCACCTCTGGTCATGCTCCATGTGGTTGCTGATTATCTAAATGTAGGGGCAGTTTGGGGTCTGGAATTCAGGGAACCCACGGGACACGACTGAAGTGCCCTTGAGCAAGGCACCTACTGCTTTGCTCTGCTACCTGGGCTGCCCTCTGCTCTGGGCAGGTGTGTTCGCTGCTACCTAGTGTGCGTTTATGGTGGGGTTTACCCCACGGATGGGATAAATGCAAGCACAAATGGCAAATGGTTCTAAATTCCATAAATCAGTCAGTCCTCTACACAGACTTCTGCATATTTTAATACTTAATTTCTGTCAAAATGACGCTGAAAATAATAATAATAATAATAATAATAATAATAATAATAATAATAAGAGATGGATATTGTGCACTAACACTTGAGAAATGCCATGATGATGTGTTCACTTATTTTCAATTAGCAAATCAACAGTACAGAACTCGAGCGGTGGTGTCCACATTTTAGCACATGACTATAAATCAATATAGGAAAAGTTCCATAACTATTATTAATTCATTAATTGCAATAATATATATATATATATAAAAATAAATATGACTTTTCAGCAGGGGTGTCTTTCGTTTAGCATGCTGAACTCTCGCTTAGCAGCAAAGCTTGTAACCACGTAGTGGTGGTGTGTAAACAGACGGACACCACAGTGGTGCAAGGGGTTCCACTGTGGCTGGTTGGCGGGTTGTACCTCGGTCCTGCTCAGGCAAACTGCTGAAGAACATCACCATGAACCTCTGCAGTTTCAGGCCTATCTCCGGACACTCCCCAACGGCTTGCCCAACTGACCTAGACAAACACAAGACATCTACTCAGCAGAGCTCAGAGGGTTCAGAATCACTGCTACCCCTTTAAACAGGAATGTAAAGTAGCTGTATGTGACTGTACAGGATATGAGCCACTCTGGGTCACAGAGAGACCAGGAAAAGCTTTGTGGTGTAGTGAGCCTACAGACACACCTGTGGTAGAGCGAGCTCTCCGTCAGCACATCCATGAAGGGACCTACAACAAACTGATAGCCAGAGTGCAGAAACATGATTCTCATGACATCATTTCAGCTTCCAACATATTCTGTGTGTGTGTCTAATCTGGTAATCACTAAAATGTGATTATTTAGTTATTGATAATTTAATGTGCTCAGTTTAGAGCAGTAATAACACATACGCACAAAGAGCCCTATAGCTGAATACATTATGCTTTTCTCTGATGCTCATTCCCACCATGGGAATACCTTCATGGAATCTGTATTATCCACGGACAAAACGAATATCATATAAACTGGTTAAAGAAGAAACTGGAACCAAATGCTCAGAGAGCAGAAGCTAGGGGTCTCGGACTCCTGTGTCTACGATTGGTCTGAAGAATTTGTTGAGGCCAAGCATTTAAAATGTCGCTTCATCGTGTCATAATTCCTTGGCATAAAGTTGACATAATCTCAACTCGATTTGTCGCTTGCTGCTAAATCATGGCTACACACCGCATGCTCCCTTTGTGCTAAACAAGTTTTGGAGGTCATGTAAATCGTGAAGCCCTTTGTTTACAGCCTTTTCCACTAGTGTTCACATTACCAGATGGACTACAACTATGGTAAACACTAGCCCTCACATATCGACTTGCAGTCAGGACACGTCCTATGATACTGCAGGTCACATGGTTAGAACAGCTCAACTATAAGTCTAGTTCAAACATATCAACCGGGCTCTCCGATCATCCGCACCAGCCATAAAAACACATCTGACAGTCACTAATATAAAGCCATCAACAACGTAGAACAAACCTGAGAGAAAGCCGAGGCAAAGTCGGGACGCTGAAGCAGCCGCAGCTCTAGAAGATGGTTGACGCCCTCCTTCATCACCGCCTTGTTCTCACTGTGGAACATGCGCTGATACACACACAGCAACCAGGACGGATGGACCAGTCCGCTGCCTGGTAGACCGAGAAACCAGTTAGTGGGCTGGGAGCCCCTGAGGACTGATCCCAAAGCAAACACTAACCTGACAAACAATCGTGAACGGTACCTTCAGCATCCGCTGCAGTTCTCTCCACAAGGGTGTCGATCCGGTTGAGAACAGGTCGGACCACATGGATCTAAACACGACAGAAGACACAACAATTTCACTCATTGTATGGGGTCTGAGGTCGTATATTAAGGAGTGTACAATCTAATAACAGCTGCTAAGTACCTAAACTAGCTACTAAATGGTTTTTGGGCCAACTAATTTGGTCACCTCTGGCTTGAACTTACTATGTAGTAGCAGCATAAAACTCCTGTGTGTATTCCATACCTGGTTTTCCTCAAGAGTCTCCAACACAAGTGTATAATCTTCCCAGAACTCTCGAAGCACTGACTTTTTGTCCGGTATCCACCTGAACAGGCTCTCTGCAGAGAAGCAAGACGTTAATTCATGCTACCTCCAAACAGAGAAGCTGTAAAGCTGTGTAGGTGGCTTATCTAGAACACTTGTATCCAGTTCTGGTACAGGAGTCCTGCAGAACAGCAGGTTTGAAGACTTCCCTGCTCAAACAAACCTACTACATGTGCTGCTAGTTAGCTGCTTGGTTTTGAATTATGCAGGGAAGTTTGATCTTGATGTTTGATCCATTTTGGCCTGTTTTCCAGGCATATTTACAATTGTGGCTGCAAAACACAGAAGCAACCTGGCAACCCCAACAGCCAAACCCACCTGCTTCCCTCACATAGACAGCAGCATCCACCACCTCTGACAGTGAGACGCATCTCTTCAGGAGATAGAGAGCGCGCTTGCGAGACACGTTGTCTCTGTGCTGCAGTCCGGCCTGGATGACTCTGAAGAAAGCCCGGGACTCTCGCGGATCAGGCTTTGGTTGGCCTTTGATGGACGTTTTCTGCTCCCAGATGGAGAAGAGATGGTCTGACAGGGCGGTCAAACACAGCAGTGCTCGTGCAGTCACAGCAGCCGTGTCCTCGCGCTCATACCAGCCCAGCAGGTCCTCCCAGATGTGCTGGAGAACATCTGCCCGTCTCTCCTCGGTGGACGTCTTCAGAGACGCGAACCAGATGCGGACAATGATTTTGGACGCCTGGGCTTCTGAGACCTCCTTGACGCTGCTGAGCGTGCAGGACAGCGCCCTCAGGGCCAAAGAAGGGCATTCTGAGATCTTCTGAGAAGACAGGAGCACGCCCAGCAGCTCTGTGGTGACATCAAGGTCCAGGTGAGGCTGGTCCCCGTCGCTCTCAGGCGGGCTGAATAATAATAATCATAATAATAATAATAATTTTATTAATATTAATAACACAAAGCAGAATAACTGAAAGAGTCTCTCCACATTTTCTCTATTATATGGAAGCTGTTTGCAGATGGTCAGTGTCTGCAGATCTAAGATCATGTATCAGACCTTCAGGAGCTTTAAGGACGTTTCTAGCTTTATAAACCAGCAGCAGAACTTTAACATCAATCCTAAAAAGTCCAGGAACTGTGGAAGTCCAGACAGGCAATGAGGAAGGTATCATTTTCTGGGACTGTTATCCTGAGATCACAACTGATTTGTCTTTTGATCTCAGGATAACAGAAAGCCGTTTTCTCAAGATAACACCTTTGTTTTGTGATGTCAAGATAATGAAAGCTGTTTTCTCAAGATCTCAACTTACGTGTCTCGCAAACTCAAGACAATGTAAGTTGTTTTCTTGAGATCACAATTTTTGTCTTTTGATCTAAAGACAGCAGAAAGCTCATTTCCCAAGATCACAACTCATTTATCTCATGATTTCAAGAACTTGTTTTCCAGAATTCACACCACGTCTTGTGATCAAGATAAACAAAGACGCTTTCTCAACTAACATTTTCCTTTGATCCGGAGGCTGAAGTTGGCTACCTATTTTAATTGTCCCGTTCCACCTTAAATGGACCGTTTATGTTTATGTGAGCTTAGTAAGATTCCCTGCGTCAGGGGTGAGATACTGAAACTGAAGAGCGGAGCTTCTCATTAAGCATGTGACTCTTAAAGTTAGTATCAATGAGCAGTACTTCATTACCTGAACGCAGGTAAGGCGACAGTGACTAACTTCTCCAGCGAGTCCACTGAGCACTGACTGACACAGACGGCCAGCAGTCCGCAGACAGCGTGCAGCATCTGCTGTCTGCTGTGGGAGGAGAAGCTTTCACTGGACAGGCTCTTCAGAAGCGGCACACACTGATCCCATACGACCGCCTGCAGTCTGAGAGCTAACCTGCTCCTAACCGGCTCCGACTGCGGTTTATGGATCAGCTCCTTAATCAGGGCGGTAAGAGAATCAACCCTCTCCGTCTCAGGACACGAGGAGCCGGGCCAGCACAGCGTGTCCAACACCGGCTCGATATCAGGGCAGTGAGACAGCAAAGCGTCCAGCAGAACTGCAGACATGATCAACTCCGCCACAGCACAGTCAGTCAGAGAGATACCCACGCTGGAGGTGTTGTCGTGTTCTTCTTCCTGAGCTTCACGGAGGAACTGAACGGCGGGGTGGCGCGCTGCTGCCACCTACCGTACAAAACCTACACCTACAAAACCGTAATTAGCGATGTAAATAGATTGAGGAAAGCTGTTTGGAAGTAGAAATACTATGTTGTAAATGTTTAATTGTTGTTCTAAAATAATATAATATATTTTTTTGTTGTTAAATCACCTTTTTTTTTAGTCTACTGTTTTCCTCCAATTTTACAGATATCATAAAGTCCAAATAATATTGTTTATTATGTTATAATACGTAATATAGCATAAGTGATATATGTAATGTTTATACAGCTACACAAATCATAGAAAACGGCGCAGGATTTCTAAAAGATACTTTACAGTAACATCAGCAACAACATCGCAGAACACCAGAGGGCGCCAACGAGACCTCAGTGACTGAGGGTGAACGGAGTTTTCGGCCACGTCTGTGATTGTCTTTGTACACAGTACTTGTGTACCTGTGGAACTACAAAGCGCTCCTATAGGCTCCTGTACGGTAAGTAAAGCTGCTAAAATCTACAATGAACTGGAAAAAGCTTGAGCTTGTTCCTAATAAAGTTGCAGGTGCTGTTTGTAGTTTTAAATCTGATACATGTATGATATATATCAATAATATATGTTCATTCATGGCAATAGCGACTGAGTGCTGATTGGCTGGCAATACTGCTACTGAGAGCTGATTGGTTAGCACTTCTGCTACTGAGTGCTGATTGGTTAGTATTACTACTACTGAGTGGTGACTGGTTAGGATTACTGCTACTGAGAGCTGATTGGTTAGCATTACTGCTACTGAGTGCTGATTGGTTAGCATTAGTGCTACTGAGAGCTGATTGGTAGGCATTACTGCTACTGAGAACTGATTGGTTAACATTACTGCTACTGAGCGCTGATTGGTTTGCATTAGTGCTACTGAGTGCTGACTGGTTAACATTACTGCTACTGAGAGCTGATTGGTTAGCATTAGTGCTACTGAACGCTGATTGGTTAGCATTACTGCTACTGAGCGCTGATTGGTAATACAGTGTACGCATGTGGAACAGAGGTGCCTACGTGCACATGGTGTGTCTCATCTGGTCGATTTCTGCACTGGATGTGTGCACAGAGCCGGAGAAACTGTAGAGGCAACAAAACAATCCCACAGCAGTTTAATCAAAGTATGTGTCTTTATTCACACTATTCATCATAAACAGTGTTCTGTCCTTTCACTGAAAGGAAAGCATCAGGGCTAAAGACAAACCGACTCATTAATGACTGTACAAGACTGTAAACAGGAAACAGAAACCAAGAAGTGGTCAGCTCTGTTCAGACTGAAAACTATGGCTGTATTCAAAATGGCCCACCACTATACTGCACACCACTGGAGTATGTACTGCACACTGTATAGGCCCCCCCCCCATGATGGGATGCGGTACACCATGAAGATAGCTCCCCCTGTATACTAGAGACTCTGACTGGAGTAGAACACCATCCAGGGATCTTCAGTGCACTACAGATCTTCAGTCTGGTCACATACTACATACTACTTTAGGTAGATTTAGTACACGAGTAGTATGTAGTATACCATTTCAAATACAGCCATTATTACCTCCATAGTGTTTTGTCCACAGGAGAACTCCACCAAGTTTTCAAAGTTCTGCATATTTAGATAAATTAAGATGTAAACAAAGTCATTCAGAGTGGTTCGGTGAGAAATGCTGTGACTTGTTCACAGTGGTGGTGATGGGAACCAGACATCTGATACGTTTAAAGGAGCAATATGTAAAATGACTCAGTCTGTCAAACTTGGTTCAGCATCAAACCTTGTCCCTTAACTCTCCTAGAGCATCTCTGGTGATGGAAAGCAGCTCCAACGTTAACTCTTGTTCTGCTTCTATTTTTCTGGCTTGTCTTTGAATGTGTTTTCCTGGTGCTTCTTGCGTTCATGGTTAGCATGCTAGCTTCAGTAGATATCTCTACAACATGATGCGCAGATGTCTTTGACACACTTTTAGTTCTCTACTTTCTGCTGATCATTTTAATTCATTTTGGAATGTTTTCAAACGTGCATATTGATTACAGCGTCTTACATATCGCTCCTTTAACCCAATTTCCTGTCATTCCAGCTTCTCTATAGTCGTTTTCTTTGCTTGATACAAGACAATAACTTGACCTTTTGAAATACACTTAGATATTGTCCTGATACATCTTCATGACCAAACATGGACTTGACACTGCAGCGATGCACTATTGCCTCTACAGGTACAAAATGGTAGTACAGTCCTAGCCAGGGCTAGCTGGTTAGCACGCTAACTTCAGTAGATATCTCTGACACACTGTCAAAGCTGTTATTTCTTCACATTCTGTTGATAATTTGAGTTCATTTCGGAATGTATGAAACAAAGTCTTACATACTGATCACATCATCTTACATATTGCTCCTTACTGCTACTATTGCTCCTACATAATGCCTCTAATAAGCTTTGCAGCTTGGGGCATGACTCCTAATGCTGCATTTGTAAAGCAATGAAAATTGTGAGTGCGTTTGGCAAACGCACAAATTTATATTATTTGCAGGTTTTACCACTATTTTATCAGCATCATCAAGATTCCTGATGAAGACTCATGTGTAGGTTCACTGGTGGTTTATGATGGTCAATAAAGTGGCTACATGTGTGTTGTAGACATGGAGACCCCTGGTTCCCACCACCACCACCGTAAAGAACACCAGAGTCTCTACGATTAACAATCTGAGTCTCTACAATCAATAATCTGAGTGACTCTGTTTACATCTCAACCACTGAATTATGCAGTACTGCTTGGCAATTGGTGGAGTTTCCCCTTTAAGGGGGCACTGCCCAAGTAACCGGACGAACTTAGGCACATCAGGTTTACTTAAGGAAGAGAGCGGAACGTTTGCATAATTACACATCACGAGAGTCCATCTGGGTTCATCACGTGAAACAGAAGTCCATAATTAAGATCATTTATGAGAGAGACTATGGAGAGAGCATTGTTTGGGTGTCGACACTTTATGATTCAACTCACTCTTATTGGACTCATTACATAACAGCAACATAATTCCATATGGAGGAGAAAACATGACCTACATCCAGCATATGGGGTAAACGAATGCATGAGTTCACAGAATGGCATAAAGCTCTTTTGTGTATCGTCAATTACACAATTACATGAGTTCATCAGCAATAATAACTCCCCAGTTCAATCAGTTCTGTTCCAGGTTCATGTGGCATTGCTAGCATCAGTAGGAACTGCAGAACGCTGGACCCCTATAAGCTGCTTTACGTAGCTTACTGGTGTTCTTATGAGCATAATGTAAACGGTCAATCCTGTTTGTGCACAGGGCAACAGGAACAGCAGTAAAACACTGTGAAACACTGGCTACATCACGCGAGTGCAATTAAGAGGTGCTACAAGAACATCATCACTGTCCATAGAGAAACCAGTATCTCCAAAATGGCAGCTTTACAGGAGAGGCCAAAAACCTCCTTTAGTTTGAATGGAAGTCTATGGAACCAGACGTCTTTCCAAGCAGATTTGGGCCATTTCTGTTGGGCCATTCATCATGAAGTTCTCACCCAGTGTAAACAGCAGCTACCATGTTCAAACGATGCACAAAAGTCACAATCATCAAAAAATGGAGATACATGTTTTTCATTGGGCAAAGACGATCTGCTCTATAAGAATCCCCATGCGGACATATCTTGTGATACATGAGCTGGATAGTGTGGCAAAACTGAGGTTTAGCCACCGTCAGCGCTCAAGTCTAAATGATCTGGGCCTTCTGTCAGTACTGTTTCAGTGTGCATTCAGAGTCATTCAGAGTGGGTTTGGTGTGAAATGGTTGATTGTAGAGACTCAAATGTCTGTACAGTGGTGGTGATGGGAACTGGGGGTTAAATCCATTCATGGTGGAGGGATACTCGCAGGGCGTTTGTGAGGCAAAGCAGTCCAAAAAGAAAATATACTGTTCATGATAGTATTGAGAAGATTTTGCCCAGAGCCCAGAGCCCGAGGAGCCCAGAGCCACTTCCCCATAAACGAAGACAATAAGGAATCAGTTATAGACATACAAAATCTCAGCCTTATAGTGACTAAGAGGTCATTTGGCATCTCCTGTAAGTATTTTAAGGTCAGAATACCAGTAATATATGTCATTTTTGTCAATTTCATCATTTTGTTCTAGACATGGGGTGAGAATAGGTTCTATGTAATACAGAACATATTATCAGTGCACAAGAACTGTTAAATGGGTTTATAACAGACCTTATAGATACAAAAACAAGCTTTTAAACTGAGCTGGTTTGGTATCATCCACCAACCAAGCACACTGCTGTTCTGTAAATGAGGTCACATGTTCACAAATACACAAGCTGTCATGTGACTGCATCCAGGATGTTCAGTAAAGTTCCCTTATAGGGGCTCCGGGAGCTTCAGTGAAACTGTATAAGGAACTACTTCAGACTTTTTAAGGGACTGTGACACGCCCGTCACTGTGGGCTCTTAGGGAGTCATGGTGGAGGGACACATGCAGGGCGTTGTGAGACAAAGTAGTTCAAAAGCAAAACATATTGTCTTCAGATTTACCAGGTTTTCCCATTATCAACATTCCATATGAACACTCAGAGGACACGTGTAGGTTCACTGGTGGGTTAGATAGTATATAAAGTGTCTGTATGTGTGTTGTAGACATGGTGACCCCTGGTTCCCATCACCACCACCAAAGTAAAGAACATCTGAACCATCTCACACCAAACCCACTCTGAACGACTCTGTTTACATCTCAGTGACTGAATTATTATAGAAGATATTCCTCTGGAAGTGGAGCATGAAAAGATAAAAGAGGCTAAGCTGGAAAAACAGCTTGGAGCTCAGGGTTGAATGCACGTTCTGCCTGCAGCAAACAAGCGAATGCCTTTCTAAAACACCGGACCCCCAAGACTTGGCGCTTTACTGTTACACTGCTGATTCTTTGTGCAAACAGTATCTCTGAAGATGCAAACACTGAGCACAGGATACCCAACAGCTTACTGTAGAACAGACGATACAGCAAGCCAGCGCTTACGGTATAACAGCTTTCTAACTTCAGAACACGAAGAAGCTCGTCTGAGGCCAACACTGAGGGGCTCAGTTCCACTTACGAGACCGTCCATCGCATTGTGCTGAATAAACATTTGAAAGATAGTCCACGCTAATACGCAAGCTGTCCACCAGGGTGCAGCACATGACTAATCCTTACCACACCCTTACAAACAGGGGTTCCTAAATACTTTCTCGATGGTTCCTGGCTTGCACTTATGGTTCCAGAAGATGGGGGTGGGCCCTTTAGGCTCTTTATACCTCAAACAGGTTCTTCACGTTCTCCCATCTGCACTGAATCCATCTGTGGGGAGCGAAAGTGGTTCTTTTATGCGCAACCCCCAACGAGCAATACTATTGTGATACTGCCTGCTGGCCTCTACAGAGGTCTCTGCCATCGTCACAGAATGAGCTCCAGAAGCTGATCGTCCTCCAGCAGGTCCAGGGCCAGGCAGTTCGTGGAGCGTCGGCCGTAGAATAAGGGCTTTTCTGGATAGGAGATGACCTTTGTGCAGTCCGGAGCGTCGGGGAGTCCAAAGGTGTAGCTGTGTGAGGTGTTCGGTAGGGTGGTCAGCGGCAGAGGACGAGGCAGAAGACGGACGTCATCCAGACTCTGACTGTGCCGGTCAGCCGAACCACGGGCCTTCCGTTTTAGGACCTATAGAGTAGGATACACACAGCTGGAGAAACCAATTTGCCAAATTGCCCACCCATACTACAAGGAGGACAAAAGAAAGGATGAGGAGATGATGGATGATGAATGGAGACATCTGACCTGCTCTATGGTGCCTGAGTCATTCGTTTTTTCTTGACCGTCAGTCGTCTGAACAAGGTTTAAATGTATGGCTGGAACACAAACAAGCAAAACAAACAAAAACAACATGAAAATGAGCTTTTTCTCTCCTTCAGGAAGTGATGTAACAGGAGAGGAAACATGCAGTCGTGGGCTAAAAGTTAGGGAACCAGCCTTGTGACCGGAGGGTCGCTGGTCCGATTGCCTGGACTGACAGTAATGACTGAAGTGCCCTTGAGCAATAAGGCACCTTACCCCTAAAGGCTCCCCAGGCGCCGTGGATGGGGCTGCGCACCCCTCCGGGCAAGTGTGCTCCTTGCCCCCTAGTGTGTGTGTTCACTAGAGTGAGTGTGTATGTATGTGGGTGTTTCACTTCACGGATGGGTGAAATGCCAAAGACACATTTCTCTGTGTGCAAAACACAAAGGGCAAGAAATGGCTCAAACACCCTCTACTCAGAGAACGACTGTCCGCACCTAAAATTTAAGTGCTCAAAATGTAGTGATGTTTGTAACATCATAGTATCACCACAAGGGGGCACCACCCAACACCCCTGCACCACTCACAATGCAAAGTTTCAAAGTGAGCCAAAAGGATGCAGGCTAACAGAGGCTTACTAGAGTTCATTAAGAATGATATACATATAATAACAACATGGGCAGAACAAAAAAATCCATCTGAAATTTACATCCCTGTTACTCTGTGAGTAATGAATTCGGAGAAGACTTGCACTGTTACTGCCACTACACTGCTATGGTGCAGTCCTGTGAACAGGCAATAATCAATTCTATCACCCCCTTCACCGATGCACCAGCCGGCTGATAGTATCGCACGATATTAATGACCCACAGTTATATCAGTACTGGTAACAACAACAACTACAACAACATCACAGATGATTAGCAATGTCTACTGGTGAACATGGTCAGAACAACAATAACATGAAAAATATTATCTCTGTGAATTACACATCATAACATACATTATTATGACATATATATAAAGATATAAACAAAAAAAACATTCAAAAAATCCTGTCTTATGTTTGGGTCTTCAGGATATTGGGATATATATATATATATATATATATATATATATATATATACACATTTATATATATA
>CM067500.1:10640991-10653033 GCA_034552555.1 Semaprochilodus insignis | reverse complement strand
ATCTTCTCCTCCACCTGAGCAACAGCCACCGCCTCTACCTGAGCCTGCAGCCTGCACTCAAACACCTGCGCCAGCTGGAGGAGGCCGAGGGTGAGTGCTTGTTCCGCTCAGCTGCTGTTGCCTGATCTTCAGGCTGCACGTATGGTGTCGTGTGAAATGGTGTCATGTTTGCTTGAATGATAAGGCAATCATTAGTTTAATGTGTTTATAAAGGGGGGATTCCACCAGTATTATTAAAAATGAAAGTTTTAACCCACTAGCAACCATAAAGTTATGACCTCTGTAACATTCTAGCATTAGAGATGGCACTGATCTGATACCAGTTGGTGTACAACACACTCGGTCCACTGTTTGATCCAATGCTTACGATGACTTGATGCCACAGACTGTGTGTCTTCACACTTCCTCTCCTCTCCTCTCCAGAGAAGAAAAGATACAGGGAGTCATACATCAGTGACGACATGGATCCCGACCCACCCTGCAGCGAGGGCAGCCCTCGCCTCTCCAGACATTCTACTAGCAGCTCTGGCATTGAGGCTGATGCCCGGCAGCACAGTGTTTCTGTGGAGATGGTCTATGTGGAGGAGGAAGACACCCTGAGAAGGACAGAGAAGTCCTTCAGCTCAGCGGCCAGTCACGGTTCATCCCACACTTCTGGCATTGACATGGGCAGCAAAGTGCGTAATGAGGAAGAGGAGTGGCAAGACGAAGGTGAGGGAGGAATACATTTCCAGCTGTGCATACCCTCTTTGTCTCAAGCATAAGTTGAAACCCAAACATTTTTCGGGGAAGTCTTTCTGGAAATGTTATATGGGAGCATGAAACAGATCGTTTAAATGCTCATAGTAAAGGGCCTTTTTTCTAAAAATGAAAACAGAGCAAGGGAAAAACCACACTGACTGTGGCCGAGTGAGGGGATGTTCTATTTACCACTTTGATTAAATGCTCTAGAATTTCAGCAGCATGTGGACGGGCCTGGAGAGGTTTCTGTGGACGATCCGGAGGAGATGCTGCGACTGGCTGAGCTACTCCAGGGTGTGGCCGTGGACTGCCCCTCCCTCAGCTCAGAAATGGATTCAAAAGGTGAGAAGTCCTAATTGTTTTCAGTTCAAATGCAAATGTTTCAGAAGTTGGGGTTGGTGCTCTGTGTTCTGTGTGTGTGTGTGTGTGTGTGTATGTATACATATTCATATTAAAAATCTCTTTATTTTAATTTATATTGACATTAAAGATAGATTTTAACATTTATATTGACAGGTAAATTATATATATATATAATTTACCTGTCAATATAAATGTTAAAATCTATCTTTAATGTCAATATAAATTAAAATAAAGAGATTTTTAATATGAATATGTATACATACACACACACACACACACACACAGAACACAGAGCACCAACCCCAACTTCTGAAACATTTGCATTTGAACTGAAAACAATTAGGACTTCTCACCTTTTGAATCCATTTCTGAGCTGAGGGAGGGGCAGTCCACGGCCACACCCTGGAGTAGCTCAGCCAGTCGCAGCATCTCCTCCGGATCGTCCACAGAAACCTCTCCAGGCCCGTCCACATGCTGCTGAAATTCTAGAGCATTTAATCAAAGTGGTAAATAGAACATCCCCTCACTCGGCCACAGTCAGTGTGGTTTTTCCCTTGCTCTGTTTTCATTTTTAGAAAAAAGGCCCTTTACTATGAGCATTTAAACGATCTGTTTCATGCTCCCATATAACATTTCCAGAAAGACTTCCCCGAAAAATGTTTGGGTTTCAACTTATGCTTGAGACAAAGAGGGTATGCACAGCTGGAAATGTATTCCTCCCTCACCTTCGTCTTGCCACTCCTCTTCCTCATTACGCACTTTGCTGCCCATGTCAATGCCAGAAGTGTGGGATGAACCGTGACTGGCCGCTGAGCTGAAGGACTTCTCTGTCCTTCTCAGGGTGTCTTCCTCCTCCACATAGACCATCTCCACAGAAACACTGTGCTGCCGGGCATCAGCCTCAATGCCAGAGCTGCTAGTAGAATGTCTGGAGAGGCGAGGGCTGCCCTCGCTGCAGGGTGGGTCGGGATCCATGTCGTCACTGATGTATGACTCCCTGTATCTTTTCTTCTCTGGAGAGGAGAGGAGAGGAAGTGTGAAGACACACAGTCTGTGGCATCAAGTCATCGTAAGCATTGGATCAAACAGTGGACCGAGTGTGTTGTACACCAACTGGTATCAGATCAGTGCCATCTCTAATGCTAGAATGTTACAGAGGTCATAACTTTATGGTTGCTAGTGGGTTTCAAAACTTTCATTTTTAATAATACTGGTGGAATCCCCCCTTTATAAACACCTTAAACTAATGATTGCCTTATCATTCAAGCAAACATGACACCATTTCACACGACACCATACGTGCAGCCTGAAGATCAGGCAACAGCAGCTGAGCGGAACAAGCACTCACCCTCGGCCTCCTCCAGCTGGCGCAGGTGTTTGAGTGCAGGCTGCAGGCTCAGGTAGAGGCGGTGGCTGTTGCTCAGGTGGAGGAGAAGATGGCGAGAGCGGAACGCCGAGCCAGTGTAGTACACCAACTTCCTTGCTGAGGGCAAACCGTCCGGCTGGATCTCAAACTTCTTCCCCTAAAACACAGTAGATTTCAGTTTTTAGAATTACAGAAGAAGTGAGGGAACGGAACACAGTACCTAACACCTGTCAATGAAGAACACTGAACTACAACACAATTCAACTGCACAATAATCATATATAATAAATCAATATTTCTTCAAATCTTCTACATGCATTTTTGGCAGTTTGGGCACCTCTGGTTTTTGGCTCAGAGGTCCTATATTGAAGACTTCTCTAAACCCAGAGATCCTGTACCAAAGACTTCTTTTGGCCCAGAGTTCCTGTACTGGAAACTTCTTTTGGCCCAGACTTCCTATATTGGAGACTTCTTTTGGCCCAGACTTCCTATATTGGAGACTTCTTTTGGCCCAGAGTTCCTGTACTGGAGACTTCTTTTGGCCCAGAGTTCCTGTACTGGAGACTTCTTTTGGCCCAGACTTCCTATATTGGAGACTTCTTTTGGCCCAGACTTCCTATATTGGAGACTTCTTTTGGCCCAGAGTTCCTGTACTGGAGACTTCTTTTGGCCCAGACTTCCTATATTGGAGAGTTCTTTTGGCCCAGAGTTCCTACACTGGAGACTTCTTTTGGCCCAGAGTTCCTACACTGGAGACTTCTTTTGGCCCAGAGTTCCTACACTGGAGACTTCTTTTGGCCCAGAGTTCCTACACTGGAGACTTCTTTTGGCCCAGAGTTCCTACACTGGAGACTTCTTTTGGCCCAGAGTTCCTACACTGGAGACTTCTTTTGGCCCAGAGTTCCTACACTGGAGACTTCTTTTGGCCCAGAGTTCCTACACTGGAGACTTCTTTTGGCCCAGAGTTCCTACACTGGAGACTTCTTTTGGCCCAGAGTTCCTACACTGGAGACTTCTTTTGGCCCAGAGTTCCTACACTGGAGACTTCTTTTGGCCCAGAGTTCCTACACTGGAGACTTCTTTTGGCCCAGAGTTCCTACACTGGAGACTTCTTTTGGCCCAGAGTTCCTACACTGGAGACTTCTTTTGGCCCAGAGTTCCTACACTGGAGACTTCTTTTGGCCCAGAGTTCCTACACTGGAGACTTCTTTTGGCCCAGAGTTCCTACACTGGAGACTTCTTTTGGCCCAGAGTTCCTACACTGGAGACTTCTTTTGGCCCAGAGTTCCTACACTGGAGACTTCTTTTGGCCCAGAGTTCCTACACTGGAGACTTCTTTTGGCCCAGAGTTCCCTGTACTGTAACAAACACGACTGACATTTCTTTACTTGAATACTTGAATCTTTACTTTGTGTTAAATTAATCCAACACGTCATTTGGTGTTCAGTCTTTTGCATATGGCCCTAATGGATATATATAATATATAATGATCACTCCTACATTCAAACCTCAGCTTGTCAGCATTCGATTCTTCTATTCACTGGTGAGTCACTAACACATAAACCCTGAATGGCCCGGCGTTAAGGATCCTCTGTAACCACAGGACTGAGTGATGTGAGTGACTGCACAACACAACCTTGAATGCAGACTGACAGACTACAGCGTGAGCAGATCCTCAGTGCTTCAGTAAAACGTGAGGGAGCAGAGCTTAAAGAAATGCCTGAAAAAGACTCCAGAGCTCTGGAATGAGGGAACAAATGTGAAAGTACCAGAAAGGTGAGTCGCCCCACGTTGGTCCAGGGGAAATCGTAGAGCAGCTCACGTACGTTGTTCATCTCCTACGTGACAGAAACCAAACAGGTGTTAACTTACAGCAGCCCCTGCGCTGAGACAATAGGGTGAAAAGGTGCCTGAGGAACTACTTTCATCATAGTATTCACTTTTTCAAGGGCTGTGAACGACAAGTCCAGAAACTGCACCAGCAAAATGAGCCAGATCTCAGATAGTTTAGGACAAACACAGTACAGCATATACAGGACTGCACACAAGTGTATGTGTGTGTTCGTGCGCATGTGTGTGCGTGCCCATTTGTTTGTGTGTGTGTGTGTGTGTGTATGCATATATGTATGTGTGTGTGGAGGGGTGTGGGTATGTGCATATATATGTATGTGTGTGTGTGTGTGTGTGTGTGTGTGTGTGTGTGTGTGTTTTACTGCTCAGGCAGCTTTAAACTGAAAAACTGAATGGAGCTCAGAGTGGTGTTAAGACGGAGTATTTGCACAGTAGGTGATGTGAGGCAGTGAGGGCAAAACATGACATATCCTCGCTGCCCCTGACACCCACCCAAATCTGTCCATCCTTTTGTCTTATGTGAGCAAATAAATATAACATTTCCAAACGAAAGTAGCATGAAGCGAGCCCACCAATCAGGGTACAGCGGTCACTTTGTTTAGAGCTTGTTCTGACCTGTTGGACAAAGCTTGGTTCTAGCTAATGGACGCTGTTCTCCTTCAATGTTCTGTGCTGATGATGATTTGAATAGACATCAGTGTCAGACTAATTAATGAGCTTCTATTAAAGACTGGTGGACAGAGAGACACTCGAGTCTCTTCACTTAAACTGAGCTGATGAAGAGTCTTGTTCCAGAAATGATAATAGGACATTAGAACCATAATAAATCATGCTCCTGTTACTCTCCATACTTAACTACATTTACTCCAGTGGAGGTCTAAGGGGAGGAACTTCTACTGACACTGGAGGAGGATTTTACCTTGGGGATCTACTTTAACTCAACTACATGGTTTAATACTGCTGATGATATTCACCATATGTAAAGCGTATAGTAACAATTCTACTTCAACCTTATCCTGCCCCACATTTATTTCCCACCCGATCGTCCTGTTTCCACACTGACTTTAAAGGAGATGGAGAGGTTTGGGGTCAGGGAGAATATCCCCACCAGGCACCTGCGCTGTGATCTGTCAGACACAGGGCTTTCGGTGTAATCTGGGCTCTTTCCACAGAGTTCAGAGGGATCAGTGCAAAGGCACGCATCCCAAATCCTGTTTTCGGCTTGCTGGAGGATAACCTGCGCATTCCTCCCGTGTCTGTTGGGAAATGTATCATACTGGTCGGTACTGGTACACAGGGGGTTCTGCTCTGTCTCACCGGATGACGCACAAAAGCAGACACTCCGTTCTTCATCACACACACACAACTATCACATCCTCCCTCTGTGCTCTGTCCACATGCAACCGCATCCCCCACGTACTGACCCCCACACCCACCTGATAAACCTGCATTCCTCGCAGGGTGAGTCCCAGCAGGGCGGAGCCTTTCTCCTCTCTCTTGTCCTGCAGGAATGACAACATGGTGAATGATTTGAAGAGGAATTCCATAGATTTTTGTAAGCTTTATGAAAAAAAGCTTTCCGTTCCAGAGAAACTAGTCAGAATTGTTCAGAGTGGTGAACAGACAACGTGTAAAGCCACTAAAAGCTCCCTCACTGCATGAAATGGTTATGAATACGCTGCCTGATATCTGAGAAGTTGTTTTGAGAAGATGTTGGCCCTAACATCCATTCATGGTGGAGGGATACATGCAGGACGATGTGAGACAAAGTAGTCCCCAAGGAAAACGCATTACTTTCAGGTTTTCCAGATTTTCCCATCATCAACAGTCCACACAAACACTCACATGTAGGTTCACTGGTGGGTTTGATAGTAAATAAAATGTCTATATGTGTGTTGTAGACATGGAGACCCCTGGTTCCCATCACCACCACCACTGTAAACATTAAAGACACGATTTTATCGTCACATCAGCATCCTCCAGAGCAGGTCAAGTGGCGCACCCAGCAAAATATTTCAGGACCAAACTAAGCCAATGAATGAATATCAACCAGCATGGCTTCTGTAGCAGAACTACGTTATAGTTTATCCAATCACGAGCATTTATGTAAACAACTTAGGCTGAAGCCATCTCATTGGCCAGGTTTCCATTTGAACGTCTCATTAACATTACGTGCTTTTATGACATTTCAGCCGAGACGATGCAAATCAAGTCGACTGTCTATCCACTACAGTTATGCAAAGGAACTAGATTATGCAGGCTATCATGATTAGGAGCTGCATTAAACCAGCAAGACGGAGAGATCTAACTGGGTTCTTGCTTCAGCTAGATTATCTTTACAGCCATCTGCCAACTTTTCATGGTCATGTTGTTTGTGGCAGAGAGACGCCAAGCAATGGCCCACCAAATGAGGGTTGAGATCTCTGTGCCACCACGACGATGTACAGCCGGCATCTAGGAACGCAAAGCCATGCACCTTCAGAAAGCTATGCACAATGACCGGACCATCTGTAGGGCCAATCGTTTTCAGTCACCGGCCAGTCGTGGGAGTCGTTGTATGAGCTGGCCACTTGTGCGGAGTGCAGGGTCGTGGAAGAAATGTTTGCTGTAAGTGTAACATGGTTCACCACTGTGTATACACTGTATACACCAAACAATAAAACCAGGTAAAATGGGGTCACATGACTGTACCACTTGAAATGTCATTGTTTATCTGAAAGAACCCTTTTCCATCACTCTGTGTCACATTTAGCAATATTCCAACTTTTCCAGCTTACCCTAGTTTTCACCCAAAAGGAAAGGCAACATCACCGCAAAACAAATCACTTCTAATTAAGCTCCTCGCTTGACTAGCTTTATGAGCACAATTAGCTTAAAAAGTGAAACGCTCGTTAAGAACAGCTTGTGTTATTGTTTATTTTAATACCTTTGATTTATTTAATATAACCTATGAAAAGATAAGTGTACCTCATTAAGGTGATAAAGCATCCAGAGATTGTACACAGGGGTCTCTTGGTCTATACAGAGTAGTAGTTATGTGCACCTGCAGTGATGTTTAACCATGTATCTCCTCAAGTCCAGAAATGCACATGCTTGCTTTGAGGGTGCTGAGCTACAGAGCTGTGGAGCTTCAAGTCTGACATGGCTGAGCCTTTAAACAGCCCAACAACTGATAAACCACACCCCCCGCCCCCTTCACGATGTGACCTCTCTAAGCCCCTACTTTGATGAAAACACTCCCCATAAACTTCCTCCCACATTCCATGGCTCGGCATGACTTAACCTCCCAGCGTGATCTCTGTGATCGTGTGATCTCTGACCTTGTGGAGCCTGTAGTAGGTGACTGGCACGTCTTCCAAACGGCAGGACTCCTTGATGAAGAGGAGGACGGCGTCTCGAGAGGGCACCCCCCACAGTTCCCTGTGCACCTTCGGCCCGTGGCACAGCAAGTAGTCCACGCCACGCTTAGCCACAATCTGCACAGGTACACAAGGCAAGAAGAGAGAGGGATATTAGCGCAAGGGTCGCATGCCTACAACACAAATGTAGCCACTTTATTGTATATCCAACACCACCAGTGAACAAGCACTTGTCTACATAGAAGGTATGTGACTTTGGTGAAAATGCCTGGCTTGTTTTGCCAGCTTTCCATTCCACCTTAAATGATCCTACAGTTACCTTCTGGTGCTGTACAAGCTGTAGCATTTAAGGTGGAACAGAACATTCCATTAAGAAGCTGGCAAATAAGAAGCCGACAAGGAGGACTTTCTAATTTAAAGGAAGGTACATATTCACACATCCAGAACTATTTCAGCCACATTCGCAACAAGCTGTTCTGTTCTGAATCTCACTAGAACACTATGAAATGTACTGTACACAGTGAATCAGGCTACACTGATATTAACATGAATTCTCTTATATCACAGTTCAGCATAACGTCACCAGTCACGAGGAAGGGTACACAGCCAGCATGCAGACTTACCCAGGGAGGAAAGTAATCTTTGGGCTGGAAGTATGGAGCCATATGCTGGCTGGGGTCTTCTGGAGGGTGGTCCCCCAGATCGGCCTGCAGAGCATAGCCCGCCAGCTGGAAATAGACTTCCTCCTGCTGTCGGCATTCTGATCGCAGGACTCGTTCTCTTAGATCGGCATAATATAGCCGCCTTGCCTTCCGTTCACTAAACAGACCCGCAGGGGTGGGGGGGGAGAGAGAAAGAGACTTTAAAGAGAGAATTTATAGACCGTAATCACAATTTTAATCATTTAATCAACAACAGTACAAATTAACCAGCTCTACTAAACCTGACCTCAATAAAATCAAAAATTTTAATTTTTTCTTCAATTGGGACAGTCACCTATAGATGTACTTTGTATATATTTAGCTTTTTACTATCTGTATTATTATTAAATTAATATTAGATAGTAAATATGTAACATTTGAATTTTTTTTATTGGTTAGAGTTTAGTGTATAGGTAGGGGTTAGTGTTTAGTGTAAATGTAGGGGTTATGGTTTAGTGTAAAGATAGAGGTTATGGTTCAGTGTAAAGGTAGGTGTTAGGGTTTAGTGTAAATATAGGGGTTAGGGTTTAGTGTAAAGACAGAGGTTAGGTTTCAGTGTAATGTAGGTGTTAGGGTTTAGTGTAAATATAGGGGTTAGGGTTTGAATATATATATATATGTGTGTGTGTGACAGTTTTGTACAACTGACAGCAGATCATGTATAAGAATGTAAAATGGTACTGGCCCTAGCACAGAGCCCTTAGGAACTCCTCCTGCCACAGTTAATATTTGTTTGTAAGCAGAGCAATTCTTTTTCCTCGTTTCTTGACGCAAAGCCACTTTTCTGACAACAGAGACGAGCGGGATAACCCATATGTCAATCATCCAGCCTCCTAGAGTCTAAACAGTTACTCACCAGATAAGCCTTCCATTCTCCACATAGTACTGCACTTTGAGACAGAGCAGTGGGGGAAGGCACCTCCTTTGTGACCCCTGCAGAGACCCACAACAGAGTTAAGTAGGTTACCGTGGCAGCCCTCTCATTATGCACCCGCTCTCACATGCCATTGGCTCACCAGTTATCAGTCTGTCTGCGTGCACTAACTGTCCTACTGACCACGCTGAGGCATGGTGCTGTTTGACTGACTAAATCGAAATCACATGCAGAACCGGACAAAACCGGACAGAACTAGACAGTATAGCATTAAACACAATATTATGTATCTACAATATGATGTCTGTGTGGTTAGCCTGGTAATGGTCAATGCATAGAACTTTAGGAACAGATATCTCACCTTTCCTGAGTCCTGTTTCCATTCCTTGGGGAAGTACTTGGCCAGCCTCTCTTCCATGTCCAGAAACATGTGCTCATTGTCTGAACGATCCCCCCAAAAAAACATACAGAAAAGGAAATGAAACAAATACTTTCACACAGCCAACAAAAGCAGCAGGAACTCATGCATGAAATCTGCCCAACAATGCCCTCAATTAGAGAGGAGACAGAAAGGGAAGGGACCATCCTGCATAGCATTATCAGCGGACAACAATACTTTTGGGCTGGCTCTGCAAAAACACTGCGAGTGGAGGTCAAAGTAGTCCAGTGAATGTTTGAGGAACTGTTAAAACACACAAACACTTCTCTAGCATTTCAGTAATCAACATGATTTACAGGAATTTCACAGCTTCTAGAAATGACACCCAAACTCTAGATCCCAGAAAACAGGTTTGATGGGTATATAACATTTACATCATATCACTTTATTAAACTGTGCTAACGTTGCTTACAAAACACTCAATGTCAATAGTCACCCAAATCTATTCCTGAAAGGGGAATTCCAACCCCCTTTAGATTCTTTCTATTTAATTAAATGGCTGAGAAGTAAACAGACTCGTTTAGAGAGAAACACTCTAGAGACGTGTACCAAGTCAGGATATTTCACAGTGGTGATGAATGGACCAGACGTCCACCTCTAAAAGCTCCCTCACAGAAAGTTACTACATGATATGGTTAGGAATAAGCTGCCTGGAGTTGAGACACTGATTATGATAGTTTTGCAAATATTTTGGCCTTAAAATCCAGTCATGGTGGTGGGATACATGCTGCAGGGCGCGGTGAGGCAAAATAGTCCCCCAAAGGAAACTTATTAGTTTCAGATACAAACACTCAGTAGACTTGTGTAGTAAATAAAATGGCTACATCACCAAAAAAACAGCTGCACCCAGAAGGAAGTGTGGGATTGCAGTGCTGTTGGGAAGGAAGATAAAGGTCACCAGGAACAATAAATGATGATAAATTTAGACTGATATGGACAATATTTATTGAGCTACACATACAGAAGTAGTGTCTCTCAGTATGACGTTGGGCCACCATGTCTGCTAACCCAACATGCCCGACGTCTCGGGATGGAGTTGTAGAGGTTCCTAATGGTGTCCTGTGATAATCCATTCCATGCAGCTTGAATATCCTCATCTTGGTGCTGACCACGGTGCCTCAACACATGGATTAGTTAGTCGTCTCCACCAAGACAAAAGCGGGACTCGTCACTGAAGATGACCCGCTGCCCTTCGGAGTCAGTCTGGCACGACACCATTGCGGTCTGCCAATGGTGCTGGCACTAACAGGATGACTCATGGAGGACACCACTGCTCGCTGAATGTCTGCAATCGTGGCTGTTGGGTCAGTCAGGTACAGCGATAAGGCCCGTCCTTGCTTACGTCACATGCCCAGCCGAGCATGAAACTTTGATCATTTGCATGTCTCACAATGTCAAACCAACCCACCAAGTTTCATTCCTGTTGGTTGATTCCTTCTGGGTGCAGCTGTTTGTGCAGCTATTCTTTTGATGACGAGTGTTGTGACATGAATATAAATATGGGGCCATGAAGTTGCTGAAACGGGCCTTTTTCTGATCTCATTCATTCATTATCTGTGACATATAACTCCTCATGCAAGACATTAAACCACCAACCTCACCGCCTCCGCTCTCTTTATCACCCCCCCATTCATCGTTTTACTGCCGTGTCTACCTTCTGTATTGCCTCTCCTTTCACTCATTCACCCTATCCCTCCCTCTCTCAGGTCAACAATCAAGGGAAGACCATGACCCCTCTAAAACTCAGCTATTTGTTTTCATTGCATCCGCACGTCCACCCCCCCCCTCTCTCCGGTGGAATGCATGAACACATGCCAGAGTTAATGAAGTTAATATAGCTGGAATTCAGGCTTTAATGGTCACCGCCCCCACCACACCACCACAAAAACAAAGGAGGACTTGTGCAAGAGGTGAGCAACACAAGATTATCAAGGTATTTGAGGGAGGAAAAGCTGGAAGTCGGGGAAAATAGGAGAAAGGGAGTGAAAGAGAGGACAGGCAGAGGTGAGAAACACAGACTGGACACTGCAGTTTATGGGGAGTGACAGCTGATGAGAAGCGCATGAGTGAAAAACAGTAGATTCCACCAGATTAGACGTCACATTTAAACTTTCCTGGAAAACATTCCGTACCCTCCGGAGTGGAATATCCCTCTTTTTGGCTGCTACCTCTGATGTTATGTAAACAAACAATGCCAGAGTGGGCATTAGGAGTGTGCGCGGGTACTTGAGTAACCATTTAAGGGTGCCGGGGTGTTCGGATACCGGAATACCGGTTTCGTTCGTGGAAAGATGGGAGAAAAGGTGACAGTATGTTTGAACCAAAGTAACTAAACTGCTGGACAACCA
>CM067500.1:10626618-10638932 GCA_034552555.1 Semaprochilodus insignis | reverse complement strand
CTCTCCGGTGGAATGCATGAACACATGCCAGAGTTAATGAAGTTAATATAGCTGGAATTCAGGCTTTAATGGTCACCGCCCCCACCACACCACCACAAAAACAAAGGAGGACTTGTGCAAGAGGTGAGCAACACAAGATTATCAAGGTATTTGAGGGAGGAAAAGCTGGAAGTCGGGGAAAATAGGAGAAAGGGAGTGAAAGAGAGGACAGGCAGAGGTGAGAAACACAGACTGGACACTGCAGTTTATGGGGAGTGACAGCTGATGAGAAGCGCATGAGTGAAAAACAGTAGATTCCACCAGATTAGACGTCACATTTAAACTTTCCTGGAAAACATTCCGTACCCTCCGGAGTGGAATATCCCTCTTTTTGGCTGCTACCTCTGATGTTATGTAAACAAACAATGCCAGAGTGGGCATTAGGAGTGTGCGCGGGTACTTGAGTAACCATTTAAGGGTGCCGGGGTGTTCGGATACCGGAATACCGGTTTCGTTCGTGGAAAGATGGGAGAAAAGGTGACAGTATGTTTGAACCAAAGTAACTAAACTGCTGGACAACCAGGTTTGTCCTTCAGCTCATCCTCTTACCGAGGAACATAACATTCCTATCCCGGTATTCCAAGATGACAATTCCCGCATTCACAGGGTTGCAAATGTGACTGATTGGCATGATGAACATTCAGGAGCATTCACACATCTGGACTGGATTTTCTGTGTTTTAAAAGCTCAGTAAAACAAGTTCACTCACATCTGTGATGCTACAATGAAGAGAAGAGTAAGTATGGCTATACTACTGGCAGCACTACGACATCAGAATACTATGAGTTCGCATTCGTGTGTGACGTTGAGTGAAACTCAGGCCAGTTGGTTTCTTACCTTTGACTATTGTCAGACCAAAGTAGTGCAGCTCTTTCACACCCAGAACCTCCAACACCTGATAAAACACCTCCTGTCCTGTAGCCTTGAGCTGGAAACCACAGAAAACACAGAGGTCTGATTAACATGTAACACTGACCAGGAAAACACAAGAAGCAGAAGCTCACTCAGTGCTATAAGAACCAAGGTGCACAGAAGTAACCAGGGCCAGGTTCTCTGTTCTTCAGTCACTAATTAAGCCAAGACTTGGGCCAAACTGCAACTGCACTGATGAATCACTACTGACAATAAGTGAAATGCCTGTTTTCAAACACTACAGATAAGGAAAGACAGGAATGTCTGCGTAATAAGGGGAATCACTAAAGAGCTAGATCAGCTGAATCCAAATGGTTCCAGTTTTGATATAACGGCTTCGCTCAGACCGCCAGCCCAAATCCGATTTCTGACATATCCAGACTTATCCAGATCCAGATTTCTGAAGTTCTAGACAGTATGTGGTGGTCTGACCACATTTTGAGGTGGTTTGGAATGCAATTCTGATTGGATTTTTACAGATTCACCACAGCCTGGATACTCTGGAGCTCAAATCCGATTTCCAAGTGTCTTCTCTGTGACTTGCATGCCAAACAATGACAATGTCAGATCCAGAGTGACAGAAGCGCTGGGATTCCAGAAGAACGCCCAAGATACCAGCATATACATTTGATATACACTACATAGTAGTAGTTGAGTTAAAGTAGAGATCCTCAAGGTAAAATACTCCTCCAGTGTTAGTAGAAGTTCCTCCCTTTAGACCTCCACTGGAGTAAAAGTACTACAGTATTTACCTTCAAATGTACTTAAGTATGGAGAGTAACAGTAGCATGATTTATTATGGCTCTAATGTCCCATTATCATTTCTGGAACAAGACTCTTAATCAGCTCAGTGTAGGTGAAGAGACTCTGGTGTCTCTCAGTCCACCAGTCTTTAATAGAAGCTCATTAATTAGTCTGACACTGATGTCTATTCAAATCATCATCATCAGCACAGAACAGTGAAGGAGAACAGGTTCAATTAGCTAGAACCAAGATCTGTCCAACAGGTCAAAACAAGCTCAGAACAACGTGACCGCTGTACCCTGATTGGTGGGCTCACTTCACCAACACACTACTTACAGTACACTAACACGTTACACTCACTGAGTTACTGTACACCAACACACTACTTACAATACACTAACGCATTACACTTACTGAGTTACTGTACACCGACACACTACTTACAGTACACTAACATGTTACACTCACTGAGTTACTGTACACCAACACGCTACTTACAGTACACTAACACATTACACTTACTGAGTTACTGTACACCAACACGCTACTTACAGTACACTAACACATTACACTTACTGAGTCACTGTACACCAACACGCTACTTACAATACACTAACGCATTACACTTACTGAGTTACTGTACACCAACACGCTACTTACAGTACACTAACACATTACACTTACTGAGTTACTGTACACCAACACGCTACTTACAGTACACTAACGCATTACACTTACTGAGTTACTGTACACCGACACACTACTGACAGTACACTAACACATTACACTTACTGCTTTGTCCAGCAGGTCAAAACAAGCTCTAAAGAGAGTACCCTGATTGGTGGGCTCGGTTCACGCTTCTTTCGTTGGACATGTTAAGTTTTTATGGACGCATAAGCCAAAAGGAAGGACACATTTGGCTGTAATGTAGCAGAGTAAAAAGCAAGATATTAGACGTAAACTGTCTATAATGGTAGTATATGGTAAGTGCCCCCCACTTCAGATCCTTCACAAACCCCCCCAGCTCACCCTCCCCAAAATCTGTGTCCTTTGGAGGAGTCTGCTTACACCTCAATTGAATTATTAGTTTACCCCCACAGTGATGTCCAGTGTTTCCTTGGTGGGAAGCAGGACACACACTGTCCTTTCTTGTTTGGCTGAGATGGACATGATTTCATCCACTCCCTCTCTCAAAAATGACCACACTCCACACTCTGAACTGGTTCTGTCTTCACACCCCGTCGCTGTCCAGGCTGCTCGGTCCACAGGTCCACTTCATCTTTTCAACTCTACAACAGCGAAAAAAAAACACCGTTAGAGTTCACAGCATCTCAGCACTGTCGCAACTTTACATGTCCCAAATATTTTAGCAGCTCAAACCGGCACAGCGTGCAAGAAGCAGCGATTACATTGCCAAACCATCTATTGTGTCCTAATTATATAAGCCGCTACAGTTACATAATTTTTTAAATGGAGACCAAATTCAAGTGCATGAAACCAAAGTTACTAGGAGCTAAGGTCTCTGCTGGTGGCTGGGCAGTCAGTTTGACTAACAGAGACAAAAAAAGAAAAACCCTCACAGCCAAATCAGATAAGCCCACTTCAGAAAACATGAGGGGGACAGACCGCATTCCTCACATTATTTGGCAAAGTGCTTTACTAGTCCTAGTCCTGCTGCTGGGTTACCTGCCCTGAAGCAGCAAAGCCCCTTTGGAGATACTCAGGAACAAGTTTCTAACATGCTTCAAGATGCAAAATCCTAAATACGCCTAAATCTGGTTCCTACAAGTGACAGAGAGAAAGCAGAGGGAAGGCACAGCTGCGGTGAACGTGATGCATGAATGAACTATAGTGGTGGGCAATATGGGAAAAACCCAACTATGACCAGCAGCTTTTATGATCCTATATATGACGTGTATGGAGATACCTGAAACTCAGCACAGAGTCAGCAGAGATCTGTGTGGTTGTATGTGAGATTTTGAGACATATGCTTCAGATGTTCCAGTGGTGGTGGTGGTGATGGGAACAAGGGGTCTCCATGTCTACAACATACATTTAGACACTTTATTTACTATCTAGAACCACCAGTGAACCTACACGTGTCTACTGAGTGTTTCTGGAAAAACTGAAAAAATCTGGAAAACCTGAAAATTATAAGCTTTTTTTTGGGGGGGGGGGGACTATTTTGCATCACAGCACCCCTGTAGCATGTATCCCTCCACCATGAATGGCGTTTTAGGCCAAAACTTTCAGGAACAGTGTCGCAGACACCAGGCGTATGGCATAACCATTCCATGTAGTAACGTTCTGAGAGGGAGCTTTTAGGGTGGACGTCTGGTTACCTTCACCACCATTGTGGACAATTCTTAATGGGTAAGTTTATCTAGGACTGAGCATTTTACAAATAAGAGTTCAAAGTAACATGTAAACCTTATTGATATATAATATTAATAATGCCACTTTTTCCCCTCTGATGCAAATACATGATCCATAAAAATGGCGATACAATCTCTGCCTATCCTAACTAGCCTATAAAACCTGACATTTATAGAATTAGATTTTTTTTGTACATAAAATTAATATTAAAGCTAAAAAAATTTATTTTTTAAACCAAAATTTTGAATAAATTAAAATTGTGTAAGAAATGTAAATATGTTAAATAAAATAAATACAAATAAACCATACACAGCTTGACTGAATGCCATTTACTGCAAGACCCAATTGTTAGGAGATGCACTACAGGCAGGGCTATTTGACACCCAGGCCTGGCTAGCGGGCTTCTATGCTATGCTAAAGGCTTCCACTCGCTCAGTAACAGTCTGGACTAACAGCAGCAGTCAGTGATTACTGAAAGAAGTGCCTCAGACAGTCAGGTCAGCCACTCCCGTTAGCATGCTACACCACTGAATACTGCCCTGGCTGATTTAGCCATGAGCATGTTTACTGCTGCTTGTCGTCCCACGCCGCCAACATGCTATTACGTTCTGTTAATTGGTGCACATGTGCATATGAGAAACTGCTTTGTGGCGTCAGTCATGGGCATCAGTACCCCCATCACCACTGATACTGTGTTCATAAGGGTGGCCACATGTCTGGTTTTAGGGCGGACAGTCCGGTTTTTCAACTCCCAGTCATCCATCCGGCGCAGTACCTTTTTGGGATGAAATGTTAAAATGTTCACTCGCCAACAATATTATGTGTGCCATTTGCTCACATCCGTGCCAAAAGACATGCCTTGCATTTCATTGGTTTACCAAGGTCATGTGACATTGTGACTCTCCTACCTCTGAATGCTAGTCAGTAAGCTCCCGTCTGACTCAGGAATGTCATCCATTCCACCCAAGTAGGTGAGTAAAGCGATCATTTATGTGTTATATAGGTTAGATTATGATTTTAACTCTCTAGTTCTAGTATTGTCCCCGGCCCCTTCCACCTCTGGGGGTGGGATGTCCTTCTTTTTGGGGTTATGAAAGTGGCCACCCTAGTGTTCATGTGCTAATATTACCGCAGGCACCAACACAGCATTAGTATAGGTGCAACACTACTTTCCCCCTCTTTCAGTTTACCACCCCAATAAAACCGCTGGGTCTAACTGAACACCCCAGTGAAAAGGTTCTGGGTGCCAGGTGACCTAGGATATGCCTCTCATTCCTTTAGCACTAGCGGAGAGGACATCCTGTAATAAGAAGCAGAACCGAAGCTGCAGCAGGAAGCTGTGAGGCCTGAGGTCTGCTTACTCAACCGTAACGTCCGGCCCGGGGGCAAAGCCCCGCTTGGTACAATCCTGCGCTGATTAACGGGGGCTTATCTCTCCAAATCAATTAATCATATTAATGAAAGCAGCACGCCTATCTGATCCTCACAGAGTCCGGGGGTGGAGGGAGGCATGCAGAGGGGTGCCTAACAGACATATGGCTACAGAAAAGCTGTTTCAGTCCGTTTCTGAATAGAGATTATTGATCGCTTTCAGACTAAAAGCCTTGAATGTCATTAAGATACAAGTCATTTCTGTATGCAGTAGGACACGTGTGCAATATTCACAATACAATAAGCATTATCACTTGTATTTACACTCACTGTCCATTCTATCAGCTCCACTGACCATACAGGAGCACTCTGTAGGTCTACAGTTACACTCTGTAGTCCATCTGTTTCTCTGTGTACTTTATTACCCTATTCTTTAATGGTCAGGACCACCACAGAGCAGGTATTATGTGGGTGGTGGATCATTCTTAGCACTGCAGTGACACTGATTTGGTGGTGGTGTGTTATTGTGTGTTGTGCGTAGTGTGTGGGCAGCGTCCTGTGACCACTGATTCAGGACTAGAGGATGACCAACACTGCACTGTGCAGCAGCAGATGAGCTATCGTCTCTGACTGTACATCTACAAGGTGTGTCTAACAGAGTAAGAGTGTCTAACAGAGTGGACAGTGAGTGAACACTCCAGCAGCACTGCTGTGTCTGATCCACTCACACCAGCACAACACACACTAACACACCACCACCATGTCAGTGTCACTGCAGTGCTGAGAATGACCCCCCCCCCCTCCCCCCCACATAATACCTGCTCTGTGGTGGTCCTAACCAGGATAAAGGGGGCTAACTAACTAAGTAATCTGCAACTGTAGAACTACAATGTGCTCCTACACAGTTGAGTCAAATTATTATGACTAGCAGCTAATATCCAGAGTAACTGCTGTGTGCAGCACGGACAGCAGCTAGACAGGGCTGGGAGTGACTCAGTAAGGTCCTGGTAGGTTGTCATTGTCTTGCTGGAAGATCCCATCCACCACAGGGAAGACAGTCAGCATGTATGGGTGTACATGATCTGCAAGGATGGATTCAAACCCAAGTCGGTTAAGAGTGCCTTCCACATGGATGAGTGGGCCCTGAGAATGACTCGACTGTGTATATGGTACGTGGGGCTGATCATTACACTAATCATTAGCCTCATGTAACACACTCTCATTCCACCTCAACCTTCTGAATTAACCTCTAGGAAATTTTAATGGATCAGATGTTGGATCTCCGGAGCTCAATCCAGATCTGGTCCTTCGTTTATTATAGAGATGAGACACGTAAACAAAGAGATCCAAGAGGATCACATCTGGATATATGTTTACAATCGTCAACACAATGCAGATGAGTTTAGGTCTAATGGTTCCACCTAAATGCCCATCAACACATACATGAGTCAAGCTTTACTTTTCCCCTGCTATTAAATGGCATGACGAGCCTGGCCAGGATGCGAGAGCAAGAAGGGACTTGGTTGCCGGATGACTCGTGAGCCTTGTGTGTCCTCCCTCCGGCGCTTCCTTGTTTATCCTCTCACCTGCTAGTCAGCAGACGCTCTTCCTCTCATGCAATCGTATGCAAACACGGAGAACGCATTGCATTCACACTCTGAATGAATATGGTCTTGGACTCCCTCTTAATCTAGATTGAGTGAAGCAACCGTAGCCTGAACCCAATGAACAAAATCATGCAGAACAAAATCATTCCAATTATACATTAAGGCTAAAGTGTTTACATGCCACTCCACTCAAGAATCTGATCAAAACCTCCGATAATTAGCTTACAGCAAAGTCAGCATTTTAAGATTAAGACTACAGAGTCCCCTGTGACGGAAACGTACCTAATACGGCTAATACATACCTAATAACAGATGTGATTGGATTTGGCATGAATAAGTTCCTGGATGTAGGCCACATGAATGTTCAGACACTCTTCTATCAAACAATTGGTCAGTTGGGCCAGATTTGGTGGATGCCTTCCCTGGCGTCTCAATGGTTGTTCCAGGAAGTCCCACAGGTTTCTATGGCTGTATTCAAAACGGCACACTGCTATACTGCACACCGTATACTACAATAGTATGTACTGAGTACTGTATACGCTCCCTGTGTGTAGTATACAGTACAGGAACAAGTTCTGACCTACAGTGTAGTATACTAATACAGTCACATGACCAGTTACCTCACATATACCTCAGAGCTGTTATTACTGTATCCAGTGTTTAGAGCTAGCTGCTGCTTACGCTGCTCAGTTCACCTGAAATACGTTTAGCCTAGCTGTTAGCTACCCTCGGCTATTTCACTCTAAAACTGACCCTCTAAAGCGAGTTCATCTTTTATTAATCTTCAGACCTGTATATTTTAACTTTCTGAGGCTCATTCTGATGAAAACATACCCCACTACAATCACTCCACCCACATTTATACTCAGAGTTGGCTGCGGTTTGCTCCCCAGCGTTACCCGCCGCCATTCTCTCCAGCTGAAGCAGGCTGAGAGCTGGTGAGGCCGCGGTGCATGATATGATGCGGTACACCATGAAAATAGATCCCCCTGTATACTAGAGACTCTGATTGGAGTAAAACACCATCCGGGCATCTTCAGTGCACTACAGATCTTCAGTTTGGTCACATACTACATACTACTTTAGGTAGATTTAGTACACGAGTAGTATGTAGTATGCCATTTCGAATACAGCCAAGAGGATTCAAATTTGGGGATTCTGTGGGCCAGTCCAGATGTGTGAATGTCAAAATGGTCATCTTGGAATACAGGGATAGGTATTTTATGTGCCATGGTAAGATGATGATGAGCAAAAGGGATATTCCTGGTTGGTCCAGCAGCTCAGTGTAGGCACTGTGGTTCACATTTACTGCCCCCTCCACCAAAGAACCCATTTCCACGTGACCAAAACACCCCCAAACCATCACAGAGGGGACTCGTTTTTTGTCCAGTGAGCTTATAAGATCATTTTACCTTTTGCAGTATAAGCTGGATGCCAGTCCCACTGTTTTCGCCCTTCTGGTTATTAGGCTGTGATACGCTGATTTGAGCAACCTGCTCTATAGTTCACTTCCTCATCTGAACAGCTTATTATTGGGAGCTTTACAGCTGTCCATCTCCCCTGCAGTCCAGTTCCTGCTGTTATGATGAACGTTATAAACTTCCACTATGACGCTAATGCACATGGGCAGAACCTACTTAAACGTTCCTGTTAGGAATGTGATCGGATACAGGTCTTCTATTTAATGCAGTATGTACAGGATCACCTGCCCCATTCAATCGGGTAGAAACTGTATTTGGAATGACCTCAATTGGACTGCTCTATCTGGAGTTGAGGCGTATGCATGGTCGTATTCCATTCCGACTGAGCTATTAGTGGGAATATTAATGGATTATCCGGCTGCAGGTAAGTGTGGATAATGTGTACTGGGTGTGTTTACCAGTCACTAAGTCAAGTCAAATCTGAGCATACGTCGATCACCAAAGATGCATGTTAATGCAAGTTGTCTCCGGTTCTGAACTATTATTCCAGCGAGAACAGCAAATCATACAGCTGAGGGTGTCGTGACCATGAAATCTTAGCTGATGATTAGTAGTCATATAAATGACTGTAATTAATGATTTCAGTGCCTTTTCTTGTCCACTGTCCCATGAGGGGCTTAAAGAGTCACGGCAACCTGGAAGGCTGCAACCAATGTTGTCTTAAAGGGGAATTCCACCAAACAATTCCTGCATCATTCAGTGTTTGAGATGTACGCAGAGTGATTCAGAGGGGTTTGTTATGAAACAGCTCAGATTTCTGTGCAGTGGTGGTGACGGGAACCGGGGTCACCATGTCTACAGCACACACTGTGGACAAAGAATAGACATTTTATATACCATCCAGAACCACCAGTGAACCCGCAGTGCCCTCCGAGTGTTTATGAAGACAGACAATGTGAACATGCTGGTCTTTTTGGCCTCAGTATATATTATATTTATAGAAAGTAGACATAATGTAAATCACCATCATCTGATATTGTTCCCAAATTATTCAGCCCTACTGAACCTACACGAGACCTTCTTTGCACGCTTACCACATCTTTCAGTAGTGACAGTTTTAGATCACTTTGAGCAGAACTCAAAGGCACTAGACAGTACATGACCAGTGAACATAGCTTTGATCAATTTTAACACACATAAAGCCATCAGATTTCTCCCACTAAAACATTAAAAACTTACTAAACTGGAATAAATCTGGAACAGTTATTAATGCTCCACACTGATTTGGGTTTGGGTTTAGTGTAGATGTAGGAGTTAGGGGTGTGGTGTAAATGTAGAGATTAGGAGTTTAGTGTAGATGTAGGGGTTAGGGGTTTAGTGTAGATGTAGGGGTTAGGGTTTAGTGTAGATGTAGGGGTTAGGGTTTAGTGTAAATGTAAGGGTTAGGGGTTTAGTGTAAATGTAGAGGTTAGGGGTTTAGTGTAGATGTAGGAGTTAGGGGTTTAGTGTAGATGTAGGGGTTAGGGTTTAGTGTAGATGTAAGGGTTAGGGGTTAGTGTAGATGTAGGGGTTAGGGGTGTAGTGTAGATGTAGGGGTTAGGGGTTTAGTGTAGATGTAGGGGTTAGGGTTTAGTGTAGATGTAGGGGTTAGGGTTTAGTGTAAATGTAGGGGTTAGGGGTTTAGTGTAAATGTAGAGGTTAGGGGTTTAGTGTAGATGTAGGAGTTAGGGGTGTGGTGTAAATGTAGGGGTTAGGGGTTTAGTGTAACTGTAGAGGTTGGGGTTTATTGTAAATGTAGGGGTTAGGGTTTAGTGTAGATGTAGGGGTTAGGGTTTAGTGTAGATGTAGGGGTTAGGGTTTCGTGTAAATGTAGGGGTTAGGGGTTTAGTGTAGATGTAGAGGGTTAGGGTTTAGAGTAGATGTAGGGGTTAGGGGTTTAGTGTAGATGTAGGGGTTAGGGTTTAGTGTAAATGTAGGGGTTAGGGTTTAGTGTAGGTGTAGGCGTTAGGGGTTTAGTGTAGACGTAGAGGGTTAGGGTTTAGAGTAGATGTAGGGGTTAGGGTTTAGTGTAGATGTAGGGGTTAGGGTTTAGTGTAAATGTAGGGGTTAGGGTTTAATGTAGATGTAGGCGTTAGGGGTTTACTGTAGACATAGAGGGTTAGGGTTTAGAGTAGATCTAGGGGTTAGGGTTTAGTGTAGATGTAGGGGTTAGGGTTTAGTGTAGATGTAGGGGGTTAGGGTTTAGTGTAGATGTAGGGGGTTAGGGTTTAGTGTAGATGTAGGGGTTAGGGTTTAGTGTAAATGTAGGGGTTAGGGTGTATTTAGTGTATTGCTATCTTTATTAGTGCACTGGGTTTAAATAGACCGGGACACAAGCCTAGTCAATATCTAAGATCTGAGCACCTATTCCAGCCTTTCCCGTTACGCGTTCCGTGCTAAATTTAAGTCTAAGAAAAGGCGTCATCAACATATTGGTCCTGTTTTTCCAGTACCCCAAACAGCCGAGGCAAAGGAGATCTGCACGCCCGCAGTGAATAATGTTCACCTTCCCACAGTTCTATCAACACCTGTCACTCCGCCCGCAAACAAAACGTTAAGGGAGCGTGTTTTGGCATGTTGCAGGCTGAACGTCTGTTGTATGCTCGTTCGGTATCCTCCCACAGTGAGCTCAGTTCATGTACTTGACATTAACCTGGAAACTTTTACAGTTAGCAGTCAGCCAGGCTTCACAAACACCCACCATAGAAAGCTCCCTCACATGATGACTGGTGAATAGGAAGGGCTCACCTCTCCAGATGGGGAACACAGATCATAACACTGATGCCCGGGACATTATTCTACCAGCTGAAGGGCAACTCCACCTGCTTTTCATACATGTATGCATAACTAAATGGACACTCTGATGTGTGTCAGAGTGGTTTGGTGAGAACTGTTATGTTCTAGTGAGTCAGAATTCACAGTGGTGGTGACAGTAACCACACGTCCGACGAGTTGAAGCCCCCTTGAAAACCACCTCACATAAAGTTACTCCACTGAGCGCTTACAAACCCATTGCCTGGTGTATGAGACGCGCTATTTTCACACTAAAGCATGTTTTTTCATCCGTTCATGGTGAAGAGGTACAGACGTCATCAGCATTACCCAATTCAGTTCAGCTTTACTGCCTCTATCCTCATAATACGGGTGTACAGTATAACAAAGCGCGCCCGGGCTGCTGCTGCTTCCCTGGTACATAAACATCCAGACTAGGACATGGGAGCACATGTGGTAGATGTGAACAGACAGTGTATATACAAACACAAGAACAAAGACAATAAACAGTCTACAGAACACAACGAAAGACATACAAGAGTACTGGTGCAAAAACAGTGTGGGTATATGTGTGTGCAGAGCACATGTGGCGTTCTCAGAAGTAGAACCACAGTGTAAATGAAAACAAAGCAGCACGTAAGAGGTGTGGAGGTTCACTGTGCACTATATTTTAATATGTATTTGTTTTCTGTGAGGGAGATTTTAAAGGTGGACGTCTGGTTACCACCACGAGCACTGTGAACAGTTCTGACTCTGAGTGCTTCACACCAAACTCACTCAGAACGGACTCTAAACAGAATAAGTTCCCCTTTACAGACTGAACTGTGTGGAATTCTGAGGAATAATAAAAACACTTCTGTACAATAAAAACAAAAACAGAGAGCATACACCACATACATATATACTCTATATACACACACATACATATACATACATATAGATAGATAGATAGATAAGATAAATAGATACGTATATATATTATATGAATCTAAATATATATATATATATATATATATATATATATATATATATA
>CM067500.1:10597153-10624271 GCA_034552555.1 Semaprochilodus insignis | reverse complement strand
AAAATAACAGGGTAGGGGGGTGATGAAGAGCAGGGGTGGAGTATTCGACGAGCTGCTTTCATTCAGGTCCCCTTGTTACCATGGGGACGGAGCATTCCAGGGATCAGCTGGGCTGGAGAAAGCACAGGCAGTAGAGGTCTATCAAACTATGGCCTTGTAATTCAAATTCAAATAGTGGGCCGAGACAAAAGACCCCAGAAGGGCCAGGTTTCCCAGACGTTAATTAGGCCTAGACCTGGACTAGATTAGAGTGATTCACCATCGCCTTAAGCTTAATCCGAACCTGGGAAAATGGCCCCAAGAGTCTTAGAGGTGGGTAGAGACTACAACCCTAATCATGCTGGGAGGGTATGTTAAATTAAATATACAAATCTGTTTTACATTTATTTGATGTTTTATCTCATAAATTATTTAATATTTAAGAAATTAAAATTTTGAACATTTTTAAAAATATTTTTGAATTTTTAAAAAACATTTTTGGAAATGTTTACAATTTACAATTTAAAAAAAAAAATTAAATTTTTTTACAAATTTAAAACAATTACATTTTTATTTTTGAATTTCATGTCAGGGAAGGCATCCACAAAATCTGGCTCCAACTGCACTATTATTTGATGCAAGAGTGTCTGAACATTAATGTGGCCTACTAGAAACTTGCCAAAGTTTGTCCAGTCCATGCAAAATCCAATCATCGCTGTTATTGGTGCACAATGAAGGTATTACAAGCTATTCCCAGACAGCAAAACAGTTCTGGCCCATTCCCTATTTTGACAGCACTTGGGTGTACCACTCCCAGTAGCAAGATGTGGGCCATGTATGCACCACATCATGGCCACGTCTCAGCCAAAAGTAGGCAACTTGCCGTATCTGTGCCAGAAGTGGACCAGATCTGTTTTGGGACACGTGGGCCAAGTGCATGTTGTAAATATGTGGGCCACCTTTGGCTCACAGTAGACTGCCAGTGCCGGCAGTGGGTCAGCAGTGCCATATCTTTGCTAGATGTGGCCCATTCAATTTCATTGTTCTGCAGTCAGGACTGTAGGCAGGAGAAAAACATGTCTGTCCATTTTTGACGGGACCAGAAATGTTTCAAAATGGCTTTGTAGTCAAATCTCTGTACATGAACCCGCATTAATTACAAAGACTGTTTTTGCTCTCTACTGTAAAGCCGCCATTCTGGAGATACTTGTACTTGACAATAATGGTGCATCATCACTGTACAAGCTCAGAGGAGCCATTGGCCACAAGGCAAGCCAGGCAACTGCTTGGGGCACCAGTCCTGTTTGGGGGTCCCCTTGAGGGTATGTTGTTTTTTAAATTTTATTTATTTATTTTTATGTCCTTTATATTTACTTTTTGAAAACAGAGGTGATGCGATTTGGGTGGCACGGTGTTGCAGTGGGTAACCCTGATGCCTCACAGCAAGAACGGCCTGTGTTCCCCGGCCATGGTGTCCACCGTCTTTTCTGGAGTTTGCATGTTCTTCCCGTGTCTGTGTGGGTTTCTTCTGGGTGCTCCGGTTCCTCCCATAGTCCAAAGACATGCAGTCAGCTGAACAGGAGATGCCATATTGGCCCCTAGGTGTTAATGTGTGGACGGCCTGTCCAGGGTGTTTCCTGCCTTCTGCCCATGATAGGCTCTAGCATCCCAGAAGGATAAGCTTCTTAGAAGATGAATGAATGAATTAGTAATGTGTACTTACTGCTAATACAACAGTGATGAACACTGGTCAGAGGGACCCCTGTGAATTCTTGCCTAAAGCCCCAGCAGACTCTAGAATGGCCTATGTATAAAGCTACCTTTGTCACTTTGGGCACTGACCAAAGTATAGCAAAACATTAGCAACCACCTGGGACGCCATACCAGCCAGTTTAGCAACCTCTGAAGCGTTTGGCAGAATCCTCGCAGCCACCTGGGACATTCTGAAGCTGCGCAGTTTGAATGTGGTTTTAGGCTACTGTGAAACTATGCAGGAAGGCTCACGCGCAGCAAGACTGAACCTGCACTATGCTGACATTATTCTCCTCTTGGGAGCCTCAGCTGCTTTGCCAAAACTTTGCATGAGCCATTTGTAGGTCTTGCTTGAGGGGTTAGCGACTCCAGCCAGTGAAATGAATGCTCAGCTGAGTTCTGTGCTTGTGAAACCGCTCGGCTGCCTTGTTGAGCATCGTTCAACAACCCGGTAAGCCTGGAGGCACTTTCTCAAGCCATTACATCATCAGAAGTTGAGCGGACCAGTCTTATAGGCCTGTCATGCATGGCTAGCTATGGCATTACTTTCACCACGTCTCTCCGATTAGGTAATATGCTTTGAATTGCCTGATTTCTTTTTTCCCTCCTTTCCTGATATGAGATTTATCTTCAAACTCGTCTTCCTGCTATTCCATCCAGGAGCCGGATACATGAAACTTATATATGCATAGTTCAGTCGCTGAGATGTAAACAGAGTCATTAAGAGCAGGTTTGGTGTGAGATGGTTCAGATGTTCTTTACAGTGGTGGTGGTGAAGGGAACCAGTGGTCTCCATGTCTACAACACACATATAGACATTGTAGATACCATCAAAACCACCATGTTGATGATGGGAAAACCTGGAAAATCTAAAAAGTAATACTTTTTTGGGGGGGACTATTTTGCCTTACAGCACTCTGCAGGTATTCCTCCACCATGAATGGAGTTCAAGAGCAATACCTTCTCAAAACTACCATAATCAGTGTCCCGGACATTAAGAAGCGTATTCATAACCACTTCGTGCAGTAACTTTCTGTGAGGGAGCTTTTAGAGGTGGACGTCTGGTTCCATTCACCACCACTGTGAACAACAAGAATTAAGATGCTGCTCGTAGTGAAGTTTCAGCAGGTTGTAATATGACTTTTTATATGGATGCATATAAGCAAGGACAGATCATTGTCTCTCAGAACACTAAAAAAGCAATGAATAAATTCATTAACATTTACAGCATTTAGCTGACACCCCTAATCCAGAGCAACTTACAAGGTTAATCGTATTACAGGTAGGCCACCACACTGTCAGGCGTCTTGCTCAATGACTCTTACTGGTGTAGCACAGCATAGTTATCCAGACTGGGAATCAAACCCCAGTCTCCCACATGGGACAGTAGGTCTCTGGCAGGTAGTAGTGTTATCTGCTGCACCACACCACACTGGTGTTATCCTTCTGTGTCGCGGAGGTGCAGTGTTCAAAGGGCAGAAGACCCGGAGGAAAACCCCACAGACACTGGAGCACCCCAAGGAAACCCATGCAGACCCTGGAACACTCTGAGGAAAGCCATGCAGGCACCAGAGCACCCAGAGGAAACCCCTGCAGACACTGGAGCACCCAGAGGAAACCCCTGCAGACACTGGAGCACCCGGAGGAAAAACAAGCAGACACTGGAGCACCCGGAGGAAACCCACACAGACACTGGAGCACCCAGAGGAAACCCCCACAGACACTGGAGCACCCCAAGGAAACCCCTGCAGACACTGGAGCACCCAGAGGAAAAACAAGCAGACACTGGAGCACCCGGAGGAAACCCCCACAGACACTGGAGCACCCAGAGGAAACCCCNACACTGGAGCACCCGGAGGAAACCCCCACAGACACTGGAGCACCCAGAGGAAACCCCCACAGACACTGAGCACCCTGAGGAAACCCACCCAGACACTGGAGCACCCAGAGGAAACCCCTGCAGACACTGGAGCACCGAGAAGAAACCCCTGCAGACACTGGAGCACCCAGAGGAAACCCCTGCAGACACTGGAGCACCCAGAGCAAACCCTTGTAGACACTGGAGCACACATAGGAAATCCCTGCAGGCACTGGAGCACCCAGAGGAAACCCCCACAGATACTGAAGCACCCAGAGGAAACCCCCACAGATACTGGAGCACCCTGAGGAAATCCACAAAGACACTGAAGCACCCTGAGGAAACCCACACAGACACTGGAGCACCCTGAGGAAACCCACACAGACACTGGAGCACCCAGAGGAAATCCACAAAGACACTGAAGCACCCTGAGGAAATCCACAAAGACACTGAAGCACCCTGAGGAAATCCACAAAGACACTGAAGCACCCTGAGGAAACCCACACAGACACTGAAGCACCCTGAGGAAACCCACACAGACACTGGAGCACCCGCAAAAAAGCCCCGCAGACACTGGAGCACCCAGAGAAAATCCCCGCAGACACTGGAACATTTGGAGGAAACCCACACAAACACTGGAGCACACGGAGGAAACCTACCCAGGCACTGGAGCACCCAGAGGATTACAGGTCATTTTGGAGAATTTCTACTGGTCAGCTCGTTGTGAGGTTTTTACACTACATTAAAGGCATCTGACGTGGAGAGTGATGATATGGGGTGAAGTTACTGCTCACACTGCTGTCAAAAACCACAACTCACTCTGAGTCACTGCATAAGTTCACCGTTAGTAGAAGGTGGTGTAGTTTTACATGTAAAGAACCTGCGTGATTTCAAATCACTAACTAACAGATTTGAATGGTTATCCTAATAGCTGCTGTTCATCTTTTTAACCACCAGGTGTCACTAATGTACACTGGTTTTAAAGGCTCTGCGTGTCCATTCTATCAGCCATACCATACCAGACCATACAGGAGCACTCTGTAGTTACAGGTACAGACTGTAGTCCATCTGTTTCTCTGTATACTTTATTACCCTGTTCTTCAATGGTCAGGACCCCCACAGGACCACCACAGAGCAGGTATTACATTTACATTTATGGAATGCAAGTCCAGAGCAACTGTGCTTAGCGTTCTGTTGGATAATGTTTCCTAGCTACTACAAGAATGTTAGAGTCTAAAACTCATGGGTGGTGGTGTGTTAGTGTGTGTTGTGCTGGTGTGAGTGGATCAGACACAGCAGTGCTGCTGGAGTGTTTAAACACTGTGTCCACTCACTGTCCACTCTATTAGACACTCCTACCTTGCTGGTCCACCTTGTAGATGTACAGTCAGAGACGATAGCTCATCTGCTGCTGCACAGTGCAGTGTTGGTCATCCTCTAGTCCTTCATCAGTGGTCACAGGACGCTGCCCCCGGGACGCTGCCCCCGGGACGCTGTGCTGGATAATTTTGGGTTGTGGACGATTCTCAGTCCAGCAGTAACCCTGAGGTGTCCAGCAGCACTGCTGTGTCTGATCCACTTCTAAGCAGACAGACACTGCCACCTTGTGAGGAACTGCAGAACGGCCTGCTACAGGCTGTAAAACTGTGTTGATAATGGAATAACCCCACACTTCTGAACTGATATATACACACACACACACACATATAAACATATATCTACATATATATAAACACACATATATACATATATACATATATATATATATATACACATATATATATATATATATAAACACACACACACACACATATACATATATATATATATATATAGCAAGAGAGAGAGAGAGAGAGAGAGAGAGAGAGAGAGAGAGAGAGAGGCCCTAGAACCCTGTGGCACGCCATACTGAATGTTGCAAATTATCAACAGAATGTGAAGAAATGGCAGTTTTACAGCTTGAGGATGCATCTACGTGTATTTCGCCAAGGCTAGTGCTGGGCAGCATTCACTCCGTATGTTCCAAAGTCTTCCAAATAAGAAAGTAGCAGTGAATTAGAAGTTAAAAGAAGCAGCTTGAAATTTTTAGAAGAAATAATTCCAAAAAGGACCAAAATCATAAACAGAATGGTTTTGACGGTGCGTCATAAGTTGTCTATGTATGGTGTACAGAGATATCTACTGAAGTTAGCATGCTAACCAGTTAGCCCTGGCCCATCCTGTCTCGTAATAGTACTTTGCACCGGAGAAGGCGATAGTGAGTCATTGTATCTCTGCAGTAGAGGAATCAGTCCAACATGAGAGGATGAAGAAGTAGCTCTGCTACCCTGAGAGCATATTCTAACCTCTTATCAGTCATGCTGAAGGTGCTGCTGCTCCCGGTTAGATCATTTAGGGGCAGGTAGCCAATGAAAGGCGCAGTAAACACAACAATGGCTGCAGCTCTTGTTGAACGACAGCCACCGACCGCTCTTAGCAAGAAACCACGTTGAGCAGCAAACAAAAGAAGTCATGCAAGCAGAAGAAGAGTTAACACTGGTGCTGCTATCCACTGGATTCGCTCTTGGAGAGGAAAGAGAGAAAGCTTGATGCTGAGCTCACAACATTTCTTCTAGACTGGTAAGGAGAGATGAATGAGGAGGAGGGACGGTGCACATTCTGGTGATATGGTGCTCCCTGTTTGTTTGGAGAAAAACAGGTTATGTCATCTTACACATTAAAAGGAGTAGAGTGTCTACTACATTTCATTAGGCCTATTATTATTATTATTATTATTATTATTATTATTATTGGTGTTGTTGTAGCTGTATTTTCATATACAGCATCTCAGATCCAAACTTTTAAAATCTCATAAAAACTAAATACAGCTATGCATATTGTGTATTATTAAAATGTAAGTATTGTGATATAATATTTTGGTCATATCGCCCACCGCTATTTATGGCACAACAATCCTTTTGTCGAACAACACAAGGAAATTAGCAGACAATTAGCAGATGAGGCAGAAAGTTCCATTTGAATACATTTAATGAATTGTGAAGTCCATGATACAAAACCATTTTAACAAATGATAAAATTAATGTTTTATTTAAATACAATTTCTTGCCTACGAGCATAAATTAACACCCCCTAAAGAATCAAACTTAAATACTTTCCTGGAACATCTACTCACCGTATACTGTGCTATCTGACAGGACTCTTGTAACTCAACCTTAACCAAATTAAGATCACTTTGAAACGTGGAAAACCCCTGTAGTAAAATGCTAACATGCTAAGTTCTCGTACCCAACGCCAGGTCGGGTTAGTGTTGTGCATGACGCTGCGATGGCTGAACAAGACAGCATAGAAAACCAAAGAAAAGTCCAAGGCTGTTTTGTCTCAGCTACAATCATATCACATCTGGAGTTCATCTGGAAGTCTATATCGCTGTAATAAAAAAGAACCGTCATACAAAATGCATGTACTCAAATGGCGACTGACCGATAGAAAACAAGGACTCTAATGCGGTTTGGATGCCCATCAACCACCGATACTGGTTTCGATTCTGGTGAACAGTGCGACTCTTTTTGCAACAATGAAGAAAACGAGCAAACTCGGGACTTCGGTCGGCTCCTTCAAATAAATATTCATTCTTTTTTTTTTGTTTTGTTTTGTATTTTTTTAGCAGCTACATTTTCCAGTTCAGCATTAACAAAAGTTGAAATTGAATGCATTGTACTGCGGAAGGAAAGTGGTAAAATAGAACTTTAGAGATAAATAACACTAAAAATATGCCACAAAGAAAGAGACTCGATTTCCATTTGCCGACAAACAGAACACTAAAAATCGATCTTAAAAAAAAAAAATAAAGAAGAAAGAAAACAAGAAAGAAAGAAAAGGCAGTACAAAAATAAAAGTGATGAATTCCACATTCACAAGAGACTAAATAAAAACAAAATATTGAGAAGAAAACATAAAAACACTGATATATCGTTTCCTTTACCCCAGACACAAAGGCAAAGGCATATTTATATTTTAAAACCATAAAAAAATAGTGATACGCTGCTGAATGTCTGTCAGGGCGTTGTGAGGTATTCGCGCCTTGTTCTTCTCTTCTAACGGGCTACTGAAAGAACTTTAGTCCTGCCACCAGGAAGAACTTCTCTAGGAAAATCTCAGAGTCCAGAACCGCGATGTGGGCCGCCCGGCCGATCAAGGAGTTGGCGGTGTTGGGCAGTGCATGAATGACATCGTAGCGCACCAGGTTACAGTCTTTGTTCTGAAGCACTGGCACCAGCAGGTTCTCGATCATCTCAGCATACACTGGACCTGAGACACAGATGTACACAGACAGAAAGACAGAGCCAGATAAAATATCAGCACATACAGTCATGTGGAGATGTAAGCACACCCTGTATGTGGACACACCAGTTTTTGGTCTTCGGTTATAGTGTATATATATATATAGAGGTTCCTAACGGTGTCCTGTGATAATCTATTCTCACACAGTTCCTGCAGATGGTGCGGTAGGGGTGGAGGTAGAGTGACACCAGGCTTCTGGACGTGTGGCGCGTGACAACAAACCGTTCATCTTGGTGCTGATCACGGTGCCTCCACACACATATTCATGAGACAAGACAAAAGAGAGACACGTCACTGAAGATGACCCGCTGCCAGTCACTCCATGACAGTCTGGCACGACACCATTGCAGTCTTTGTGACGTGGTGTTAAGGACAGTCGTCGTAACGGTCTGTGTGCATGTGGTCCTGTGTGGTGCAGCCGTCTGCCAATGGTGCTGCACTAACAGGATGAATCATGGAGGCACCACTGCTCGCTGAATGGGTACAATCGTGGCTGTTGGGTCAGTCAGGCTGATATAATTTTTTTAATTAACTGAATGTTTTATCTGCTGAAAAAGTAAGTACAACATACATTATCCGGCTGGAAGGTCCACTTCTTCAGCTTCAACTTTGGCCTCCAGATGGCCTCACATTCTCCTCAAGCATGCTCTCACTATAAATGAGGATTCAGAGTTGATACTATGACTCCAAGCAGCCCCAACCCATAACAGTTCCACCACCATGCTTTACAGTGGAATGAGGTCCTTTAGATTTTTGATTTCCTGATAGTTTCCTGGTACTTCTGCTCCATAAGTCCTGGACTAGACATTCATTAGTAAAGTTCAGTCTTGCCCTGACGTTCCCTTCGGGCAGGATTCTTCCCGGCACTCCTCGCATTTAGGTCAAATGTGCCCAGTCTCTTTCGAAAGGCAAATGCATGCACTTTTGACATTAACAGCATCAAGAGCTACTTACAGACTGTGGCATGGAATTCTGGGGCATTTCCTTGGATGACCTGAACAAGATGGCAGTAGATCTTGTAGATCTTCCAGACATATATCTTCTAAACCCCCTGCCCAGACTCATAGTCAAGTGCAACTTTCTTTCTGAAGGCCTTAGAGAGCTCTTTTGATCTAGGCACGATGATACCACCTACCGTATTAGCAAACAGCCAACCAGAGCAGATACCTGAGGCTTAGAAAGAGACACCACTGTCCAAGATCTTTTTAAGTAAAGCCCATATAGGGGTGTGCTTACTTTTTCCACATAAGAAAATTACATTAGTGCTGATTTCAACTGGATATACGGACAAAAAAAACGTTACCTCTAGGTGTCACTTATTAAATTATACCTGTCGTAACTTGATATCTGTATCTCCAGATATGTTGATAAAACTGTTTCATGGTGTGTACTTACTTGTTCACTTGACTGTATGTTTGCAGAACAATGATGTTTTTGGTCACATTTTAAGTCTCAAGGAAAAAAAATAAAAATAAAAAACAAAACAAAACACGCAAGCTTTAATGGATTCCACACGTAATTTAGTCTGAATGTAGAAGCTCGTGATTGTGTGACCACACACTAGAGTGCAGTACATCATTTAATGGCAGTATTGTGCGGTGTTGGCTACAGAGTAAAGAAGGAAGCAAACGAACTAATCAGCCTGCTTTAGTTAAACAAAGAAGACAGTTAAATCCCCAGTTCTGTATAGGACGGTCAGTCATCAGCTGAAATGTTAAGATCGTGAACACTGCCCTACAGCAAACTCAGGGTTTAAAAACAAAAGCAAAAAAAAAGAACGGCACCACAACAACATACGGCAGCATAAGCCTCACCTGTCTGCTTGTCTTTCAAGGCCGTCTTGCACATCTCAATGCGAGCCGAGTGGTACGGCACATAGCGGTCCTGCAGAGAGCCTACCAGCACCACGTTCTTGAAGAACTGAAGGCCTGTACCACAGAGAGACCAGTGAGTTTAGGGAGCCCAAATAATAACTGCATGCTCCAAAACATGATTAACACCAACCTGCTTTTTTGCTCAGCTTGTAGAGGAACGTCTGCCGAGGGTCTGAATGATCCCGGCAGGTCAGCTGCAGCAGCGAGCCAGATTTCTTCCACTTCTGCATGAACCACAGCCCTAAAGCCAGGAAGAGAGAAGACACGAGCACAAAACTATTCAGCCAACAAGCTGAATTAGCTGAGCCTCAGCCACTATAAAACACTTGATATACACTCACGTTTGAATACATATCAACTGAATTCTATATTAATATACCAAGTTAATAGCCAAGTCCTTTTTTCACCTCTTCCAAATATAGTCTGCTGGTCTGATCTGCCAATCACACGATAATAGGAGAGTGAGGGCAATCACATGCCTCCAGCCACCACAATGCAACCTTACTGGACAGCTCAACACACTTGGAGGAGACTGCTAACTGCGTTACACTAGCAAGCAGAAAATCATGTAGCATAACATCATTCTGGGTAATGGAAGAGAGAGGAAGGGCTAATCATGCTCTCCTGGACTCCCCACCATCACTGGGGATCAAACTTGCAATATTCCGAACGAACGGGCCAATACTTGAAGAGGAATTCCACCAAATTCATTCCTAAATTTTAGCATGATTTAATGACTGTGCTTGAAACCAAGTCATTACAAGTCGAGTGGTATGCTGAGTCAGCGTTCATGAATCTGGCTCCTGGATGTTCTGGAGGCAAAGCAGGAAGACGAGTATGTTTTGTCTTTGTCCATTCATGGTGGAGAGGTACATGCCGGGAGTGCTAAGGCATAGTTTTACTGATCCTCCACTTTTAGCATCATCAGCATTTCATATAAAAACCTCATTTGTAGGTTCACTAATGGGGTTTAGACAGTAAATGAAGTTGCTATATCTGGGTTATGGTTTTCTAGGCATCTCAACAGCTGGTTCCCATTAGCCCTACTGTGAAATACAGTGTATTAGCTTATACTGCCCTTTAAGACATCATGGAATAATATCTGATTATTCCCTGCCTACTGCTTATGAACTACATTCCGTGGTAAAAAGCCATTATCCTGGTTACGGAGGCGTATTGGTGTATTCGGGAAACACATTCCTACAGGGTTCTGTTCATAAGGCTGCATGTCACCTGTATAAGCTTGTCACGTGAAGTGACATAACACTACATGAATGTTCAAAACTGCCTATTCCAATAGGGGTCATTTGCTATGAGGTTACATCTGCAAATTCAGATCAAAGGGAGCTAAATTAGGCTTTATGACCGATGACGTGTATTGGAATAAGCCTATGTAGCTGTCATGTAGTCCAATGAACAGAACCCTATGGTAAAGTATTACCCTTTGTTCTATGTGTGTGTGGTGTTCAGAGCACCAATCTGCGGGCGATCAGGTTTTGTCATACCGGTGTTCACAAGGGCCGAGGTGTTGTAGAGCGTGCCGAGGTGAGGCCCGGACAGCGACAGGAAGGTATGCAGTCTGCTGAGATAGCACTTAAACCTGGGCCTCGTCAGCACCGAGCGGACTATCAGGTTCCCCAGGGAGTGTCCAACAAAGCTGTGGGAATCAGATAAGACTGGTGTCATTAAAGCCTTGGACACATTACACTTCTAAAGTCCTATCAGGTTATATAACACTGGGTGTCTGTCTCCGTCTATCCGGCAGGCTTTTTTAGGTGAACCGAAACCAAACTCACTGGACACACGTATTCTACTGCTCTTGGAAGACATAAATAATGACCGCGGAGCCGCTTGCTGCTCTTCTTCCCTGCTGTTACCGCTGATACAGTAAAAAAGAGGTAAACATATTTAAGTGAGGCTCATGGACGTAGAGACGTGATTAGTGTGGTAGTTTAGATGTACGTGCACGCGACTGTATTCGCACCTTTAACTCATCTGATAACTTATTTAAGAATCTGGGCTAAAAGTTGTGAAAAAAAGTAGCGTGTAAAAGCAGCGTACAGGAAAGTCCTTCAAGGGTTCTTTGGTAGAGTGCTTTGCCTATAGGCACAAACAGGAGTTCCCCGGTATATGAAGATGTGACTTTCCAGTTGCTTACCTTTCCTACCACTATGTTTTTGTTGTGAATGTAGGAAATAATATCATTATTTAAACCTGGGTGTTTAAATTTAGCCAATTGCCAGCACAAGTTAGCTTGTGTGCCGTCATTGATTTTGCTAACAACTACCCTCAAATGCTGTTTGCATAGCCTTTACCTGATCTTCCACGAGTGACAACACATGTACACTGATATGTACATGTACACTGACTGCTAACGAAACAATCTGTCGGTTAGGCATTTGTGATAAAACCAACTGGAAATGCTCTCAGGTTTGGTGTTTGAACTGCAGCATTCTGTTTGAAGCTGGCTTTAGGAGTGCTGGACGAGAAAGAAGAGATAATTCTGGATAGTTAGCACATGGGAGTAGCTACTCTGGACTACTGAATAATATGCAGATCTAAAAAAAATACATGGACCAGCTTAAGTAACACAAATAAACCACAAAGCTAATGTTAACCAAAGGTCATGGGATAGCAGTATGTAAACTGATTATGGAGTGGGGGACGGCTTGGGAACACCCACACCTGTATAAGTTGTGAGGTGTCATCTTGTGAGTAAGGCTGAACACTGGCCAGCATGCTCACTGCAAGGGAACATGAATTACTGGAGTTCAATTGGGCTACTTTCAGGCAAACCAACAGGCTATGCCATTCATAAGAGCACTCCATGCTCCTCAAAGCAGTTCTGGACAACATGGGCCCAATGGCACGATGAATACACCATCACTGTGGGGGTACATGAAGTCCATGAAGGGCTGCAAACCGTTACCAAGCGGTGAAACCTCGCAGTAAACACGTGACGCTGTGGAGCGAGGAATGTTAAACGCCTGCACAACTTCAGTAATGCAATGTCTCATGCGTCTGGCATCCACTATCATGCCTCGTTCAAACTCTGATAATTCACGTCACTCACAAGATAACACTTCACAACGTATACAGGTGTGGCCGTTCCCAAGCTGTCCTCACTCCTTCTTCCATAAACCAACTGCTACCCCATGATGATTGCTATCTCGGTGTGCAACTGAAGTGGGACAAGCACAAGTATTGCAAACTACAGCACCTTTAGACATACAGACGAATCTTACAGCAGAGGTGTCAATTAAAATACACTCAATTGTAACTGAGATGAAGTATACTTCTACACCAGAACTTTTCTCCACATAACAGAAAGACATTAAACGTAAAGAAGTGGAGCCCAGTTTTGGCATCCATAACAGAAGTGTGGCACGTGAACATTACCTTATCTTGGAAACAGTGAGATTGTAGATCTGTATGTATTGCACAATTTCATCCAGAAGTCGGTCAGTCATAGACTCAAAGTCAGCGAAGGTGTCATTCTGAGGGAAGAGAAACCGAAACTAAATGAATGACAGATGATACATGTGGTCCTCAAATATACAGCTGTTCTGCACCAACAGAGATGCACCGCAATGAAAGACCTTGGGAAGAACCTTCAGTTCATGATCGAATGGTAAAAATGACTGCAAAACAATGGCCTGATACCTGATTGCGCTCCGACATTAGGAAGTCTATACGTGCTCCAGGCAAGCCCAGCTCCAGGTAGGTTTTCACCAACCTTAAATCTGCACTGTTGCCTGTTGTTGGGAGAGAAAGAAGACATAAACATAAGCCTTATGCACTGAAGCCCTGCACGGCGTGAAGCTTTCACAATAGGCATTAAAGCCTGTGGGTGATTTGACTGCTCTTAATGGAACTGATTCTTGTGGACAGAGCCTGAAGTGCTGGAATTCAAGGGGTACATACACTGTACCGACCGTATGGAGTTTGATGTGGTATTTAAACACTGCTTAGGTTTTATAGAATCAGCTCTCAGTCCACACGGTCCACACACTGTACGAAACTAAGCTGCAAAAACAGGCCGTGTTTGTGATGTCACAAAATAAACACATTTACATATCCTAGCCCCGCCCCTTCAAGCGAGGAATGAGTGTAGGAGTGTTTCAGCCTTTTTCAATACTTGTTCTTTTACGTGGCACAACAGAGGGCAGCCAATCAGAACAGAGCTTATTTACATACAGTTGCATGCAAAAACTTAAGTATGCAAATTGCCCTGGAAATAATTTGTGTTTAATGGGTGTTAAATGGCCTGGGCAAATGATATAAAGCAAGTTACTTAACCAAGGCTGTTTTGCATATGACAGCAGATCATTCATATGCACGGTAACAAAAACAGCCTGTTCAATTCTACGGGATACAAAGAGGTTAAAAAGGGTCATGCAAAAATGAATCACATTACTTCCTGACACATAAACTCTCACATACGTGTCATTAGCTGGCCTGGTAAAATACATAGCAAATGTAGAATATAAAATATGGCACTCTTTAAACATAACTGTGCACAATATTAGAAACCCTTTGCAATATATCACTTCTTGAACTCTGTGAGTGATACTCCCAATCATATGTCTTTGGCAATGGTGTTGCAGACCCGGCCCTCCAGCTGCTTATACAGAATATTCCAAGTCGTATTTCTGGTCCAGCTGCCAAGTCAAGCCCATGCAGTGAGAGATGGACCTGAGCAGTTAATATGCTTATCATACTATCGATGAGGGCAAGTCCCAAGACACTCCCAAGGCCAGCTGTAACTTGCTCATTCCACTGTGGTGGTATACTTCGTACCATGAGCAGTATTTCTCCACACTGTCCTCGTTTCATTATATTGCAACATCATATTATGAATCATCATATAATGAATCATCACCATGTTGGTCTGATATGTCCGCAGGACCGCGTCTGAGAAATCTCTAGGCTATTTTATGATGAGGTGTATTTCCAAAACTGTAACGGGGGTTTTCTGTTCTTTAGCCCAGGAGTTAACATGACTCTGGGGTCAGGCTGATGTTTCGGTAGCACTTTACAGATCGGTAATAAGTAGGTAATGATATGGTAATTTTACGGTAATAAATTGTATTTAGTCATTAATTAAGTGCAACACAAGTTGCACTTTCCTAAACATTTATATGCATATATTCTAGTCATTAATAAATGAAAAGACAGTATTTGTAACAGTATTTAGTAATAAAATGATTTAAAAAAGCGGTAACAAGTTTTATTTACCTAAAATGACCCACTTATTTTTTAGTTCCTAATGAACATTAAGAGAGAATAATATATATATATATATATATATATATATATATANTACAGTGAAACTAAATGGTATTAGAGCCGTAAAATGCTTACTTATTTCCTTTTTATTATTATTATTATTTATTACTTATTACACGTCCCATTAGGTCATAACAGTTGAAAATGGTCTTGTGTTTCACATGTAGGCCCACCTATAGACAAGTACTGTTACCCAGGAATAGATGAGGTAAATCTACATTACTGCCTTGTTACCACTACAGTTGCTCACTGATTATACAGAAAGAACTATAAAATAAGCAGGTAATTTTTAGGTAAGTACAACTTGTTACCATTATTTTACCATTTCATAACGGCCTTGTTAACACTCACTACAATTTCTGATTTATTATTTAGTAAAAACTAGGAAATAGGCATTTAATTAATGACTAAATACAATTTGTTACCGTAAAATTACCATATCATTACCCACTTATTACCGATCTGTAAAGTGCTACCGATGTTTCTAATTCCATCTCACTGACTGTTTTACAGGGGCGGCACAGTGGCACAGTGGGTACTCCGGTTTCCTTCCACAGTCCAAAGACATGCAGTCGGGTGAACTGGAGATGCCTCAGTTTAAGCAAAGCTAGGAGGTTCAAGAACCTCAGGATCAGCAGACTTGGATGATTGGCATAATCAATAGGTTCAAGGCTTCTCTGCGCTTCAACATCATGACAAGTAATTTAGATTTCAAGGAACACTATTTCAGATTTGGGGATGGTGGAAATATGTAACTGCACGCAAATGCATAAATATGTTTCTGAACATTGGTTGTACTTCAGACTCCCACAGGTGGATGCATCAGAGTCTTGTTGCGAGCTTATTGAAAGAGAGTTTAAAGAACCCGATCTTCTTTTTGAGTATGAGCGTATGACGTTACGATGTAAAGGCATATGACGTAGTCTGAAATATTCCCGTCAAATGCGCCCTGGTACCTATGGCGTCGGCTTCACAGGGTGACGTGCACCATATTTGAGCCCATTTTCCTTTATCTAGACTCAGCAATAATACTCCTTACAGTTTCCACATAAAACACAGAAGGTTTGAAAAGAGACAGTCAAATTCTGATGAACCAATTAATTACCCTAACGAACAAGTTTAGGAACAAAAATCCAATCTTGCCATATCTGGCCATCTTCCTGTTTTTGTCAGGACGCCTTTAGCCATCTCCTTGCCCTAAATGACTCGCTCAAGGAATGCTGTCCGGCCAAGAAAGTGATCTAAGTGGAAAACTGCGCTAGTTCAGAGGAAGACCTGCACTTTTACACTGAAGTGGGAACAATACATCTGCATGACAATGTTTTCTCAACAGTCCAAAATCCTGAGAGTGCTCACGCTACTACACGCAGCCACACTGACAATCAGGTTCAAGGTCCTCCAGTTTCACCCTCATCATAGCTGCTACACACAACTGCTGGAATAAGAGACTCCATCTAAACACGACACTGAATCCTGGTTTTAATCCTGGGAAATGGTGGTGCTTTAAACGCTGCGAGTCGGACTCTTCCAGAGAGAGAGAGAGAGGTCAATTTCTCCTTGGGTCTCGCGCTCTCTCTCTCCTCTCTTCTGTGGAAACCCTTCCATCAACTTAAAAACCTGAGCGGTACCATGAACATGGCTTGAGCTGGCCAACCACAGGCTCATGGACTGAGCTGGCGCCCCCCTATCGAGGTGATTCGGAGACTCTGACTTTAGGGGAGTTGATCTCTCAGTGGGTCCAACTAGATGTAGGCACACACCGTTACTTAGGTTCACGTCTCACATCAAATTGCAACACGTAGGGGCAGTGTGTCTTTGGGACGGGTGTGTTAATTAGACCCTAGACAGTTTGTTAATTTAGCTACGTGTGTCTGTAGCTGCTTTAAAACTGCTGCTATCTGTTGGAGGTATTAACCACAATTAAATAAGAAATACAGTCCGAAACTGAAGAAAGACTTCACTTCCTAATCAAGTTCAGGAGCAAATCTAATCTTGCCATTTCTGGCATCTGCTTCCTGCTTTTAATCAGGGCATGGTGGCCTTTAGTTGCCTCCTGGCACTAAAGAACTGGCTCCAGAACCCGGGCTCTTCCATAGAAGTAATCTTGGTGGAAAAATTGGCACTCATTCTGAGAAAGACGTGCGCTTCATAGACTGAACCGCAGACGGATTCAAGCTGGAATGGAATCTGCTTTAGCCCTGAATATATATTAGAAGTACATGAGAAGAATAAAACCGCATGTTAATTAGAGAGAGAGTCAAAACATCACCTCTGGAAACACTTGAGTACTTACTTAATATTGAACCATCAGTGCTGATTTTAACAGCTTATCACTCAACTAAACTCAAACCATCCCTTCTCCGGGGCGTCTCTGAACGTTGATCAGTTTGTGTTACAGGTTAGAACACGATTCTTTTAGCTGGAATCTTACACTTTCACGTCAGCAGCCATACTGAACGTAAGGCAATGCATTTTTTGCATTCCTTTGACGTCTCTAAACATGTTACCGAGTCAACCCCTAAATACTAGCACGCTTCAGAAACACTAGGGAAGGCAGAGTAAATAATATTATGGTTTTACTTTTATTACTATTAATTCTATTACTTTGGAGTTTATTGATTATTATTTCATTATTTTGATCCTATTTCGTAATGTTCTTGCTGTGTCTGTTATTTGACTGTATATAATTTTTCACTTTGTTGCCTCTTTTTTGTCTGTGAAAACTTGACCTGCGCCCATGCATCCATCTATGTTGCTTATCCTCCTGGTTCACGAGTGGTATTGAAGTTTATTCCAGCGCCAGGAAACAGCCTGGGCACCCCGGACGCCAGTCCATGAGTGCATGTCTTTTAGACTGTCAGAGGAAACCGGAGCACTTGGGAGAAAGCCACACAGACACGGGGAGAACACGCAAACTCAACGCAGGAAGGACCAGCTGGGAATTTAACTCTGGTCCTTCTTGGTGTGAGGCGACAGTGCTACCCACTGCACCACCGTGCTGCTCATTATTCTTTATTATTATTATTATTATTATTATTATTATTATTATTATTATTATTGTGGGCCAAGCAGTCAACTGTCCCATTACCTTCAATACACTACAGTGGGACTATAACTAGGTCTCTCATAGAACCATAAACTGGGATGACTATAATAAGTGTTAGAAGTTTTTACGCAAATAAAAACTGGCAGAAAAAGATCACCAAAATCATCATCCTCTGCACCTTACCATGCTTTTTCCATGCAACATGATCCATAATTCCATACTAAAAATGACTGTAATCAGCATTTATTCTAATTCTAAGCTTTCTAATTTCTGCTACAGCACTAATAGAGCCATATACCACCAGTCATTTATTTATGCCTGGCCAAAATCGCTATCAAGCACAGGCTATTCCTTACAGCAGATGTTTCTGAGAAGATCAGTGCAACAACTGACTGAAACCTACAGAGAAAATGAGATTCCTAACAACCACCTGGAAGACCCGGTGGCCTCACAAAAACTGTCCCCCATCAAATAAACAATATCTAAAGCTTTCTTCTTTGAGAGAAAGGGGAGAACATGCAAGCTCCACTCTTGCTCCAGATCTGAGAACATCCACAGCTGTTTCTGTCCATCCTTCTTCCACTGTGAGAGACACCTCAACGCTAAGGAGGTCTGAAAGGAGGTGTAGCTGTTCAAGAAGCTCCTCACTTAGCAAAGGACAGTCCAGACACATCCAACAAAGAAGCTGCTGCTGGTGTTCTCAGAACAATGGACTGACCACCCCAGAGTCCATAACCTCAACACCACTGAATGTGTTTGGGGTTACCTGAAAATGCTAAAACAGCTTCTAAGGCTGAACTTTGGAGGTTGTGTTTCTTTGAGCAACTGAAAGTGAGTCTCCTAAAAAGAATGGAAGCTGTAATAAAAGTCTAGAGTGGACATACTAAACTAGCTAAACAGCTTCTCTGTAACTGGCTGTTAAATGGATGCTGCCTGCTTTTTCATGACCCTGAAAAGTGAATAACGTAATGTACTCAATAGCCGTTTTGATCGGAAGCTAAATAAATGAAGGGCGGTCTCCGACTGCACAGCACTGTACATAGCACTAATGGCAGCACCATCATAGCACTAAACACTGATAGTGAAGTAATCAACCATGCCACCGCAATACGGCAATGCACAGTTTAAAAATGCATCACACTGTCAGCATACATGGATGTATGAATGATATAAGGGTGATACAACCTTCAAACCATGTCCAGCAGCATGACTCACACTTGTACACTGGATACATACGCAAACAGATCCAGCATACAAGCTGAGTGTAACGACTCACTGAATTAATAAACAACCATCCATATTTGCCAAGGGAGTGTTGGTGTACGAGTCCTCACCATCCAGCCCATGAACACACACGATAAGGTGAACGCCCTCGTCACAACTCTCGTCCTCGTCCAAGCTGAAATACGGCACAGTGGAAGCCAGATCGGCCACTTCACTGTACAGGAAGCCTGGCAGTTTCAGCTGCTTCAACTCCTCTCTTGCCTGCACGAACCTACAACACAGAGTTAAGCACGGTTACGGAACAACACTGAACAACACTGTCTTATAATGTAGTGTCTGACATTACTACAACAGCGCAACATTACTAAAATCATTGAGGGCTTTGTGCATGTTTGGGCTTGACGGAAACCTTTTAATCTGACAGACGGCGGGTTTCCACCCAAGGGACTTTTTATGCAAAGGTTTTAATGCTTTGAAATGGTGAGTAATATTCTACAAACATTTCTGATTAACTGTTGACAGATGTGCAGATCAGTTGAATGGAAAGGTGTTTACCGGTTATGGCAGACCGAGCTCTTTCTCGTGTGAGCATCTGCTTCATTTCAGGGATCAGCATAATGAGTTTCGAACAGTTGGATCAGTTCAGACGGCCTTTGCACAGTAAACGTTAATGCTAATGATGCTACCGCTCAAGGGAAGCAACTAGAAAAGAGCATTTCCTGAGGTAAACACAGAATGGCTGCGCAGTTTAAATGGTTCCCACTTCCTGTTAGGCTGTGGTTGCTATGGGAGGAACGAGGGATGAATAAATGACACACAGAGGAGTGTAGGTCAGTATGGCTGTGGATTAGAGTTTGGGGATCTGCGCTGAGTGAGTACATGCAGTTTAGTGGCTGTAGGTTAAAGGAAACAATAGGGTTTGCAGAGGGGTGAAAATGAATGGGTCTCTACAGGGGGACAGAGGGATGGGGAAAAAAAGACAAACAGACGAGTGCGGGTCAGACTAACACTGAATTTGTGCTTGGGGGTCGGCCCTGAGATGGTGCATCAGAAACTGTGTCTCCAGGTCAAGCAGAAGTACAGCAGATGGGCGTGCACTTTTTCCATCCCATTCATTCGTAAGGGAAAAAAATTCTGGAAAAATCCGTTGCTACACGGAAATTGTGCATCTGTTCAAAAAGCTGTATACAAGCACACCGTTCCCAATCAGACTGAACATTTTGGAGTTGGAATGGTGTGATATATCTCAAAAACTGCAAGACGAGTTAGCGAACAAAAAAAATTAGTCTATTATGAAGAAGACAATGANACGAAGATAAAAGACAAAGAAGGAGTTGAAGAAGAAGACAGAAGAAGACGAAAGAGAAAGATGACGAAGATGAAGAAGACGAAGAAGAAGAAGCAGAAGCAGACGACCAGTGTACTGTGATTGGTCAGCTTGCTCAATCCGTTTTGACTGACTGCAAGCAGCTGAAAGTTGTAGCGGCTTCCTGCTAAAATCCCACCACGACAGCCACAGGACTAACGACTAAGCCTAGCATCACCTTCTAACAGAGAAAAGGGCGGGAATTCCATTAAGGCATTTCAGGCAGCTGAGAAAAGTGGTTTCTGTTTTTTGTCCGTCTGGCATGAACTGTGGGCTTTATAAGTCTGCAGACTGTTTACATGCACAAAAAGCTACAACACACTAAAGGAACGGGAAAAAACGGGAAAGTGAAAAAAACGGAAAACCATAATAGACCCCCTTTAAAAAAATTTCCTGCACAAATGCACATCAAGTCGGTGATACGCAAGCTAATGATGCATTTCTGAAAACAAATGTATTGTATAGCTGTGTACATTTTTCACAACATTCCACTATGCAAAAAGTAATTCCAAGCTGGAAAACTCACGTTTTCATTTGTGCAGGCGGGGCACTCTCGTACCAGCGAAGGTTACTTCTGGTCAGTGCCGTTTCGGAGGGCCGGCTTGGCCGGCTATGCTGGCAGGTCCGTGGGGAGTATGTTTCCCTAAGCTGCTCCAAACCCAGTTGCTCGTAGAAGAGGGTGCGTGCCTCAGCTCCCCCACCACTTTCCCCCTCTGCACTTCTCCCTTCTTCTTCTGGCAGACCGTTGACATAGACCGGGCCATCTGTCTCCTCATAGTAGCCGTTCTCGATCATCTCATGCTCTTGATCTTCCTCCTCCTCCTCTTCTTCATTGGCGTGGGGGCCGGTTTGGATGCCCAGCGTAATGGCAGCTGTCTCCACGGGGCTGATCTCGGACACATCAGTGCTGGAGCGCGAGCCGAAGTAATTCTCCACCAAACCTTTCTTCACCAGGTCCGTGCTGCTGGTGGCTGAAGTGCTAGACTGTGCTGCGGTCTGCGCTTCGCCGGAGACCTCCAGCCCTGCACCTCCTCCAGCAGGTGGCCCGAGCTCGGCAGACTCTGAAGTTTTGTCGGGAGCGGGTCCTTCGCAGAGGGACAGAAGAACCGAAGTCTCTTCCTTATGGAACACCGAATCATCTCCTTGGCTGATGGAAGCTCCTCTGTGAGGTGATGGCCTGGCTGGGATGGTGGCGCAGAACGGAAGGCGGATATCGGCTCCTCCAGAGAAAACCAAAGCCTGCTCCTGCACAATGACGCTGGATTTCCTCCCGGCAGACTCACTCTCCACCTCATCATCAGAGGGGAGCGAGTTTATGGAGGTCAGGGAAGACTGGACCCCGCTCACACCGCTGGTGCTCTCAGGGTTCGGCACCTCAGGCACCACGGATGCTTTTGATGCAGGACTGAGCTGAAGAAGTTTGAGGGCAGCACTTGGAGGGGTCGGTTCGACCTGTAAAGGAACCCAGTCTAGATCCACCCCGGTCACAGTGGAGGATGTCTGTGGCCCTGGTGCTAGCTGTGTGGCAGAACTAGGCTCACTCTCAATGCCTGAATCGGAGAGACGTGAAGAAGCGCTTGGCACATTGTCGCTCCTCAATGCCATGGCACAACCAGCCAGTGACCCCACATCTGTGGTCCCTCCCCCACTCTGATTTTCACGGCTTTGAGGCTTGGGCTCACAGCAGTCTGTCTGTGTGATCTCAGGAACGTCCCTCTTGGGGGTTGGATCACTAGGGCACGGTAACAGGATGGTGACCTTATCTCCCTGGTAGGGGTTCTTGTCACTAGGTTTGACCTCAATATGTCGAAGCCCAGCGGGTGCAACAGTCGGCTCGACTCTGTGCGACACTTTGCTCTCCGTGTGTCTTGCTCCAGGACCTGCCTGGGGCCTGGCATGTGCTTGCAAGCTTAAAAGATTTGTGAAATTGTCCCTCTGGATACCAGTGTTAGCTTGGCTGTCGTTTATAAGACAGTCTAGGGTGAGAGTGGTGGCTGTAGTGTCATTTTGATGAACGTATTTAAACCTGCTGCTGGGATCTCCGGACGTGTCTTCTCGCTCCTCTACCTGATTGCACTTAGGGTCCCCAGCATGCTCTTTGGTAGGCTTGCCAGCTGGTTCACCCTGGGGAACCTTCAGGTTCTTGTAGCCTGTCAGAACCACCGAGTCCTTTGAGCTCTGCCTGATTAGCTTCTTCGCGTTCTCCGTTTTGGCATTCTTCTTCAGTTTGATGGACTTGGCCTTCGATTTGATAGGAGGCTCGTTCTGTTCGGGCCAGCTGGTGGCCAGAGAGGCTTTTTGGAGTTCTGGACTGAGGGCACCTACTCCAGCACCCAGGTCTTTTGAATTGGGCTTATCTCCTTTACTAGACACAGAACCGCTTCTGGAGTTGTGCAGGCCAAGCCACGGACCATCGCGATCTTTGGAAAGAGACAATCGGTCAATATCAATCCATCAAACTACAGTTTACGGTGTAACCTCATAGGTTCAATTCAGCAAATAAACAATGTGTTATCTGTGGAGGATGTCGACTTATTCTCACATAGGAAATCAACAAAACATTGCTGTTGGTACAAAATCTCAAATACGCAAATTGGTACCTTTATAGGAGAAGGGAAAAATGGACTTGTACTAGAGAGACCCAAATGACCCCATCACTTGGTCCGTTCTCCATGAAGCAAATTGTCATAAAAATGGCGCCCAAACTGAGAAATTGTACCATTTTAAGACATTATATGCCACATTTTGGGATTTAATGCCAGCAAAAAGTTTTTAAAAACTTGAGGCAGGATCTATAGAACACTGGTAAAGTTGAATTGGAGACATATCAGTAACGGTTGGGCATAAAAAGTCTTTCAGAAGCAAAGATGGGGAGGGGTCTGCACAGCCAAATAGTGCAACAACTCAAAACATCCAGGAATGGTCTTACATATTTCAGCAAGACAATAAACTACATACTGGATGTATGACAACAGGATGGCCCGTAGTAAAAGAGCCTGAATGCTCAACTGACCTGCCTCCATCCAGACTGGCCCCTCACTGAAAACATGTGGTGCATTATAACAGGACACTGTGGAGCAGCTGGAATCCGATATCAAGCAAGAATGGAAACATTTCAGACTTTCAGAACTACAGCAATCGTCTTCTAAAAGGGCTGACCAACACAGTGCTGAACACCAACCTGTCCCAAATTCTGCTGGCATCAAATTCAGCGATTTTTCCAAAAACAAGAACTAGCTCCAGAACTACTGTTTCTTATTAAGTATGGTTTGCAGTTCACCACATCAGAAACTAGGCTGTAAAAGACATGAACATTCCATATTGTTCTTCTTAGCAGCAGCCGAACAAGACCAAACTTACTGCAGTCTATGCAAGTCCAATCAATACTTTCTCATTTCTAAAGCCCACAGTAAGGAGGCTGTAGAATTACATTCCACCCAGCGTGCACTCACTAACTCTAAAAATATACCAACCCTCCGTAATAGACTCCAGATATCGATCCTCAAAGATGATTGGCAGGGAGTTCACGTCTCCGTCCAGGTCAGCACATTCCACGGGAAGTGGTGGTAGGGAAAGGAAGTACGAGGAGTTCTTAATGGCTGCAGTCATCTGTTGGTGGCTGTGTGCGCTGTTCAGATACAAAACCAGAGTCAGTGTAAATGACAGATCCAATAAGTCCACCAAATGCCAACACCACCACGGCATACTCACTGCAGTTCCTGGAAGGCCAGCGCTGCTTGTCTTGGGTGTTCAAGGCAGAAGAAAGCCTCTGCAAATCTCCGTACCTAACAGCAAATGCACAGACTTAACACTTGCCTCTTAAAGGAGGGTTTATTAGCACAGACTGCGTTTAGAATGAGCCAATCAGAACGAGAGTTCTCACTCACTCACTTTTCAGATGGACAGGCCAAATCCGATTTATGGCAAGTGTCTTTCGCTTCACTTGTAAGGTGACATACAACGCTAATGTCAAATCCAGAATGACAGAAGTGCTGGGATTTGATATGTAGTTACTGACGCCTACATTGTTACCACACAAACATAAAGGTTGGTCATGTCTAGACACAAAAAATGATCTGATCACTTGCAAACAATCCGATTTACCTGCAGTCTGAACCCAGTCTTGGGTCCTAAAAACAGCCTGTTTAACCCTAAGGGTGTACTCACACTAGGCCATGCATACCGTGCCCCATCATGTTTGACCCCCAAAGTTCAGTTCGTTTGACTAGTGTGATCACTCAGTAACGTGCCCAGGCACAGTTCAGATGGACTAGGACACAGCACACACATAGTTTGATTGCTAACCAGATGAGAGGATGGAACTAGAACATGTGAATGCTTAAACAAACACTCTGCTCTATGATGCCAGAATGTAAATGCTGCACCATTTAAAGTGGATCTGGAAAGTCTGAACAAGACGCTGGTGAATAGGCAGCCTCATATGAGATCAGAGCATCAGAGCTTTGGATAATTTAGAAGCTCTATGAAATAGGGCAGCGAATGCTCCGAGTTCTGGCAGATTAAAGGCTGCAGCTGAGTTTAGCACAAAGCTCAGCAAATTAACAGGTTTAGTCTGTAGCTCCAGACTTTTTTAACTGAACATGAACAGCTGAAATGTAACCGATTAAATAGTAGATTCGTTTACTCACCAATATACTTGAGTAGAAGTAACTAATCACAAAATACTCAACAGAGAACAAACCCATCAATCAGTAGTTACTGCCCACCTCTGCGGACCACCTTCATCCATTTATTACTACATTATTAATCCAATTATATTTACAATGTTTTTAGCTGGCTTTGTCAAGACTATCTCAAGTTAGNAGAGAACCCATCAATCAGTAGTTACTGCCCACCTCTGCGGACCACCTTCATCCATTTATTACTACATTATTAATCCAATTATATTTACAATGTTTTTAGCTGGCTTTGTCAAGACTCTCTCAAGTTAGCTTACAAACTTTTCTCTTCTAATTATGCCGGTTCTTGGTTTGTGAAGATGGTAAATGGATACCAGTGAGGGGACAAAAGAGGAAAACGTAAGGGACCCGTTAAAATAAAAACAGAAAAAGGAAGAGAGAAATGGAACTGAGAAGAGGACAAGTTCAACACCCAGCGGAACGGGGCTGTATAAATAAGACCATGTAACGTCTAGTCTCTGGAATGTGCAGCGTGTGAACGTACCCTCAGGGTGTGGTGGTCCTGGGCCAGCAGTGCAGAGACACTCTCGTGCAGGGAGACCGCTTCCAGGAACTGACCCCACAGCGCCATGAGCAGAGAGCACAACTGCGCAAGGTTCATGTTCACTAGTTCAGCCAGTTCATCGGGGCTTTCTGCTCTCTGCTGCAAGGTGACACACATGCGCGCACACACACAGGAAACGTTAGAGAACCCTGGGCACTGTGAGAAGCTGTATTATTTATATGAAAGGTTCTGCTAAAAGTCTCGGAGGTGTACGAAAACTGGATTACAACATAATGCACCGAATCAAACAACCCGTCCCTCGCTGGCTAAGCAGTCACCCGTATTTGAAGATTGCTCAAAACACAGTCTGGATTCCAGCTGAACCCTTGGCCTCACTGCTGCTTCCCCGCCAGTGTTTTTACAGATGTGTTCATTAGAGTTCAGCAAAGAGGATAAATGTACGCTGAAACACTCCTGACGACCAAGAGAGGAACTGCAGTCTAGTGTTTTATTCCTCAACAAGAGAAAGACTCACACACCAGTACAGAACCTACACCAAACCCTACACCCCATTCACAAGGCGAGCCTGTAGCACACAGTGGCCGTTCTCTTATCTGCCGGTGCCTGGAAACGATTGGCCCATACAGAATTGAATGCTCCACCTTAAATGGTACGGCAGTTATAGTTAAACGTAGGTTGTAGTGTAATTGTATGGGGTTAGGGTAAATGGAGGGGTTGGGGTTTAGTGTAAATGGAGGGGTTAGGGTTTTAGTGTAAATGGAGGGGTTAGGGTTTTAGTGTAAATGTAGGGGTTAGGGGTTTAGCATAATTGCATTGGGTTAGGGGGATTATGGTAGATGGAGGAGTTAGGGGTTTAGTGTTAATGGAGGAGATAGGGTTTAGTGCAAATGGAGGGGTTAGGGTTTAGTGTAAATGGAGGGGTTAGGGTTTAGTGTAAATGGAGGGGTTAGGGGTTTAGTGTAAATGGAGAGGTTATGGGTTTAGTGTAAATGTAGGGGTTAGGGTTTAGTGTAAATGGAGGGGTTAGGGATGTAGTGTAAATGTAGGGGTTAGGGGTTTAGCGTAATTGTATGGGGTTAGGGGGATTAGGGTAGATGGAGGGGTTAGGGTTTAGTGTAAATGGAGGGGTTGGGGTTTAGTGTAAATGCAGGGGTTAGGGGTTTAGTTTAAATGCAGGGGTTAGG
>CM067500.1:10571430-10583930 GCA_034552555.1 Semaprochilodus insignis | reverse complement strand
CATCACCTTAAATATGAGGACATCGTTGACCACGATCTCCTCGTTCTTGTAGAGTATCTGAAAGGTCTTGCTGCAGACGACATCGTCCTGCACGGAGGCAGGAAAGGCCAAATCGGAACCTATGAAGAAAAACACATCAGAAAGAGTTCAGCTTCTGATTGATCTGCTAAAAGCCCCTGCCTGCAAGCAATATCCGACAATATCAGAGTTTGTCATCGACGGTCAGCAGGAGGTATTCCGAACTTGCATTATTGTCTGGACTTCATAAAGTCGGGTCTTCAGCAGCGTTGGGGCATGTTGACACCTGCCTCGTTTGGTCTGGACCCATCAAACTTTGGCTGTGTCTGAAACTTAATAAAAGCTGCTTATCCAGCCAGTGCTCTGAGGCAGGAAGGCAGCCGGTCTATCTCGCTGAGGTTCCTCCGTTCGGCCATTTCATGAAGGTATCCTTTGCTGCCTTACATATCCCATAATACTCTGGGTCAGTGATGACGTGGTAGGGAAAAAAAAAACAGCAGAAATCACCAGAAGTGACGCAGTGGAGAGCACTGCCTTCTAAGACACTGAATTAAGAGACTGGTCTGGGTCCGTTTTGGCAGGTGTGAACACTCCACCTGCACTTGGAGGTGCACTAAGGAAAGGAACCCTGGTCTGGCGGGTTTTGGTTGGCTGCTGGTGGGAAGGCATTTTTGTGATGGTGCGCACCAAACGAGGGAATTCACCATCTGGCACAACGGCATCGTCTGTTTAGTTATCATGAAGCTGACAAACCAATCATAAAGACACAGACATCCGACAGTGTTTACGATGAATGAGAGTCTATTTCTGCGCAAAGTTGGAGCGATCCTACATTCCCATGTTGGTGGTGGACAGACAGCAGCAAAATGGATATTCCATCAACGGAAAATTCTGCCACCACCAGCTGCGACATTACACAGACCACAATGGCAAGCTTAACGTTCGGCCAAGAATTTTCCCAGCTGTCGGCCACAGCGGTGGAATAAACCAGATGTTGATTTTTCTGGAAGCTGCGGACACCAGAAGTCTCGCTGCTGAATTCCAGATTAACCCAGCATTACATAACGATAATAAAAGAGTACAGAGTGTCCTCCTGCCCTTCTCCACCTTAATAAACCATCTACATTGAAAAGGTTCTACAATGATCACCTTCTAAATGCAAGATGACCTGAAAATACATTTAAACCAGTAGTGCTGTTGGTTTGCATGGCCTCATGCTACCATCGGCCGTACACTGCTACGAGGAACGGAATGATGTTGATTCTGTGCAAACTTGTGGACAACATGTTGCACCGTGAACTACCAGCCACTTGAAATGTATATCTGTACTGAAGTATTTCCATTTTGGACTACTTTTTACTTTTACTCCACCATATTTGAAAGTCAAATATCTCACTGTTTACTCCACTACATTATGCAAAATCTGTTGTTCCTTTCGGCATGTAAAAACAGAAGCAATATAGCAAAGGAAAACTTTGTGAACCTGTTTGAAGTTTTTTCGCTTTTATTAAATTTAAACTTGTAATTAAGTTGAAAATAAATCTTAAACCGAAACTTCACTTGTTTGCAAAAAGTTATTTTATAGTTCTAGCTAACAGAAATTGTTTGCCTTCAGTGTTCTGTGTTTATGATCATTTGAATAGACGTCAGTGTCAGACTAATTAAAGACGTTTTGCTAAAAGATTGGTGGACCGAGAGTGACACTAGAGTCTCTTCACCTAAAATGAGTTGATTAAGCAAGTGTCTTGTTCCAGAAATGAGAGAAGGACATTTGAAGGTAAATACTTTAGTACTTTTACTCCAGTGGAGGTCTAAAAGGAAGAACTTCTACTGACACTGGGGGAGTATTTTACCTTGGGCATCTCTACTTTAACTCAGGTACATGGTTTGTGTACTTTGTCCACCACTGCCTCGTTCGGTACGAACCCAAAAGACTTTATGTCCTTGTGTCTGAAACGTGATAAAAGCTTCTGACGCAAGAAGGCCAAGAAAACCAGCCTTAGATCCAGACACTAAACCTCGAAAACGATTGTCTAACACCCTTCCCTTCTTAGACCTGATAAACGTTGAGTGATGACACCGTTTCCCTGGTTTGGTTAATGTAAACGTGGTTTCCAGAAATCATTTACTGTTCAATTTCATTGGCCTACATTCATATTTTGTCAATACTCAAACAGGTTTGACTGCACTGGGCCTCTTGTAAAGGTAGCCTAAGGTGAATGTTTGGAACGATACGCGAGACAGACTTTTCTTATTTTACACAGCCAATTTCAGGATCATACATCTTCCACATGTTGTTCGACACCATAGGTTGGTCTCTCAATGAACCATGTCACAACAGAACACTCCAAATGGCTCTACTTACATCGTGCTACATGTTTACATTCCCCTTATTGCCCAGTCTGTACAGAAGCTTGCTGTAAAACATTAAGATAGTTGAAGTTAAGCTTTGCAGTACTAGTCACTACCATAGCAGCAAAGAGAGAACCCATATACACAGTCGAGTCACATTATTATGACCATAAACACGGCACTTCCAGAGCACGACCAAGACCTCCTAGTACTACCCTGGCCCCCTGAGTCTCCAGACTTTGACACAACTGAGCATATATGTGACCACCTCGATCGTTGTGTACCTTATATGGATCCTCCCCCACGCACCCTCCAGCAGCTGTGGGATGCACTGCAGTCAGCATGGCTCCAGACACCTGTGACAACCTTACCAGGACCTTACTATTGATGTTTCTTGAGGTGGTCAAGACTATGTATCTCCTCCTGCTGAAAAGTATCTTATGCTTGTGTTTAAATGGTGAATCGGCTGCTGAAAAATATGAATTATTACAGTCTTATTATACAAGACCCCCTTCTCTGAAACCAACATATATCCAAACAACCCAGTCATGCTACTCAGCCGAGGAGCCCTCTAACAGAGCATTACTTCTGCTCTAGTTAACTCCAAGAAATACTCTAGCACAGCTTTCACCAACACCATAACATTAACCTGAGGAACCAGGAAAGGAACAATCAGCTATTTATGGACGGCTTTCTGAGGAAATCTGGTTACACAAAAATTTGGCAGGCCATCAAACAAGACAACCTAAATCAGAGTTCTCTTCCTAATGAAGTTAATCTTGTTCCTTTATACAGACTTTAGTCTGTATCTGGGTTTTATACCGCGTTTAATGCATATCTGGGCTTTATGCAGTTTTTAGTCTGTATCTAGGCTTTATATGGAGTTTAGTCAGTATCTAGGTTTTATATGGGGTTTAGTCTGTATCTAGGCTTTATACAGTGTTTAGTGCGTATCTGGGTTTTATACAGCATTTAGTCTGTATCTGGGCTTTATACTGCGTTTAGTCTGAATCTAGGCTTTATACTGCGTTTAGTCCGTATCTAGGCTTTATACTGTGTTTAGTGCGTATTTGGGCTTTATATGGCATTTAGTCTGTATGTGGGTTTTATCCAGCATTTAGTCTGTATCTAGGCTTTATACTGCGTTTAATCTGTATCTAGACTTTATACTGCGTTTAGTCGGTATCTAGGCTTTATATGGGGTTTAGTCTGTATCTAGGCTTTATACTGCGTTTAGTCTGAATCTAGGCTTTATACTGCATTTAGTCCGTATCTAGGCTTTATACAGTGTTTAGTGCGTATCTGGGTTTTATACAGCATTTAGTCTGTATCTGGGCTTTATACTGCGTTTAGTCTGAATCTAGGCTTTATACTGCGTTTAGTCCGTATCTAGGCTTTATACAGTGTTTAGTGCGTATCTGGGCTTTATACTGCGTTTAGTCGGTATCTAGGCTTTATATGGGGTTTAGTCTGTATCTAGGCTTTATACTGCGTTTAGTCTGAATCTAGGCTTTATACTGCGTTTAGTCCGTATCTAGGCTTTATACTGTGTTTAGTGCGTATTTGGGCTTTATATGGCATTTAGTCTGTATGTGGGTTTTATCCAGCATTTAGTCTGTATCTAGGCTTTATACTGCGTTTAATCTGTATCTAGACTTTATACTGCGTTTAGTCGGTATCTAGGCTTTATATGGGGTTTAGTCTGTATCTAGGCTTTATACTGTGTTTATTCTGTATCTAGGCTTTATACAGTGTTTAGTCTGTATCTAGGCTCTATATGGTGTTTAATCTGTGTCTAGGCTTTATACAGCATTTAGTCCATATCTAGGCTTTATATGAGGTTTAGTCCACATCTAGACTTTATACAGCATTGAGTCTGTATCTAGAGTTAACCATAACCATCCAGTTCATGGAAAATGAATATAAGGTTATCTGTGTCCCCGATTACTAATAATCGGTATTGGCTCTGATAAAAAGCCTATCAGACGACCCCACAGTAACCCATACAGACAGGTTGGTGATGTCTGGACATGCAAATCTGATCTGATCACTTGCAAATAACAGTGCAAACAAACGTGTTAAAAGATTGGAGTAATGTTACAGATCTCAGTTCTGTACGAGATATAAAACAAGCTAGGAGTGTTCCACAGAAAGCTGTCAATCAAGCTGTTCATTAGCCACGCCCACCCAGTTCTCAGGGAGGTCTGATCAGTGGCTTTTTTATATTTAAATCATATTCCTTTTAAAATGTCCCTGCTCATAAACCGGAGCCTCAATAAGCCATGAAGAATTAAACTCTTCCAGGCTCTATCTTTCCACCAACCGAGGATGTATCCTAGTGCTGCATTACCGATAATCCTCACTGTAATTCCCTCAAGCAGCCGATGGGAGTGTGTAAAGATCCCGTGAGGGGCTAAAGACTCCCACAGCTTGCAGTGTCAATCCTAGCAGGTCCAAAGGCTTCATCGCGCGCAGCTTATGTAATAGTGAGTGCCAGCGTGTGTAGAGCTGTGCAGCTTACATAATGCTGAGCGCGGTTCCACAAACAGAGAGGAACCCACGGCTGGGGTGGAAGGCTTGTAGCTGAACTGGTCCTGCTTCGAAGAGAAATGTTGGTGATGCAATTCACCCACAGGCTAGTGTGGCTGATAAACTGCTGGAGAGGAGGAAACTGGGGCAACAACTCATGAAGCAACTGCTGTCCTCCTGAATGGGTGTGAAGTTTTACTACGTTAGCTTGTCTGGGCTTCTGTTTCATTCCTCTAGGTTTTTTATTATACCAGTTTTATGGGTCACAGATTTTGAGCTAGAACCATGAAAGGATCGGAAAGCCTATAATTGAACAGTGTACTCGTGCGTTTGGAACAGACTGTACGTGCGTTTTCCGTATAAGGTTTGTTCAAACCGAATTTTAGTCCCACACAGGACATCTCTTTAGGACATCACAGGACTCACTTTAGCAACCACCTGGGACTTCACAGCAAAGGCTGGGATATCATAGCAATGGTTCAGTAACACCTAGGAATCACCTTGGAATTCTCAGCAATGGCCTAATAAGACCTTAGAACCACATGCAAGTCTGCAGTAATCAACTTATAAAACCTTAGAACCACCTGGGTTACAATAGCAATGGCCTAGCAACACCTTAGAACCAGCTGTAAATCTTGAGCAATGGCATACTGAGACACCACAGCAATGGCCTAGCAACACCTTAGAACCACCTTGGAATCCACAGTAATGACCTTATGACTTATTAAAACCACCTGGCATACCAAAGGAACGGCCTAGCATGTGATGATGTAAGTCACTGTACACATCACAGAATAAGTAGACACTGTATTTACTTAACTGTAAACTGCTCAACTGTGTATGGATAATGGCCAAAAGGGAACTGAAGGGTTCACCTTAGTTTTATCTACCAGGGTGAATCCAACCTCTGTAGAAGAGGAGGTGAGAATAGAGCAGGTAGGACAGAGTAAACTAAGGGTGTGAGCTTCCAGTGTCACCTCAGGCTACTCATGGTTTAGCCCAGGGGAGGGGTAACCCGATTAAATGTGGCGTTACTGGGGGTACTGGGGGGTTCATTTGAGGACAGACAGTGCACCAGACTGAGATCCATATGACTTTGCAGTCATCAATCCTTATTTCTTTTTCTCCGAGTGTTTGTGTGTACTTACGTATATATGTAAATTATTGTCTTCGTCTGTGTGTAAATAAAGGTGAAGGGGAAAAAGATCTCTTGTGCAAACCACATTTTTTCCAGGTCTCAAGATTATTCGCCCAACACTACCCATAAAGGGCGACCCCTACTACGACGTATTGTCTGGTTGAGGGACATGCTTTATCACATAGCAACATCTTAGGAACCACTTGAGATAACAAAACCATTGAACTACCTGGGATACCATAGCAATGGCCTAGAAACACTTTAGAATCACCTTGGAATTCTCAGAAATGGCCTAATAACACACAGGAACCACATGTGAATCCAATGCAATGATCTTACAACGCCTTAGAACCACCTGGGAAGCCATACCAATGACACAGCACACCAGCAATGGCCTAATAATACCTACAAACCACCTGGAATACCATAGCATAAAATAGCATAGCTACGAACCACCTGTAAATCCACTGCAATGAACTTACAATACCTTATAACCACCTGGGACGCCATAGCAATGGCATAGCAACACCTTAGAACCACCTGTAAATCATAAGCAATGGCCTACTAATGTTTACTAGCATCCACTTGAGATAACATAACACCATAGAACCACCTAGGATACTGTTTCAATGGTCTTCCAACCCCTTACAACCACACTGGAATTCACAGCAATGTCCTAATAACACCTTAGACCCACATGGGAATTCAGAGCAATGGCCTAGCAACCACCTGGGTAGGGGTTGCCTAGACGGGCTGACTAATAAATCCACCAATTGGCACTGTCGGCATCAGTCAATTAGGTGAAGATTTGGTAAGCGGTGCTGCATGGCAAAGGTATGTAAGGTGTGTAATGTATGGTATGTAATGTAATGGATGTTACGGATGTTTCCCCAGTTTTCCAGCTTCTACTGAGGATCCTCTGTGTTTGGCAACACTTCCAACCAAAGAATGCAGTTCGAAATTAGTTGACATAGGATTTGAGAAGCTAACAAGCTTTAAGAATAGCAGTTTATGCTCATAATCTCAAACGATTTAGTGTGTATGCAGACGTTTGTGAGAGTCCGTGCACAGAACAGGGCAGTACATAATTTCATATCAGTCATTAAGGTGAAGTTAACTGGAACACAGGCTTTAGAGCTATAAAAGAAAACCATTACACTGTTAATCATGGTTGGTATAAAGGCTTCCAGCTGTCTCCTGAGCAGGTGGGAAATGGACTAGGAGTAAAACTGCACATTCGATTGGTTTCTCTTCAGGTCAGTGTTTGTTTTTGAATGTGCAGAGGAGAAACATCTTTAAAACCAAATGCTCTAATGAAATACGTGCTGCATGCTTTCATGATCATATGCCGAATTAACCACACAAGCATGGAAAAAAGCATTCCAATATCATGGACATACAAATCTTAGGATGGGTACAGTATCCTGTCATCCTATATAGGATGCACTGAAATTAAGCAGCAAATAGGGATGCTAATCATAGGCTATTCATTTAGTAGAACTTACTGTTCAACGATAAGCTTGATGTCGACCTATCGACCTGATCACGTGACTATGACTCCAACAACAGGGGTGTCTCAGAGAAGATGTCCACAGTAATGAACTTACAATACCTTAGAAACACCTGGGGTGCCATAGAAATGCCCTCGCAACACATTAGAACGACCTGTAAATCATAAGCTACGGCCTACTAACATCTTAGCAACCACCTGAGATAACAACACCATAGAATCACTTGGCATACTGTGGCAATGGTCTAGCAACTCCTCAGAACCACCTGGAACTTCACAACAATGGCCTAAAAACACCTTAGAACCACCTGCAAATCCACAGTAATGACCTTATGACTTATTACAACAACCTGCAATACCACAACAATGCCCTAGCAACACCTTAGAACCACCTGTAAATTCTAAACAATGGCCTACCAACATCTTAGCAACCATTTGAGATGACAAAACCACAGAACCACCTGGGATACCATAGCAACAATGGCCTAGCAACACTTTAGAATCACTTTGGAATTCTCAGCAATGGCCTAATAACACCAAGGAACCACCTGTGATTTCAGGGCCCGTATCTCTCTGGTGTCCTAAGGCTAGCACGTCATGCTATACTGTGGAGTTTGGTTTCTTCTACTGAACATCGCTATCCCCAGTTTAGCCAAGAGAACAATGAAAAGTCATGTGTGGTTGGAGATGAAGCATAATGTCCTATAACCCTATAAACTTTGAAGTTGGTTCCTCTTATTTTTGCCACGTTACAGCCCTCTAAATTTCTCTGGCTCTCCAGACCACCGCTGCAGGTGAGCATCCAAGCCAGGTCACCTAAGAGCACACCTAAACCGGATACAAATCTGTGAGATTCCAGAGAGTCTGTATCTCCGGTTTCCTAAAGGCTAGCACGGTGATCCAGGGCTGGCTGGAAAGGGCATATCACGCTCTACCGAACTGTGGTTTTTGGCTTAGTCACAGTTTTTGAACTTGATGTTTGAAGTGGCTTGCTGCAAAGCATTCCCCTCCCCTGTGGTTTTATTCCAGACATCATCAATAATTCAGATTTTGGGCCAATCCAGATAACTGTTCGAGAGGAAAGCAGAACGGCAGTTTCACTCCTGCTCTCCCAGCAGCAACATGGAAAGGTAAAACGGCACCTTCACCATTCCTAAAGGCACATGAACTCCATTTCTCCTAAAAAAACATCTGACACTGTAGCTTTAAACACGAGGTTTTATATGACTGACAGGTTCAGTTTGTTCTGTTCATATTTACCACTACCGCTTCTACCTCCAACTGGATGGATTCTCCACCAGGAAGTATTTACATTTACATTTACGGCATTTAGCAGACGCTCTTATCCAGAGCGACTTACAACCGTGCTTAGTGTTCCGCTGGATAATATTCCAGCTAGTACAGGAAGCTCAGAGCCTAAAACTCACCCTGAGCTCAGACACTGCCCGAACAGGGGGCCAGTGCTGATACCTAGATAGATCAATACATACATATATAGAGCAAAAAGAGCACTACCTGGCAACCCCAGCCCAGTGCTCATGTTCAGCCAGTGTTCATGTTCACAAGCATTCCGAGCTGATCTATAGGACCTTGACCTCGATTCGAAAGTGAAAACCCAAGCCTTTGCCAATGTAACATCTAGCCAGGTATGAAGAATGATTCTCGGGCGTTTGTGTGTGAGTGTGCATGAGTCAGAGTGAGAAAAGTTGGAGTAGACTTACTTGTAGGATGAAGAAGACTGGCCTCTACTCTGTGAGGGGTCCTCGGAGGTACTTTCATACTGCCACGTATCTGATAAAACCTGTCAAATCAAACAACAACCACTTAGAAAAGCAGGCAACATAACATGTTCAACTACCAGTGGTGGAGGAAGTACTCTCTAGACCTCCACTGGAGTAAATGTACTTAAGTATGGAGAGTAACAGGAGCATGATTTATTATGGCTCTAATGTCCTGTTATCATTTCTGGAACAAGACTCTTAATCAGCTCAGTTTAGGTGAAGAGACTCTGGTGTCTCTCAGTCCACCAGTCTTTAATAGAAGATCATTAATTAGTCTGACACTGATGTCTATTCAAATCATCATCAGCACAGAACATTGAAGGAGAACAGGTTCCATTAGCTAGAACCAAGCTTTGTCCAACAGGTCAAAACAAGCTCAAAACAAAGTGACAGCTGTACCCTGATTGGTGGACTCACTTCACCAACACACTACTTACAGTACACTAACACGTTACACTCACTGAGTTACTGTACACCAACACTACTTACGGTACACTAACGCGTTACACTCACTGAGCTACTGTACACCAACACGCTACTTACGGTACACTAACGCGTTACACTCACTGAGTTACTGTACACCAACACCCTACTTACGGTACACTAACGCGTTACACTCACTGAGCTACTGTACACCAACACCCTACTTACGGTACACTAACGCTCTACACTCACTGAGTTACTGTACACCAACACCCTACTTACGGTACACTAACGCGCTACACTCACTGAGTTACTATACACCAACACGCTACTTACAGTACACTAACGCGTTACACTCACTGAGTTACTGTACACCAACACGCTACTTACGGTACACTAACGCGTTACACTCACTGAGTTACTGTACACCAACACACTACTGACAGCATACTAACGCATTACACTTACTGAGTTACTGTACGCCAACACACTACTTACAGTACACTAACGCGTTACACTTACTGAGTTACTGTACACCAACACGCTACTTACAGTACACTAACGCGTTACACTCACTGAGTTACTGTACACCAACACGCTACTTACAGTACACTAACGCATTACACTCACTGAGTTACTGTACACCAACACACTACCTACAATACACTAACACATTACACTTACTGAGTTACTGTACACCAACACACTACTTACAAAACACTGTGATCCTAAGCTTAACATTAACCCCAAACCTAACACTAACTCAGACCCTAATTCTAACACAAACTTAATGCCAATCCTTAACCTACACCTGCTCCCAACGCTCCTGACAGCAATCTTAACCTCAACACTAAACCTACATCCAACTGTGAGACAGTACGGCAACAACTCAGGGAGTTTTATGAGAAGTGGCTTTTCCAAAGTACTAATGAACTGTTTCACTGCAACTGCTCAGTTCCTGTTTTTCTTGTCATTTCGGGGATCCTGCAGAAAAGAGAGGACGTGATGGTTTCTCTTCTATCCGAGCAACATAATTTTCCTGCATAACAGAAGGAAGAACAAGTCACACATACACATGTGGTTTAAGTAAAAATGCTGATATAATAACCGTCACCGCTTCTGTTTTCAGACTCTTTGGTGTGATCAGCTGGTCGTCTGCATTTCATGCGGAGCTGTTCTCATCTCTACGGTCTGTTCATCATCTCAGTAAGTGGCCAAACACTGAGACAGTTTGTTTTAGATGGACTGCTGTTTATAAAGGTCATTCTTCACTCGTTATCTTTATTACAGGAAAGAACAGCTGATTCAGCCTTAACACCATGGCAGAAATCCTATTCTCCCATCATTCATATCATTGGGATGGTACGACACAAGAGCTGGCTGGTAAGATCAGACTCTCCATCTTCCTCATCGGTAGAGAGTGTGCAGGTCTTCCAGCTCTGGTTTGGGCTCTGCGTGTTCTGTATGGTCATTATAAGAGAGGAGGCCGAATCTCAGCCCTGGTCATCATACTTCTTCTCTCTGACCTGCTGGAGCTGCTTCTGAGTCCATACATAATGACAATCCTATGGCAGGCTGAAGGGTGCTGGGACTCGAGCTGGATATGCCGGATAATTACCTGTTTATGGTCAGCATCAATGATGTCTGGGCTTCACCTCCAACAAGTGGTGGTGCTAGAGGGCGCTCTCTCTTTGAGACATCCGCCCTGCTCTGCTCATGCATTCTTTCCTTCTTGCTCCATCATCATCTCCATCATTGCATTCATTTCTTTCTTCCTCTGTGAGATTTTCAGGGTTACTCCTCTCATCGTCTTCAGTCTGCCGCTTCTTTTAATGATAACATTGACATCATGTATAGTCACTTGTAGAGCGCCACCCCAAATCAGCGACACCCCTTACAGAACCAGGAAGCCGAGTTCAGCAGCGTTAGCGTTTGCCACTTCCACAGTGATCCTGTATGTGACATTCATCATGTTTTGTATTATTATGGGGGGTCACTGGGATCTGTGGGTGATGTACTTCTCTCTGATGAGTTTGAGAGTGGTCATAGAACCTCTGCTGTGTGTGCTGGTCTACAGAAAGGACCTCAAGCTTCAGACACCACTAACACACGCAGAGCACGATGCAGTCATAGAGCTGACCGAGGTACAGAACTCAAACCCACACATAGCTCAGGAAGTCTGAAGTGAATGGCCAGTGTTAGCCCACCATCCCTGATTAAAGACCATCTAGAATTTGGTTTATACAGTGTTTCTATACGCTTACTGTGCTAAAGACATGTTGAACAATGTTCCAGAGCTAAACATTGGGCTATTACACGATTGCTACTGATAGGATGTGAATGTTGTTGAATGTTGAATTTTGTTTGTTTTGAGGGTAATTCATTACACATCTGCAATAACGTGAGGGTAATTCATTACACATCTGCAATAACGTGAGGGTAATTCATTACAGATCTGCAACAACGTGAGGGTAATTCATTACACATCTGCAATAACATGAGTGTAATTCATTACACATCTGCAACAATGTGAGGGTAATTCATTACACATCTGTAGTAACGTGAGGGTAATTCATTACACATCTGTAGTAACGTGAGGGTAATTCATTACACATCTGCAGTAACGTGAGGGTAATTCATTACACATCTGTAGTAACGTGAGGGTAATTCATTACACATCTGCAATAACGTGAGGGTAATTCATTACACATCTGTAATAACGTGAGGGTAATTCATTACACATCTGCAA
>CM067500.1:10548134-10561449 GCA_034552555.1 Semaprochilodus insignis | reverse complement strand
GGGTGGGGGTGGGGGCACACACTTACCCTCTCTGGAATAGATCCACATTGTAGAACTTGTGGAGCTCTACAGAGAACTCCACAGTGGCCTGGACCTCACTCATCCTGGCTTCAGTGGTGGAGCAAGGCCAGCTTCAGATCATCTGCAGCATAACTGTTGAGAGGAACATGAAATAAGCAGCAACAGGTGAAAACATACATCACGTCTCTAAACAACAAACAACAACAACAACAACAACAACAACAACAACAAACAACACTGCCATTAATACTACTACTACTACTACTACTAATAATAATAATAATAATAAAGTGATAGTAGTACTACTTCTAATAATAATAATAATAGTAATACTACTAATAATAATCTAGTAATATCTTCATTAATAAAGCACACTTCATACCAGTGGCAGCTCAAAGTGCTTTACAGACAAGGTAATTTAACATCACATTCGACACACAACAAGTATTAAAACAGACCATGGTAAAGAGACACGTTTCCAGGTGTGTATTAAAAGTGAGCTCTGAACTTGACTGTCTAATAAATAAATACTAGAACGGCAATCACCTTTCAGCACAACCAGCTTACAGTCAATACCAATCAAGGGCTGAGCTGAACCATTCAGGCCACCACACAAGCGGAATAGAGCACCTCTACAAGACGGCAGCAGAGACAGCCGATGAACACCAGGTTTAAACTCTACTCGTGTAGAGTAAACAAAATAAAGCATTCAGCATCACTCATCACGCTCATTATCAGTTCACCACCTCTTCACAAAGTGGCTGTTTTCCCACTGAAAGATAGGAGTTGAAAAAGGCTATGCTAGTGACGTTAGCTGGGGCAAGGCAGGCAATATTAGCGCTGAACAGTTCGGGGGAAAAATACCTAAATGATTTTTCTGAAAACTGTGACTGTAAATTCTTCTGTAAGTACAGGTCTGTTAGCTTTTGGCCAAGAAGACCAGAACATCCACCTGTTCTGCACACTGAACCTGCCAGACTGCCAGTTAGTCGTGGTTGGGAGGTCATAGCATATGTACACATATATATGCACTCATCATCAAAAAACCCTTCTGCCACTCTGAGTCGCTCCATGACAGTCTGGCACGACACCAATGCAGTCTTTGGTGACGTTGACGTGGTGTTAAGGGCAGTCATAGTCACGGTGTGCGTGCATGTAGTCTTGAGTTGTGCAGCCGTCTACCAACAGGATGACTCATGGAGAACATCACTGCTCACTGAATGTCGCGACTCGTGGCTGTTGGGTCAGTCAGGTACAGAGATAAGGCCTGTCCTTCCTTACGTCACATGTGCGGCCGAGGGTGAAACTTTGATCATTGTCATGTCTCACAATGTTAAACCTACTCACCAAGTTTCATTCCTGTCACTCTTTTAAACTGTGATTACAACACAAAAAGAAATTATAATTTAAATAAAAAATATTTAGAATCTTTCAGCCCTAGTCAGTATGGCTGCACTTTAATCTAATGAGTGCTGGTATGCATTGACATGCTGCGTCAGCACCAGAGTGCATGCAGGAACTGAATGGTCTTGTGACCCTGGCGCAGGGCTATAGCCATCCTGAACTCACCACTTTTGGCTTATATGTTTGTTGTCACTGATAGGCTCTCAAGATTAGATAAGTTAGAGACAGAGAAATATCGGCCAATACACAGTTCGCCGATACACACAATTAGTCCTTCCACCTCTAACTCATTTCATGATTAACACTGAACTGGCGCTCGGGGGTCTTTCTTGGGATAGTGTATTTGAAATGTCTGTAGACAAGCGTGCTCATTTCCATCCCATCCATCCTTAATGGGAAAAAAATGCCAGAAAAATCCGTTGCTACACGGAAACCATGCATCCGATCAAAAACATGTATACCAGCATGCCATTCCCAATAAGACTGAACATTTTGGAGGTGGCACAATGTCAATATCTCGAAAACCACAGGACTAGTTAGCAGACAAAATTGAATGGGGGTGCAGATGAACAGGGCTCTATGAGAGAAACGAGGGATGGAAAAAAGTGCGGGTAAGACCAAGATTAATTTCTGTCAGTCAAGCAGAAGTACCACCCCATTCATTCTTGATGGGAAAAAAACTGAATTTGTCAGACTTATAAGCCCATATTTAAGCTAAAAATCATCCAGCACACATAGCCGATCAGTCCTTCCACCTCTAACGCATATCAGGATTACAAGGGACTCGCAGCAGCGCATTTTCTATTGTTCCTGCAGTCCAAACAAGACAGTGATGATTTCAAGGACAATAGGATACATGGAACTTAAGAACCAAGTCTGCTTTCAGCATCTTCCAGCAGGAACTGCAAGAATATCCGGTTACAATACAGCTGAGAGCCCAAAACCGTCTTTGTGGCAAACTCGAATTACACTTGCACACCTGCTGAAAGATCAGATTCAGTGGAAAATGCTTACTCCACCACTGTGCCAGGTAATCGAGGAGAGGGGACAGGGTGCTGTGGAGGAAGCAAACCGTGGGATCTCCTAAAACCCCCTCTCTTAGATCCGAATACACGCGGAGCGGCAATTCGATTCCAGCTGAGAGGTACGCATACTTAGCTGCAGTCTTGTGCTGTAAATAACAGGCCGCACCTAATTGGCTGGCAGATTGGCCAAACATAGAAGGAGATGCACAACGCAGGATGAGAAAGGAAAGGCAGTGAATCACTTTTCCAAAATAGCTCGGAAACACAATATCTGAGCCTGGTTTACAGTACGACGGCCACAAAAGTTAGCTGCAGGTATTAATCGCCTAGAAGCAGCTCTGGTTAGACGTGAATGAGCTTACTCCTGCAGGTCTGAGCATGAGAGGCTCGGTTTATTTAAAGTCCGTGACAGATTTCCAAGTGCAAATATTAATAAATCATTATTTAAACTCAGAGTCTGTTGAGGGCGACCATCATATTTACCAAACTGAGTGTAAGGGATTGGAAAGAGCAAACAGTTATCTACAGTAGTAGACGTCTAGCAATTAAACCAGTAGGACAAATAAGAACATACAGTTCAAACTCTGAATTTGTGCTCAGGGTCTAGTGTATTCAAAACAATGTCTGTCGGTTGAGCAGAGGTACTGCAGACGAGCATGATCTTTACCATCCCATTCGTTCTTGGCGTTGGAGCGGTGTCGATATCTTGAAAACTGCAGGAATAATTAGTTGACAAAAAATGTGAACAAGAGGAAGAAGAAGAAGAAGAAGAAGAAGAAGAAGAAGAAAAAGAAAATGAAGACGACGGTGAAGACGAAGAAGACGTCAAAGAAGAAGGCGACGACGAAAAAGATGAAGAAGAAAATGAAGAAGACGAAGAAGAAGACAGTGACGACGAAGAAGACAACGACGAAGAAGAAGACGCTAGCGGATAACACTAGTTACGGATTGTGTAATCACTAATTAATAAGCTAATCAACAATATTAACTCGGAATGGTTGCACAGCTTACATGGTTCCCACCATTGTACACAAGCACGCCATTCTCGATCAGACCGAACATTCAGAGTCGGAACAGCGCCGAGATCTCGAAAACTGCGGGACTAGTTAGTGGACAAAAATCTCTCCACCAGGAAGAAGACGAAGAAGGATATGAACTGGACAGCAATATACTGCACATTGAATAATAACACAGAAATAAAATAACTGGATATAACTGGTCCCTCCTAGATAACAATAAATATAGGGTATAAATTCTGATTTATGAAATGAGTATCTATCGTGCAGCTCTACACTCTTAATACGGTTCTTAATACGCGTCTTAATAAGGTTCTTAAGTAGAAGAAATTAGTTTGTTAGTTTTTTTTATTTTATTATCATTGCAACCAACAAGCACATTTTTAACTGCTAGTTTCAGATTTAGACACAGTTTCAGTGAGCTATACTGATCCTCATTAGAGCACTTCTGTTACCTACACTAAGTCCAAGGCAGAAGTCCTCTTATTTCTGTACCTGACTGGTGAAGAAGTGGAGAAGTCTTAGTCACTTTACTCTCTGCCCTTTTATTCCCTCAAGACACCTTGACCTAGTTTTAGTCCCTGCTCAACCTTCCATATTTCAACCTGGGCAAACACTGACCCCGATTATCCGAGAAACAGAGGGCAGGTCTTTTTGATGTCTCCTAAACTGTCGGCTCCGGTCGTCTTGCATTACCTGATAGCAGCTTCGGCCCACGAGCTGCTGGAGGACGAGTGACTCAGGCTTATTTGCATGAGCGCCCTGAGCCTAGTGTCCACGAGTACCGAGCCAAGTAAACCTATAAAAATTCCTGGATGTGCCTGAATAAAACACGCTCGCAAACGGAATGTCATTTAACTGACACTCTGCATAAGTGGTGCGTATGACCACTAGAGGAGATAAGCAGCTCCATAATGACAGGGCTTCCACTTTCTCCAGGCTAACATAATGGAAGCGCGGCAGGCAAACCACAAAGCAAACAACCTGACCTGACCGCAACAGGATATGGCTCAAAGACTAAACCACTGAAGGGACTGTGATTAATGCGCCGTGCCTGGCAAGAGAACACAAGAGAAAAGCAAGTACACTATATTGACAAAATTATTCACTCCCCATCCAAATCACTGAATTCAGGTGTTCCAATCACTTCCAAGGTCACAGGTGTATAAAGCCAAGCACCTAGACACGCAGACTGCTCCTACAGACATAAGTGAAAGAATGGGTCGCTCTCAGGAGCTCAGTGAATTCCAGCATGGTACTGTGATAGGATGTCACATGTGCACCAAGTCCAGTCGTGAAATTTCCTCCCTACAAAATATTCCACAGTCAACTGTCAGTGGGATTATAACAAAGTGGAAGTGACTGGGAACGACACCAACTCAGCCACGAAGTGGTAGGACACGTAAAATGACAGAGCGGGTTCAGCGGATGCTGAGGCGCCTAGTACGAAGAAGTCGCCAACTTTCTGCAGAGTCGATCACTACAGACCTCCAAACTTCATGTGGCCTTCAGATCAGCTCAAGAACAGTGTGTAGAGAGCTTCATGGAATGAGTTTCCATGGCCGAGCAGCTGCATCCAAGCCTCACATCAAGTGCAATGCAAAGCGACAAATGCAGTGGTGTAAAGCGCCACCACTGGACTCTAGAGCAGTGGAGACGTGTTCTCTGGAGTGACCAATCACGCTTCTCCGTCTGGCAGTCCGATTTGGGAGTTGGGCCCGGACCCTTAGTTCCACTGAAAGGAACTCTTAATGCTTCAGCAGACCAAGAGACTCTGGACAATTCCAGGCTCCCAACTTTGTGGGAACAGTTTGGGGACGGCCCCTACCTGTTCCAACATGACTGCATACCAGTGCACAAAGCAAGGTCCATAAAGACATTGATGAGCGAGTTTGATGTGGAATAACTTGACTGGCCTGCACAGAGTCCTAACCTCAACCCGACAGAACACCTTCGGCCTTCTCGTCTAACATCAGAGTCTGACCCCATAAACACATTCCTAAACCTTGTGGAAAGCCTTCCCAGAAGAGTTGAAGATTTTATGGCTCCAAAGGGTGGGCCGACATCATATTAAACCCTATGGATTAAGAATGGCCAAGAAGAGTCAGGAACGCAGAGAGAGGATCTGATCTGATAACTGCAGCTAAGACTGTAGAGCACACAGGTAACCTTTCCACCATTTCTCAACCTTATAGGTTCCTGTTCTTCTTGGAGTCCTGCCTAAACCAAGCCTGTATTTTAGGGAGTGACTCCTGAGCAACACAGACTATGAGCCCTCGGGCGCTTCATTTTCTTTCCTGTAGTCATAAGGAACGTTCTAAAGACAAAACACGATCCTGGTGCTCACAGCCAACCCCAAAACACCTCACTTACCCATCTTGGCTCCTTCTGCTACTGGGTCCTCCACTCGCGCTCAAGGAAACCATCGTCAGCTGGGGAGATCATAGCTATGCATTCATTCCTGAAACATAAAGAAAGGAAAATGGGATGCAGATGGGAATTATAACTAAGTGATAATTACATTATATCCATTTTAGTCTATGGCTAAAGCTGCTTAGCCTGTTGGGTTCTCTGTTCTAGGTAAAAGTACCATATTTAGGCCAGCTAATAAGCAAAAACAGCCAAATAACATCAGTTTCATCCATTTAAGCCAGCTGAGCTATACCAGAGAACCTAAGCAAGGTTACGCCAACGTTCCCTGAATGGTGGAACGGTTGTGTAGACTGATGGAGAATTGGTTGTACATGGTTCTATATAGCACCAAAGAAGGTAATTGTTCTATTAATCTATATAAAACCATGGCTTCTTCAAACTGATGGAGAGTGTGTTGAATAAAGATCTACATAGAACAAAAGAGGGTTCATTTACTGTTACAAGCTATAACCACATACGCAGAGCATTCTCTATCGCGTTCCCTATCGATTCGAGCAACAACCTGACATGTTCTATCTAACAAAGTTAGCTGAAAAAAAGTGACTACACTTAAAAAGAGATGGTTCTTGCAGGGTTCTTTAATAAAGGAAATTGTTTTATACATCTGTATAAAACCACTGGTTCTTCAGACTGATGGAGAACATGTTGATTTAAGACCTATACAGCACCAAAAAGGATTTTTACTGTTACAAGCTACAACCATATACCCAGAGAATTCTCCATCGCATTCTCCATGTTGTTCCGAGCAACAACCTGACACGCTCTAGCTAGGAACGCCAGCTGGAAAGCAAATTCTGACAGAAGAGTGATTACAAGGTTGCAATGGTTCCATACATCTATACAGAACCAAAGGTTTTCTACAAGGTCAAATGGTTTCTCAGGCTGATGGAAAATGTGTTGTATATGGTTCTATATGGCACCAAAGAGACTTATTTTACTGTTACAAGCTACAACCATAGAGCATTCACCATCAATCTGAACCACAACCTGACATGTTCTAGCTAAAAATGCTAGCTGGAAAGAAAAAAGTGACTACGGCTAAAAAGAGCTGCTTCTTTAATAAAGGACATTATTTTATACATCTGTATATAACTACAGGTTCTCTGCATACTGAAATGGTTCTTCAAACTAATGGAGAATGGGTTGTACATGGTTCTACGTCACACCAAAGACGGTTCTTCATGGGTAAATCAATTGTTCTATGTCTTCATATAAAATCAAATTGAAATCATGGTGAAATGGTTCTTCAGATTGATGGAGAATGTGTTATATAGAGGTTCTACAGAGCATTAAAAGGGTTATTTAACTGTTACAAGCTACAACCACATACGCAGAGCGTTCTCTATCAATCTGAGCAACAACCTGACATGTTCTAGCTAAGAACACCTGCTGGAAAGGAAGACTTTGACAGAAGAGTGACTACACACCGGTTCTTTAGCATAGGCAATGACACATCTATACATCTATACTTCTATATAGAACCAAAGGTTCTCTGCCTGGTGAAATGGTTCTTAAGAGTGATGGAAAATTTATTGTACATGGTTCTGTAAAGCACCAAAGAAGGTTCTGCTATTGTTATAAGCCAACACCATAGACACAGAGCATTCTGAATACAGAACCATGCCTGTACTAAGGAACCCTTAAAAGAACTATCTTTAAGTGTGTCGCCCGGAAACCTACAGCTAGCCAGCGGGCTAAACTGAGCGGTCAACAGAAGTGTTCAAACAGGTCCTCCAAGATAAATCCATGGCAGTCGAAATAACCAAACCCCCGGAGACAGAGTGAAGAACCAACCCGAGCCACTGTAATGACTTAACCTCGTTAGTTTATCTGGTTGGATAACTGCTGATCGATCTGGCGGCACTACTAATGTGAAAGCTACCAGACCAGTACAAAACAAATCGGGCTCTGACTGACCAGATTGACTAGAAATGAATGCTAACGCTAGCTAGCCTTGTTAGCACAGAAGGGAGCGAAAGCGTTTGGTTAACTAATAGGATACCTCACCTAGATCGGTTAGTTAGGTTAGCTAGGTTCAACAGGATCTAGTGTTTCTGGTAAACTGTTTGGGCCAAATACCTGGCCCAAAGTGGAAACAAAGTCAAAGGAAGTCCGCTGGCTAGCCAGCTAGCTAACGTTAGCTACTACGGCTAGCTAGCCCAGTAATAGTAACGTTAATGCTGGCCAAATTCTCCAGCTCGCGCCATTAAATGTGCCATAAACGTTACAAATACTCCTCCTTTTTCAGTACGTACCTCACGTTTGGGATAGTCCGGGTTTTACAACAATTCTGGGCCAAGGCGGCAGGTTGGGGCTGTGAGACCGACCCGCTGTGCGTCCCTTCACGGCTTTCCTCTTCACCGCATACCGCTAACTTGGCTAAGCTAAACTCCGGCAGTTCTGGAGATCCTCTCGTCTTCGTCAGCGAATATTAACTCCCATTTTCAGGAATTTTATCAGCTTATTTCCAGCTCAGAAAAGTGTCTCGAGTCTCCAGAACAAAACACAGCGGGCTGTATCTGCTTTTGGATCTCTTTAAGGTGAAGAGGAGTGAAGTAGTGACAGGGGGCGGAATTGTAGAGGTGGGCGATATGGCGAAAATGATATCATCGCGATATCTGAAGACATATTTCACGATCCACGATAAGTATCGCGATACTTGGTTTCTCGGCTGCTATACAGTAAATCCACATGTGCTTTTTCTATAACAATTCATACAGTTTATTACTGTATTAATATATTATAATACATTGTTATCCTACATATTTTATTCTTACATGTTATATTCTCTTCTTCTTCTTCTTCTTCTTTTTCTTCTTCTTCTTCGCCTTCTTCCTCTTCTTCTTCGCCTTCTTCTTCTTCTTCTTCGCCTTCTTCTTCTTTTTTATTGTACACATTTTTTGTCTGCCAACTCGTCCCTCAGTTTTCGAGATATCAACATCGTTCCAACTCCAAAATGTTTGGTCTGATCAGAGGGAATGGTGTTCTCGTATACAGCTTTTTGATGAGATGAATGTTTTCCACATAGTAATATACTAACCCCGGAATTTTTTCCCATGAAGAATGAATGGGATGGAAAAGTGCATGCCCATCTAGCGTACTTCTGCAGAGAGACCACAAATGTTAGTTCGACCCGCACTCGTCTGTTTGTCTCTTTTCTCCATCCCTTTTTCCTCAATAGATATAGTACAAACCCTGACAAACCCAAATCCCATTATCCCTCCTCCACCCAACTTTACTGTTGGCACAATGCATTCCGGTAGGATTCATCCACCAAACCCAGATTCACCCATCAGATGGACATAGTCCAAACCTTGACAAACCTCCCAGACCCAATTATCCCTCCTCCACCCAACTTTACTCTTGGCTCTATCAATTCCGGTAGGGAGCGTTCTCCTGGATTCATCCACCAAACCCAGATTCATCCATCAGACTGCTGGATAGTGAGGCACGATTCATCACTCCAGGGAACACGTTTCCACACATTTAAAAAATGAAAAATTCACAGAATCATTAATTAAATATCATATTTGCGGTGAGTGAACATCTAATGTCGGCTGGGAACGCTGGGAATACGACCACTGCTGTTTTTCTGAACTGGGTGAACAAACAGCATGAAACTCCTGTGACGAAGCCCAGTGTGAGTGGGATCAAGAATATCACCCCACTCCAATCATCTCCAAAAGAGCTCAGATTTCAGCCTCCCGTATCTGCGCTGTTTTATTTTAAATAATGTTCTGGATATGAATTATTTATTTTCACTGGATTTCTCACACAAACCCATTTTAATTATCCAGGAACATGTGCGTTAGCGTCTACGAGTTTGGGAAGTTCAAGCCCAAAACTCAGCCCAAGCTTGTTCTTTACAGTGATGGTGGTGATGGGAGCCAGGGGTCACCACGTCTACAACACACACATATAGACACTTTATTTACTATCTAAACCACCAGTGAACCTACACATGTCTATATGGAATTTTGATGATGGTAAAATAGTGGAAAACCTGAAAGTAATAAGGTTTTCTTTGGGGGACTATTTTGGCACACAACACCCTGCATGTATCCCTCCACCATGTATTGATATCAAGGCCATAATTTTCTTAAAACTGTCATAAAGCAACGTCTCAGATATCAGGCAGCATATTCATAGCCACTTCATGTAATAACTCTCTGTGAGGGAGCTTTTAGAGGTGGATGTTTGGTTCCAAGCTGCAGGAACTGTAGGAACAATTCTATATATTTATACATACTACATATCACAAATGATTAAATTGCTGTGTGTCTTTTTGCTTTCATGAATATGATGGATTATGATGGAGCAACCTCATAGCGAAGGTGTCACTAGGCCAGTGTTAGAGGGGCTTTAGACCCCCCTGAATATCATCTATTAATTGGCAGAACCACCACAGGTTTATTGTGATTTTAATAGGAGACAGTCATCCTGCTGTTTAACGTTGGGCAAAAGTGTAACGCCAGCTCAGACAATCATATCAGACCTCATAAGTTGTAAACCAATCATATCAGACCAGGGGGAGGGTCTCCGGTGTTATAAAGGCTTAGCTACGTTCACTGGACAAAAATTGAGTTACCTTGCATGTTTAAGGTGGTAGTAACTTCAGGCTCCTGCAGATGGTGCTGCATGAGGACGATGGGGCTATAACTACCTGCGGGGTGTGAGTGACGAGATCCATAGATTGAGAAGAGGTGGTACAGTGCAGAGAATGTCTCGTTCCATGTGTGGAAAATGGCTCCAAAGCAGTGCCAAAGACCATAGTGTGAAGGAAGTAGCTGAATCTGTAGGTGTATGGAAGCGTATGGTCATACAGGTGTACCAGCAGTGGCTAAAATCCCAGCTTACAGGGAATTCTCCTCTGAATTGTGCCAGGGAAGGCATCCACCAAATCTGGCCCAACTGTGGAATTCTTTGATGCAAGAGTGTCTGAACACTGCTGTGGTCTACATCCAGAAACTTGTCAAGTACATACCAAATCCAGTCACAGCTGTTGTGCTGGTGCTGGTGGAGGTATTACACACTATTAGGTACACTTCAGTCACAGGGGACTCTCTGGTGAGCTTATATATAGTGTTGTTTGACTTTAGTACCCTTGCTTGATCTATATCTGTTGCAGGTGGACAGTATTGCAGCCATAAAAGATCTGTGCTTAATAAAAGCTACTGAGACACATATCTGCTGTGTGCTGCTTTCTAAACCACTTTCCGCCTACTCTAAAAGTTCATGAGGGGCATTAAAACCGTCCTGCTTGGAGAAGCATGCCCCTCAGACCCCCTTAGTAAAAGCTCTGCCCCCCCCCCGCTATCAATAAATCTCTGGTGATGCTCCTTCCTCACAGGGAGCTCTTGGTGCTCAGTGTTGCTGACCCTTCCCATTATTGTCTTTCAGACCAGTGCAGTCTCCTGTGAGCGCTATATCTGCTGCCTTCAGTGTGACTCTAAGCTGTGCACACACCAGCCATGCCTGCGACGGGGCTTAGCAGCACTACTACACAATGCAGCTTTACCATGAACACTGTGTCCACTCACTGTCCACTCTATTAGACACTCCTACCTTGCTGGTCCATCTTGTAGCTGTGTAGTCAGAGACGATAGCTCATCTGCTGCTGCACAGTGCAGTGTTGGTCATCAGTGGACACTGGACGCTGCCACCCACAGGACAATGCCCACAGGACAGTGCCCACAGGACAATACCCACAGGACGGCGTTGTGCTGGAAAGTTTTGGTTGGTCGACTATTCCCAGTCCAGCAGTGACACTGAGGTGTCCGGCAGCACTGCTGTGTCTAATCCACTCACACCAGCACAACACACACTGACACACCACCACCACGTCAGTGTCAATACAGTGTCGTGAATGATCCACCACCCACATTATAACACCAAACATCCTGTAAAATAAATCTAGTAAATAATGCGTATATCCTGTTAGTAAGAAATGATGTATGCTAATATTGGCTGTATTCAAAATGGCACACTACATACTACTCATGTACCAAATCCAACTAAAAGTAGTATGAAGTATGCAGTAAGTGCAGAGTGTAAATCTGTAGTGCACTGGAGATACCCGGATGGTCCAGTCAGAGTTTCTATTATACTGGGGGAGCTATCTTCATGGTGTACTGCATCCCATCATGCACCGCGGCCTCTCAACCTGCTTCAGCCGGAGAGAATGGCGGCAGGTAACACTAGGGAGCAAACCGCAGCCAACTCTGAGTATAAATGTGGGTGTAGTGATTGTAGTGGGTATGTTTTCATCAGAATGAAGATTAATAAAAGATGAACTCACTTTAGAGGATCAGTTTTAGAGTGAAATAGCCGAGGGTAGCTAACAGCTAGGCTAAACGTATTTCAGGTGAACTGAGCAGCATTAGCAGCAGCTAACTCCAAACAGTGGATACAGTATACAGTACATACTACTGTAGTATACAGTATGCAGTATAGTAGTGTGCCATTTCGAATACAGCCATTGTGTGTACAAGCCTGCAGAACTCATACTATTAAGATTAGCACATAGTATATACTGTAGGGCTGTACCCGACTCAGAATTTTGTCAGTCGAATCGGATTCGCCCGTCCTGGCTGACGATTCGACTATTCGTTCGTGTTTTTTCTCCATATACATTATCTAGTAATCAGTAAATCAATTTGCATACGTTTCAGATCTGATGTCCTCCTCATTTAGAAAGTCAGCAGAGTCACAGGAACATATTTTTGAACTAAAAGAGACGTGGCATATGATGAACGATCTGAACTGGAGCCTGATTTAATTACAGAGTATAGCGTCGAGCAGCAAGCAGGTATTTATGCTAAAAATTAGCACTTCTAGCCTGTCTTTTTAATTTCACTTTAAACAGCTCCTTCAGTAGGATGACCCTTCGTCTTTCATCTCTCATAAATAATAAACTCCTAAATAAAACCAAATTAGTCAATATTTAAGTTATTTTTAGATGAAAAGAAGAATGGTAGACCTGAACTGTTTTTTTTTTTTTTTTTTTTTTTTTTTTTTTTTTTTTCTCGTTTATCGGCAGGCATATTAAGTTACTCTACTTTAAATAAAAATAATCTTAGCTGTAAACGAATAAATAAAAATATCTGTAATTTAGGTTATAAATAAAGTAAAATAATGGAATTATAATAAAACAAACGTTTTCGGTCCGTTTTTCCTTCACCGCAAACAGCCATTATGTCTAAAACGAAAGTCAGCTCACTGTTTGAAGCAGTGTTCGATGTCTGACTAACTGACGAGCAGAATTAGCTTTAATTTGTTCGGATTCTCTTCTTTAAAAGCTCCTCCAGATTTTTTCTGAGACATCGTTCCACTTGTGTTTCTCAGCTTCACAGCTTTAGCTTCCTTCATCGGTGAACCGCCAGCGTACGTTGTCACATGGATTTAATTTTTTAGCAA